>CM039530.1:444726-535362 GCA_022433055.1 Begonia peltatifolia
AATAACTCTTGCCTCAGGTATTACATATACTTAAACAGATAAATCTAGGGTTCCGATAAAACAGATTAAGATTCATTATTTTAATTAAAACATCAATAATAGATGAAAAGCTGGTTGATCAGAAACGACAAATGTATTTAACCCCATAAAATATCAAAACCTCTCAGCTAGATCTGAACCGCCCCGAAACTCATGGTCAACAAAAGGACATGATATAAAAGATCAATCCCCCAAAAAAACCCCTCATCAACGTTTTCAAATAACACAAATCTCACAAAACTGAGGAGAAGTTCTCGATTTCCAACAAAAGCGTAAAAAAAAAAAAAAAAAAAACACAAGCCATTTCCAGAGCTGACATCTACGTGGGATTCATTTTAACAAATCGCGAAAGGAAAGATAGGGCAAAAAGGAGTAGGATTGATCGTTGCAAAAAAAAAAAAAAACAAGAAGAAAAGTTGGAAAGCGAAGTGATATACCTCAGGTTGAGAGCTGAATTCCAACAATCAGAAAAGGGTGGGATTCAAGAAATATGCAATAGGCAGTGGCATTGAGAGGAACAGGGTATGAACGCGAAATGGAAGAGGAGCGGGTAGAGATGGAAGAGGAATCTTTTGTCTTTCTCAAATAATAAATATATTTACATTTAGTAATTAACATATAATATAATCTAATTTTCTATATTTATTATCACTTATAATTAAAAATAAATAATTATTATTAGTAAGCCTGACAATGACATCAACGTATGAAATTGAAGCACAAATTATATGTAATCCTCGCCTTAAATATTCATTAGACATAAAACAGTAAAAAAATGCGACATTTCCCGAATAAGGCATCAAATATATATAAGAAAATGTTAACCTAGAATGAATAAACTCGCAGGCACGTGCGACCATTCTCGTTCAAGTGCTTGTCGTAAAACAAAATTTGAAAATAATAATGTCCGGTATCGATCAACTAAAAATAATTAAATCGGTCTCAATCATTTTCTTAGAATTTAGTATATTAATTGCCGTAATAAATAATAATGTTAAAAATTAATTTGTAGTGTTTTTCTGTTAAATTTAATGAAAAATATAGATTGTGTGATTATTTTTAAAAAAAAATAAAAAAATAAAACTACGATTAAAGTGACCCCAAGCTGTAAAGCATAAATATGACACATGAAAATTCAAAACATGTAGAGGCTACCACCATATCAACAAAAATGTACGACCACTTCGACTCGGATATAATAACAGCCGAAGTAGGGAATGTACGAGGATTGTTGCAATTTCTAGATTATTATTATTATATGATGATTTTTAAACTTTCTATCTTTATAGAAATAGAAACAGATTGCCTTGAAACGACATCTCTTGACTCAACGACACCACACAAGAGTTATTAGCTAAATTTAATTTGTACATATAGTTTAACCTCTCATTTCATTTTGGGGACAGACTCTGATTTGGTGATCATCAATGGAGACTCCGGCTCCAGGACAATAGGCTATATCAAAACCAAAGAGACACGTCCATCCCTAAGCCACAGTCGACACTTCTGAGCTCGGTCCATTGCTCATCCACCAAATAATTAAGTTACCAGGTTCAACACAAATCATCTGAGCTAAGTTTTACAAAATGTGGAATCAAATATTATTCAAAGGGCCATTTCTGCATTACAAGCCTCGCCCACTTATGCAAATCAACTTAATGCAGCAGAGACAGAATAAAAAGACGTCTTACTTGTTTTTTGGACCATTTGTTTATGTCACATAAACAGACCAGATTTCAGGTCTCCTCAAATCAATTTGTGTATGGTTTTCATGTCTGCAGCTTCCTTGAGAGTTCCTTTCTCCACGTGGTCCCACCACTTGAACAAGAAGTTGTCTACCACCAGCCGGAACCACGGGGACAGCTTCAGCCCTCCCTCTCCGGCATCGGCTTTTCTCAGCAGGTCTCTCAGCTCCTCCCGGTTCACGTACTTCACGTCAGCTACTTCATCTGGGTTTGGATTCACCTTCACATCTCGAACAATAAAGAGGAGGTAATCAACTGCAATTAAGGGAATAAACCAGGAATCTGCATATCAGTTTTAACAAATGAATGTAGGTTTTAGGACCACGCGAATAACTTTGAATGGTCCTATATTTACTCTTTTTAAAAATTTCATTTTCAAACAGACGCATGGACCCATATATTTTTTATATGTGAATTGATCCTTCCTTAAGAAAAATCAGAAGAAAAAAAATTTACGCTCATGCTCGCCCCATTTGCCATCAGAGGGTGCTTTGTACAGCATGCGCCCAAGGGGAGTAAACTGATCAACAGGCACATCTTCGGCTGGAATACCCAGTTCGTCCAGCAGCTTCCTTTGTGCAGCATTTCTCGTGCCTTGTATTAGTCGAAACAAATTGTAGAACTCCATAGCAACAATTTGTGTAATTTTTCTCAAAATGAAAAACGATACATACCAAGTGCATTCTCTTCAATAAGCTCTGATTCTCTATATAATGGATGGCTGCAACAAGTATTCGTCCACACAAGAGGAAATGTCACCTTCGTTGCTGATCGTTGCTGTAACCCAAAAGGAAACAACCTCACTCATTAATAATGATATAATGAGCCAAGAAAATATGATTACTGGGAAGAAAGAAAATGAGGAAGAAGAAAAAGACGCAAATAAAAATGAAGCCAAAATTGCATCTCCGTGGCACATAATATCCTTCTTCAGTATCTACTGAATAGTAGTAGAGTGTAAATAACCAGAAATATCCATTTCCTAATATACTATTTATTATACGTGATTTGTTCTTTAAAGCAACAACGCCTAGCATCTATTCATCTTATGAAACTGTATTTTAATTATAAACTTTTGACTAACTATTATAAATCAGAGCAGAAATTTGGCATGGTTTTGGTCTGTTTGGGAAAAAACGTATCCTGATAATTTTTCCAACCTTTGAGGAGTTCTCATCTCCGAGCAAATGATTTCTGTCATGAACTTATTATGCAAATCCAGGAACTACCAATATCAGATATATAATGTAAAACTTGTACCTGGAGCAGCAATTCGTACTTGGAGTTGAACAAAAAGACACTGAAAGCTCTATGGAGCAAGTTTTTGGACTCAATGTTTTCCATCAGGTGACCTGAGAAATATGGAAGTAAATTAATGAAAAAGATCATTGGCCCTAATGTCGCAGACGAAGACTGGTCTTCAATTGGGCAACAATGAAAATTTTATGACAAGTTAGTTCTAAAAATGATGAGAACTTATCCACTTTCAGCTATTTCCAGGAAAGAATTATGGTAATACCCGAAATGATGAAAATTTATCCAATTCCATCCATTTTCAGAAAAAAAAAATTACGATATCGATCAAACATATATAGATAGGTCATCAGGCTTTCTATTCAATCAATTTATGACTTCTCAACATCAGCTCTCAACCACAGAAGAAAATATATTTATTCAAGGTTTTCAGATCAATTTCAAAATATAGAAATTAGAGAAGATTACTACAATAAATCAAGACTTTATAGCAGAACAAATAACAAAAAATCAACAGTAACCCTGATTTCCAAGTGTGTGTGGGTGTGTGCACCAAATAACCAATATTTATTGCCGTGGTAATATCACATTATATTAAATTCAAATTCTACTTCATAAAACTTCTCCAGTAAAAAAATTCTTACAGAAAGAAAATCTAACTTACAATTATACTTGGATTCGTGACCGACAACACGATCATTTTCATCCACTAATATGCATCTGCATGTAGATTAAATAAAAGAAAAAACTAGGTTTACGAAGGATAAGACAACATCAACGAGGAAGCCTGACCCATCAGAAGTCGAGAAAGCAAGAGAAGCTGATCAAAATAGACATGGGCATCACCAACTGAACAGAATTAACTTAGAGAGACAGCAATATGCACCTATTTACTCAAACAAGGACAGGGAACCATTGCATAAACTGCATGACACGTGAATCACAAGAACATATATTGATTAATATTCCCATAAATAAACAATGATTAAAAAATTTATGTATTCTTTTTGTTAACAACTATTCTGCCAGAAAGTAACTCGATGAACACAAGAACTCTATAAAGAAATCGAAAGAGAAAAAAGGAAAGAGATCAAGAGTCGAGGTTCACACATTCTACGCCATTGCAATTTAAAGAAACTACCAAGCTATTAAAAGATGAATATACTAAATAACGTTCTGAATTTTGTCTATTTTCAAGCTTTAGATCTCAACTCCAAAAGTGTACAAATAAATACGACCAAATCCAGAACAAATCTTTCAAAATAAAACCATTCAGCTGCTATTGCAGCGAGAGACGCGAAAGAGGGCGAGAACCAGCATTTCATTTCTTTCTTACTCCAAAATTTCAGCTATCAACAGGGCAAGAGAGAGATCAACAGTCAAAAACACATATAAAGACAAAAAGCAAATTCAATGCGCAACAAAAACAGAGAGTTGAGCTCAAAATTAGGAAACGCAAACGGAAATGGCGGAGAAGGAAGAAGAAACCCACTCGTCCTCGAACATGAGGCGCTTCTGAACGGCATCCATAACAGTACCAGGGGCGTCTTCCATGGCAGTCGTAGTCGAGTAAAAAGAGCGAGATACACTGGGGGAAAACTTAGAAACCCGAGGATCGGAGAGGACGACCTTCGGTGGGAATCCGGAAAAGAAAAATGGGGATTTTGGAAGGGGAAAGAAGAGACGACGAGGAGCGGAGGCGAGGGAAAGCCTAGCAGAGATACCGCAAGAAGAAATGAAAGACATTTAGAATATTAAACAATCCGCCATTGTTGAATCTCAAGAGTCCGACCTTACATACATATAATAAGAACATGAACAGCACTCAACTGGCAAAGCTAGTTCTACCTCTGTAAATTATTAATTTTTTATTATTAATTATATTTATTCATCTTCTAATATTTTAATTATTTATAATCTATTTTCTCGACAACACCGATAATTTATTTGGCCAAACTAGCATAACTCGCACAAAGTCGATAAAGTCAATATTGATGGACATACAAAATTAACTTGTAAATTAGACAACTTTGTGAGAAGAGCTACTCGATTTGGTAGGTAGCAATTTGAGATCGAGAAAAACACGACGAATAAAATAAAAACCGTATTGTAGGAACATTTCTTAGTAATTGATTAATTGAGGAGAATATTCTTAAGAAAATAAAATAATTATTAGTAATTTAAAAGAATTGAACCAAATATTATATAGAAGTAGAACTTAGTTTTAAAATAACAATTAAAAATATTTTATAATTATTTATTATACATTGTCTACTAAATTAGAAACCAACTTCCTGTCATTGTAAAATCGCTAATTAAATTAATTTGTCACATCATTCTAATGTGTCAAATAAAAACATGTGTTTTTTGTCAACTTTAAATAAATAAATAAATAGAAGTTTATACAAAACTTGATGTAGCAGTAGCACATGATGTGTGTGGACTGTGACAGTTCAGCTCCATTTTGTATTCGAATCAAATGAGAAAAGTCCAACTTTTAATTTTGTCAATTGAAATCTAACCGAGTAAAGTTTGAAGTCAAACTAAAACCGATCATGATTTTTTTAATCTAGTTTCGGTGATTTTCTATTTATGCTTAAATTTTTTGTCAATTTTTTGTCAATTTCTGAATCACTTTTTTACGATTCACTTCATTTTTATCCGATTTTCAAAATTAGAATCAATAAATTTCAATTACGTTCATTAAGGTTTTAAGTTTTGTTTTTCTCAAACGAGAAATCGTACCTAAATACATTTCTAACATGATCAAAGATTCGTGTAAAAAGCTTATCTATTTCGTCTCGTTATGTCATTCTTGTCAAATCTCAGTTATGGGTAATTCAAAATAGATTGAAAAGTTAACGTAAAAAATTAAAAATTTAAGATATTAGTTAAAAATTTCTATATACTTGAAGATATATTGTTTTGCTATGCCTCTTTTTATACTACATTTGATGGTGGTACATTTATCGCAAAATCTCTCGTATTAATATTCAATAAGAAAGAGTAAACTGTAATCTAGACCTTAATATTTGAGATAATCTATATTTTAACTTTTTAAAAAAAATTAAACTTTTATTTTTTACTTATCAATAATTTGAATAGTACTGTCAATTTAATCAATAAATTCAACACGTTTATTTGATAAAATATTTTAATCCAATTTCTAATATTTATTACTCAATTTTAAACTTATATATTTTTTATTATCAGATTTTGAACTCTGTCAATTTGACGATATAGTTAAAAATTGGATTAACGTATTAGGAAAATGCGAATAAAATCACGGCAAAAGAAAAATTGTTGGCAGACTAGAGAAAAAATAGATGTTTAATTTGTTCAAAAAATAATTTAACGTTTAATAAAAAGGATACACATTAGGAGTTAAATTGCTTTCACTCGAAGAAACAAATAGAAAATGGAATTTGGATTGGGCCTCGTCCCTGTGGAGCTCTTCATCTCAGTAAAGCCTAAGCAAAGGAAGGAAGCGCGGAAAATGGCGAGGGAGAAGAGTCCTGGTTTGAAGATCCTCTGGGTCTGGGCCCTCGGCACCGCCGCCATACTAATAACCAGCGTGGTGAGGATGAGGTTCAGGGAGATGGACCGCGACAATCTCATGCGCACCGATCAACAGCAAACACCGCAACACCGAACCAGTCCTTCCGATTCGCTCCTCATCGACGAAGAAATTGTCGGAGAGGACGTATCCTAGGTATGGATCGATTTAATTCCTCCGATTTTGTTGCGCTTCTCCTCTTTCCTTTGTAGAATTTGTGGTTTGGGAGCTTGGCGAATCTATGTGAAAGTGGTGTGGGTTGAATGTTCTGAACGAGGCTTAGCTGATCATAGATGTTACACTTGATTATTCAACTGTATCAAAATCTGTTTGGCGAAGAATCAATCCTTTAATCACAATACAATTTGGGATAATTCTCTTGTTTGTTGATCTAATTAAATGGTCAAAAGCTGTTGCGTCTTCTTCTGAATTAGACCATGAAAAAATCGAATTGAACTGCACCATTGGGTTCAGCTGTAGTCGGTTTTCAAAGTCCACCAAACAGATATGGGTTTTGAAATTTGGAAACGGATGAAATTCGGTTTGATTTTGATTTGACTTACTCAAAATCAAAATTGACATGAGCTAACCGGATTATCATTAAGCTTTAAAAAACAATCCATTCTTGGCTTTGGTGTAAGGAATTTGAAATCTTTGATTAAATTTTTAAATTTTATTTTGATAGCAATTACTAGGAATACTCTGGTTTAATGGGTATTTTGTTATTACTAATAAACTATGAAATTAGGGATTAAATTACATTTAATTAGTTGTTTGATAATCAAATTAATTTTATTTTTATAATTTCTATACACTTTATATAATTGAATTTTTTATTTTGTAATGACATAGAACTCAAACCGAACTAAAAAAAATCTTATCTGGATTCCAAAAATACGGGACCGGTTCAATTTTATAAAAAACCGAACCAAACTAGAACGGACTAGGAAGTTAAATAAAATGCGTGAAAATTAATAATTAAAGAATAGAAAGTCTCCAATTCACGAATTGAAAAAGAAAACAATAGTAACATCCTCAACACAAGGGGACGGGGGTTTGGGACCCCCTCACTCGGGTCCACTCTTTCTCACTCTCTCTCTCTCTCTCTCCACTCTCATGCCTATGCCTATGTGAAGTCATGGCGTGCAACATGCCACACGTGCTACTTGTACTCATATTTTGATTTGATATTTACCATTTTAATACACAATTATTTATAATTTAAACCTAGCCTGCTCTTTCATTTATTTAATTCAATAAAATTGAATATAATAATTTTAATATAAAATCAAATATTACAATTTTAACTCTAAACTACCAGTACCGGCTAACACCTTCTCCTGCTTGCTCTGAGAGAGTCCCATGGCGATTCTTCCGGTGATGGGAGCGTATAACGTTCCGATTTTGTGCAAATCAGCGAATACATCTACCTCAAACGCCAGGTCAAGCCTCCACGCAGTTGAAGCCGGGTTCATTCGACGCGCCGTTGAGATTTCCGATAAGTACGTCGGATTCACGTCTCCTCATCCCAACTTCGGCTGTGTCGTCGCTGCGCCAACTGGAGATGTCGCCGGCGAGGGATTCCTCTACGCTCCGGGGACCAAATCTGCTGAGCTCTTGGCTGTTGAAGCTGCAGGGGAGCGGTGCCGTGGGGCGACTGCGTTTGTTAACTTGGAGCCTGGAGACTGCCATGGCGACCACACCGCTGTGTCGTCTCTGGTGCAGGTTAGCCTCGATGGAATGCCGTTTTTGTTTTCGCTTTGTTTGTGTAGCATTCCGCGAGAGGAATGCGGTGGTTTTTTAATTGCTTTTGCTCAATTCACTTACTTGAATAGCTCTACATTTTCTACTTTGTAAGAAGAAATAGAAATTCTTGGTCGAAACTGCTCCTGCAATAGTTTTTTTTTTATTTTTCTGCCATGTTATGCTTAAGAAAAACAAACGCTAGTCAGCCAAACTTTTTCAAACTTTTTCAATGTGAATTTTTTAACGAAGAAAGTAGAATCTAATTCGTTAATGTTTTCCTCAGCCCACTTAACTTTTTAAAACTTTCCCAAGCGTAATGGTTCGAATTCTTCCGTGTTCCAAAAGCTTGGCTTTCTTTATACACAAGGGAAATCCTGTAGAGTACTAAATTATTTGCACGTTTGTCATCCAGCGTTGTTCATTATTGTATTCCTTTCAGGTTTCACGTTTGTATTTTTGTTGTGATTGGAGCACTTAATTAGGCAGGGATTACGAGAGTAGTGGTTGGTATGAGGCATCCTTTGCAACATTTAAGAGGAAAAGCCATCGGGGCTTTGAGAGGTCAAGGAGTGCAAGTTGACGTTCTTGGAGAGGACCTCAAAAGTAAATCCATAGAGGTAACATCATTCTTATATTTCCAGCATTATTTACTGATACTAAAAACCTCTCTCTTTTGTGCCAATCTCATTGCTAGATGTCTGTAAAATGGTATGCATACATGCCTGTTAAAAATAACGCAATAAATATTTACATTCGAGGCACAAAACAACCATATTTGTTAAGTTGTTTGCTTGCTACAAAAGTAAATAATTATTAAATCAAAACAAACATGACTTACGTATGCATCCATATCATGAGCATTAATTCATTCTTAAATTTATTATCTTCTAGATAGATATATTGCCATGTATATTTCAGATCAGATATGATCATTATACATGGGTAAGAATTTTATTCATCTTCACAGTTTAATATGCAGCCCTCAATATATTCACCTTTTGAATTTTGTCATGGCAACATTTCATCCAAATGTTTAATTTCTGGTGTGAAAGAGCATGAAGGCTCTTATACACTTTTGTGGTTGATATTAATCCCGAACAGCAGCTAGTTTCTTGTACTCTTGTTGTTTCATCCATTCTTCTTGTCAACCTTTCAGTTCTTTTGTCAATATCCTTGAGGAGATGAGGGCAAGGATTGCTCTGATAATAGATGTACTATGTTAACATAATTGATTTCATTTTGGATATGAAATGTGCTATATGTCAATGAAAAAAATGCTTCGAAAATAATTTTCTAAAGTTTGGCTTCTAGCTGAATATGTACTTTTATTAAAAATTTTATATTATAGCGAGACGCTGTCTTGATATTTTGAGAAATTGAAACAATGAAGTCAACTCATGTTCATGTTTTCAGTGCCTGGTAAGAATTTTATTCAAGCACTTTCTACTTTCAAATAACTGTTATCTTTAATTTAATATTGTACGATCCAAGGGAAGCTTAGTTTCTTTCTCATTCTGTGAATCATGGGTTATGTTTTGTAGGAAGCTCGAAAATTATGTCTCCTTGTTAATGCTCCTTTGATTTGCAGAGCAGCCTCCCGAATTCCTTTCTCTGTTCTGAAATATGCTATGACTCTTGATGGTGAATCTTGTATTCAAGTACTACTACTATGTCTTTGGATGTCCATAATTCCTGTATAAGTGAAATTCATTTGATTTGATAGGAAAAATTGCTTGTAGCAGTGGACATGCCGCATGGATTAGCAGCAAAATATCTAGAAACCGGGTTCTGGAATTAAGAGGCAGAAGTGATGCTATAATTGTTGGAGGAAATACTGTACGCCAGGATAGTAAGTTTCATCATTGTTGAAGCTATGTATTGTTTCAGTAGTATGGGTATTTAGTGGTTTCAGATTTTATTAAATCTTCTCAACAGATCCAAGGCTAACTGCAAGACTAGAAGGTGGACATACCCCTGTTCGCATTGTGATGTCTACGAGTCTTGACCTCCCTGAGGAAGCAAATTTATGGAACATCAGCGATGTATCCACGATAGTTGCGACCCAAAGAGGTGCAAGAAAAAGTTTTCAGAAACATCTTGCTTCCAAAGGAGTTGAAGTTATAGAATTTGACATTTTAAACCCTAGAGATGTTATGGAGTATTTTCATGATCGTGGCTATATTTCTATATTTTGGGAGTGCGGAGGGTCACTAGCTGCTTCAGCTATTTCATCTGGAGTAATACACAAGGTTTTCGATATTGCTTTCCTTAATGTACTTTAGCATGTCGATTTGTGGCTGGATATTGCTTGCTATATGAATATTATCGTAACTTGTTCTCTGCATCATCCTGGATTAATTTTGAGCTATTTCCTGTGAAATGTCAAGGGAAGTGCTAGGAACCAAATTGATTCCTATTGTATATCAAAGAATTTCGAACAGATTTCTCGCTACTTCCCCCTCCAAATTACAGCCTACTCCCCAGAATTTTAAGAGTCCAACTTCTCTCCACCAACTTCTATGCAACTAACCAACTACCTTCCCTCTCCGTCTAGTCCTTCATTTGTAGGACTTTATTCTTTCTAGTAACTTCTTACGACTAATTATACCATTATTTTACAAAAATTGAAAAATTTCAACGTACTATTTCTTATTCAACAGAATCTGAGGGGCTGAGCTTCTTTACTAGTTCCTTCTCTTTGGCTTAGGTTTTCTTTCTCCTGCCCTATATAAGTGGTATTTGGTGGCTTATCAAGAAGGCTATGCAAGTTGTTTTTTTTGTTTTGATTCTTTACAAGTTCTCGCCTTTTTTGGACCGAAAACTCTACGTTTTATAAAGATTATTTATTTTGATAAGACCAAGGCTTTATTGAAATGGCGTTAATTAGGTATCAGAGTGGAAAGAAGGTTTGAGTAAAGTTATGCTATATATAACTTTTTTCATTCCAGGTTTTTGCTTTTGTTGCTCCAAAAATTATTGGTGGAAAGCATGCGCCGACTCCTGTGGGCGAATTGGGGATGGTTGAGATGTCTCAAGCTTTAGATTTAATTGACGTTAATTATGAGCAGGTTGGTTTCGAGTTTTACATTTTTTCTCAGAATACATAATTATTGATAAATGCATGGAAGTTTGTCAGAACTAACATTTTTTTGTTTTGTGTTATATTTTACGTACATGAGGTGCTCATTGTTGCTTTATGTATGTAATATTTGAAATAGACTTCTTAATTTTTTTTTGACCAATTAGAAAACTCTTTCATTTTAGAAAAGTACTATCAGTTTTTAGAATTTATCCTCGATGCCGAAAAAACGATAAGACATCGATATATTTTTTGAATGGATAGGAATAAAGAACATATGCATTTTATTTTTCAATGTCGAAATCCGAGATGAAGCTGGGTTAATTAATTCTACGCCTCTCCTTAGTTGAAGTCGTGTTTCCTAAATTTGATTAATATAGCTTGAAAGTTTTCTTTCTAGAAATGTTGCATACTTTATCTGTTTGATGAGCGGGTGAAATCCAACCCAAAACACCACGATCTTATCCAATTTCAGTTTATATTATTTGAAGCTACTGTACCACTGTTAAGTTTTCCAATTTTGAAACACTCAATTTCTTCTATATTCTGCATTTCTATTACAAAAGATCAATGAAAAATGTTATTATAATTTTTCAAAGATATCAAACCCATCTCCCACTCTCCCAGGTCTTGACTGATTTTTTTTTTTTTTTTTCGAAACAAGATTGTGTGCAATTTTACTATCGTGTTTTTTTTTTTTTTTTTTTATATGGATGTTTTTTGATAGGTCAGATAGTGTCGTGCAGATTGGACCTGATATGCTTATTAGTGGATTTCTTCAACCCATACCAGAGGTTACACCTGTTATCCCATCAGTTGATGAAACTTTTGCCATTGATCCAACTGTTACTCCTTATGAATCCAGCATTATATTCTTTTATAAAACTTGGGACCCTTATGGTGCATTCTCAAACTTTTCCCCTCATCCTATTCAAATGCCTGACGACAATGGTGACTTTGACATTTGGTCAACTGTCGAGCATTATTACCAAGTAAAGCCATTCTAATTATCTCTTCCAAATTGGACATATGTACATTTGATATGAATCAATTTTTTTCCTGTTTCTTGCCAGATTGGAAAAAAGAAATGTTCTCAAATTTTATTTTCTTTGTAGGTTCAAAAATTTGTTGGCCATACTGATCCTGTGGCGAAAGAGTGCATGGAAAAAATAAAATTCTCAAGAAGTCCGGAGGAAGCAGCAAGAATAGGAAGGTTAATGCAGAGGCAGCATCGGCTCTTGGTATGGTTGATTGTGCAGTATGTTGGATACGGTTTGGTATTATAACTTTATAATGGCACTAATTGCTTTAGTAAGTTAATATTTTGTTTTATAGCTAAACATATACTAGGTTCTGACTTTGTTTGTCCCCAGTTCAATTAGTTGTACTTATTTGAGTCGAAAAGTTAATTGTGTTGGGATAGACGAATAATACCATGTTTAGTAGACGGCGTGAGATCATCGATAGGTTGCAAGTTTTAAGTAAACAGCTCAAAATCCTTACCCATCAATGCCTAATGCATCAAGAAAAAGATTTATATCACTTTCCTTTCTGTGAAATCTAATGCAGTTTTATGATAATTTGTCTTGCATACAGGTTAGATCTGATTGGGATAATATAAAGATTGATGTCATGTACAGAGCATTGAAATGTAAATTTTCAACATACCCTCATTTACACTCTATGCTTCTCTCTACTGCTGGAAGTGTTCTTGTGGAAGCATCGCCCCACGACCTATTTTGGGGTGGAGGCCGGGACGGAGAAGGTCTAAATTATCTCGGAAGACTTTTGATGCAATTGAGGTCAGAATTTCTTGGTGAGTCCACAACAGTTGACAAATCATTTTTATCTGTATGAATAATTTAAAATTACGTTTCATCGATTTTCATTTGTATAAAACACAAATAATTAAGTACGCAAAACAGTGAGTTGCATCCCTTTCTACCTTATATGACTTGATAGTCAAATATTTAAGAGAGAGATTTGTAAAATTTAACTGAAAATTAGAGGTGGTAGTCTTGTATGATCTCATTATCATGAATGTATCATGTTTTTCACATTTGTGAAGTAAGAAAAATGACTGTTTTTAATGTCAATAATTTTGGAGCACAATCTTATCTTCCCCTTGTTCTTTCCCTTTGCATTTTGTCTTTGGCTAAGCGTAGGCTATTATTGATTTCAAATTTTGTATTGTGCAATACGTTATTTTGTTTCAATTATTAGTTGAGTTGATATAAATTATTAGATTTAAATTCCACCAATGATGTAGCCAAGAAAAAGAGAACAAATGTAAGCTAGAAACATAGCAACCCTCATTTTTGTGAAGAGTCAAAACTTTAAACTTGAGACTAGATGAGAAGAAAATCATCGGAAATTTGATTGGATCGACGATCACATGAGCATGCAAGATTAATCGATGAGGTGCTATTGGATCGATATAATCCAGGAGAGGGAGGGGGGTTAATTAAGTTATCTAAATTTTTCGTGTGATTAAAAATACTTTTAGTTTAGATTGCTACCTCAAGTTGTATATTTTCTTTTGTAATTCATAATTGGATGTATTAAATCTAAGATGCAAGCAACAAACTTGATGGTGGAGTCGAGCTTTTCATCGTATTTCAAAAAACTTGATGCTCGTGGGAGGTTTTAGAAATGGCCTCAATTCTTCCTGATCCACGACACTAGTCAACCTCTTCCTGGTCTGATTTACTTCATTAGTTTTTCAGAAAATATTGATGTTGTCGAGAGTTTTTTCTAGAAGAACCCATATCTCATATAGGTGGACCGCTCGTCCATCTTTTTTTTTTTTATTGATTTTGTGTAAGTTTTATGAACTTCGACATTGACTGCAGAGACGTAACAAACACGCTGAAAATGTTAATTTCCAATGTCGAATGAGAGCAAAAATATAGAAGCGATAACTAACTATTCAAATAAAATCCATCATTATCAATTTAGAATTAATATTTTAAATTAATGATACTCATAACTAAAATGATTAAACTTAATTCCTATCCTTCTTACCATTGCAAGCTGGCTTGAAAACTCTGGCAGACGCACCAAATATGATTTTCAACAATTTATAATATTTTAAAACAAAAAGAAGGAAAGATTGTTGTATTTATTGTCAACCCATTTGCTCAAGTCTGGGTTTGAAAATGTTTCTTTGCTTTCCTAGATTTGACCATCACACACTTGTTCAAAAACTAGGAAATTATGTCCCAAAAATTGAACACTTTTGGGGAAAAATATAAAGAATTGGTCTAAATTGGGTCGATATTAAAATCAATTGACAATGTCAATCACCTCCGTTTTCTGACCAACACTGTTACATTTAATGCCATCCATATCATTGTTTGTAAAACACCAAGACTTCAGTTTTTTTTGTTTTGAATACACTGCAATTTATACTCCAATCCAACAGTTGCTTAGTAATATGGACATGTTGATTTATCTTCCAACGTTTTAACTCGACTCTTAATCCTTTAAGCGACTTCTTATTCAACAAAATTCGATATCTGCAGTTAAATTTAAAATCAAGTTAAAAATCATCAAAGAGCATAGAAAATTGAGTTAATACATTTGTTTAAATGAAAAACGCGATTGAATTTTATGAATAAATTGCCGACAAAATCAAAATTTAACGTTAAAAAAGAAAAAAAAAAATTTTAAATCTAATAATTGGGCTTTTCTTTCTTCCAAAGTCTAGAGCCGCCTCTACTACCTACCTCTCCTACTCCGAACCTCCCCCTTGCCTTGCAATGCATGCCTTAAATTCATAGATTTATATCTCAATTTCAACTTGGAAACCACGTGCTTAATTAATTGATCTGCTAATCACCTCTTGTTTTTAATAATGGTGGGTGTACTCTTACCTCTCAACGAATCTTTTTGAATTCCTATCCGTCCCCATTGATACAAATTCCAAGATTATTAAGAATTAACTGCATATAGTTTTGATTTTATTTATTTTTATCTCCTAATGTTTGTTTGGTATAATTTAGAATAAGAATAATCAAATATTAAAATTTAAAATAAGAAGATAAAACATTGATTTTGATTTGAAGGAATTGGAATTGGGTATAAAAATTGGTGGAGGCTCTCGCCCGACAGCTTTTCGATCCAAACCCATACAATCATTCGTTTTGGGAAATATAATAATTTTGAGCATCATTCTTTTTTCTTTTCGGGTTCCTAGATTCATCTTTTCACCTCCCTTTCTCCGTTTTCGTTTCGTGTAGGACATTTGATAGTGACAGTCAAACTCCACGACTTTCATTCGCATCCTTACAAATTTCTCTTCAATTCTCGCTCTGTTGCCGGATTTCGACGGTTTTCTCATCTGGGTTTTTTCTCTTTTGGTGTTCTCCTCCATTTTTTTTTTCTAGATTTCTACTGTCTGAAGCTTGCTACTGGTTAGGGAGGTTCTTTACTTCATAGGGTATGAACTGGACTGGTATAGTTTCGATTGGGTCTGTGCTGAATTTTGATCTTCCCGTTTTGCTCTTTTTTTTTTTTACAGTTTTTGGTTGTTTGATCCGAGGGAGGAGTGCTGCTTTCGATGCGAAATTTAAGATTGTAAGGTATTAATTCGTCTGTTGGACGTTGTTGCTATATTAGGGATGTCGATTATCAGATTTCATTGCATGCTGAATATGGAAAACTGATTTTTCTTTATCTGTGTCTGAGTGTTCTTATAGATCTTGCTACTTAGATCTGAGCTTTATGCTGTCTGTTTTTGCAGGTGAACTCCAAAGATTGACCGGAGTAGTTTTTTTCTGTTCTTGTGGTTAACGGAAATTTCAGTTTGAAATTGGAATTAACCATCTAATTATTTTTAGGTGTGATCTGACTCAATCGTGGAGTTGGCTTATTCGGAAGGGTGTGCAGTAAATTGTTTGAGATTGAGGAGAAACCAATCGAGAGTCTAAATCCAATTTCAGAGATTTTAACTTCGAGATTTTCTTTGATCAGTGAGTACATTATTGAAACCACGAGCAATTTATCCGAGGAAACAAGAGGTTTAAAGAAGGCCAAACGATTGTTTATCACGGATCTATCAACCAAAACATCTGGTTCTTATAATTTGGCTGGTCTGGAGTGCCTCTTAAGCATTATCAGGACCCTCCAAATGGGGTCCTGCTTCTCAGCAGAAAGCAAGAGCCCTCAACCCGGTTCACCTGTGAGTCCTTCCCCGAGAGTCAGGAAGAGGAAAAACTCGAAGAATAGACTCTTATCGCAAAACACTTTGTTTGATTATCAGAGGGAAGAATCACTGCATCGTATTCCGGAAAGGATGTTCTTAAACGGATCAAATGAGGTGGCATCCCTATTTACTCAACAGGGTAAGAAGGGGCCCAATCAGGATGCCATGATTTTTTGGGAGGTAAGTTCTTTCTCTTGCTCCATTATTGCAGTTTCTTATTTTCTTTTACTTTCTCTGTTTGTGTGGGGGAGAATGAGTATAATCAATGGTTAAATTGGCGTTTTTTTTTTTTTTTTTTGTGTTTCTTTGTGTAGCATTGCAAGCATACTTTCCAGAAAAGTGTGCTTTGTTTCTCTTTGAAAAAGTATGCAAGACTAATTTGACTGCTACACATAAACTCTCTACAGATTATCCATATTTAGCAAGTCGAATAAATTTTTGTTTTTTGCAAATTATTTGTATCATCAATATTGCAACTTTTGTAAAATCTGCTAGTTATACAAGAGATTTAGCAATTTTGTCTTGCACAACTATTTATTTTCGCATTGACAATCATGAAACAATTAGAGATGGAATCTCTAATCGTTTTCTCAAAAGCCAAAAGTAAAAATGTTAAAACCATTTTGTTTCCAATCCATTTACGTTTTGAAGAGCAATTTTCATAATCACCTCGAGGCATACCCTGATATTTTTTAGTTCACTTCCTTATATTCTTCGGTGGGGGCATGGGCATTTATGGAAGATACATCTGTAAGTATGGATTTCATATGGTAAATTATGAGCTAGAAAGATAACTGTTGCTCCGATCATGTGTTTCAGAATTTTGCTTCGAGGTCGGATACATTGTTTTGTGGAGTTTTTGACGGGCATGGCCCATATGGTCATTTTGTTGCAAAAAGAGTGAGAGATTCACTTCCTCTGAAACTCAGTGAACTTTTGGAAGATAATCCAACCAATGAGGACATGCTTAGATGCATCTCTTTAAATACCGAAAACATCAATTCTGAAGATACATCTTCTGTATTGGCTGATGGAGATGCCAGAGTCTCCATTGATGGCGATGAAGTGAAGAAGCAGACTGAGATTTTCGATTCTCTGAAGGAATATATTCTCAAGGCTTTTAAAAGCATGGACAGGGAACTGAGAATGCAGCCAAGGATTGATTGCTTCTTTAGCGGCACGACGGCTGTGACTCTGCTCAAACAGGTGTTTTTAACAATATTTTTCTATTTTGGAGTTGGACACTTGACAATTGACTAATTTAAACAAGTTTTAAGAATGTCTTCGAGAAATAATATCTATTAAATGTCTTGTATATAAAGTAGTTGTTTTTTTTTTTTCAGTAAAAGATTTTCTAGTAATCTTTTTCTTTTTGTATTTAAAAGAATCTTAATTCTTTTTTTTTTAATATATAAATTTATGGTTATTAATTTAGGATCAAGATCTGATTATTGGAAACGTGGGGGACTCTAGAGCTGTTCTTGGTACAAGAGATATAGATGAGTCACTTGTTGCAATTCAACTGACAGTGGATCTCAAGCCTAACCTTCCAGGTTTCTCTCTTATTCTATGCATTCCCCCTTTTTTTTTTCCTATTCAAGACATCAACTTTTGTGTTGATATTATCGATGAAGACAAAAACATAATTTAGAGATTAATTTCATTGTTTATATCATTTCTAACTTTCGCTGTTGTTTGAAGTTCAAATTGAATGACTTTTACACCGAGAATATTTTATTGTTGACTGGGATAAAATGATGATTCAAAGAGTAGAATTTGAAATCTTCTCATATAATCCCATTGGTGAACATATGATAATCTCAAAAGCTAGATGAAACTGCAATGGGAAATGTTTCTCTACGATGAATTTGCATAGAGTGATCTGGTCGTTGCCTTTTGTTTTTTGCTGACATCCTTCTTTTTTGGCCTATGCAGAGGAAGCAGAGAGAATCAGAAGGTGCAGAGGTCGAATTTTTGCACTTCGAGAAGAACCTGAGGTTGCTCGAGTATGGCTTCCCAACAACAACTCCCCTGGCCTTGCCATGGCCCGGGCTTTCGGAGATTTCTGCCTCAAGGATTTTGGCCTCATCGCCGTTCCTGACATTTCTTATCGACGCCTCACTGAGAAAGACGAGTTTGTCGTCTTGGCCACTGATGGAGTAAGGGCATTGACTTCTTTCACCATTTTTCTCATTTGAAAGTTTGCTAAACTACTCTAATCTCAAAATTTTAAGTTGGTTTTACTCCTAATATATTGGTAAATGTTAAATTGACGCAAAAATCTAAACTTTTAAGCCTTCAATATTTCTAAACATGATTCAAATTTTGTTCGGTTTTTGCAGATTTGGGATGTTCTTTCAAACGAAGAGGTAGTAGAAATTGTAGCTTCGTCTCCTGCTCGTTCAACTGCAGCTCAAGATCTCGTTGAATCCGCGACCAAGGCATGGAGAAGTAAATTCCCCACATCCAAGGTAGATGATTGTGCCGTTGTCTGTCTCTTTTTCGACCCAAATTCGGATGCCTTCTCGGCGGATTCAAATTCCAAATTTGAAGAAGAGCAAACTTCAATAGACCTTCTCCACCCTGCAATGGAGGATTCGGATCAGACCGAAGAAGAGACTCTAGATTCTTATGCGCTCGAAGGAGTGGCTCGTGCAGACACAGTAATCAACCTTCCAAGGTTTCCTGCTGGAAACAAATGAAAATGGCAGAGGAAGAGGATGAGATTAAGAACGTAAATTCTTCCATTTCTTTGTCTTGGCCTTTTGTCTGTTGCTGTTGTTTTGTCATGAACAGAAGAAGGCAGGATATAGATGCAGCTCAAACATCACCAATTTTGTCTTTTTTTATTTTTAAATTCTAGTGTGGTTTTATTTTTTGTATTTCTGCAAGAGATGAGATCCTATTTGTTCTATCTTTCATTATATTTATATTCGTAGCTTCGAATATTTGTAGCTACGAGATGCCTACATGTCTTTAATCTTTCACATATTTATTATTCATCGTCAAACTACGGATGTAATGTATCTTTCGAGTAGACTCTTGTTTTGTTTTTGGGATAATTTTTTTAATTTTATATCTTAATTCTTACATTTATTAATTAGTGTAATTAATACGATAAATTGAATATAATTAAAATAAGTGATTGGTTATTCGAATAAGTGATTGATATTACGAAGTAATAATTAAAATGTAATATTATAAATTTATAAGCAGAATAACCCAGAAAAAAAAAAAAAAAAAAAAAAGACAAGGAAAAGGAAAAGGAAATCAGCATTCATGGTAAATGAGAATCGGTACATTTTTTAGAAAATTAAAAAAGAAAAATCATTTAAATCTTATATGCGTTTCCCTTCCAACCAACGGCTATAGAAGTCCAATGCCTCTCTGGGTTTGTATTCAGGCACTGTGTGACCTGCTCCCTGCAATTTATATAAAATAATAATATTATTAATAATATTAGGTGAGATTAAATCTTTACGAAGACTTGTTAAACAAACCTTAATGGTGAGAAAAGTGAGGTTATTGCTGTATCCTTGTACGTATCTACAAATAAAACAAGCATTGTTCCTTAAATTGAAAGTTTGTATAATACGAATTGAATTCAACGACTGAGTTTTCGGAAAAAAAAAAAAGAAGAATGCCCACCCGGCAACTTGGTCATTGGAGATCCATGATCTCCATTCATCTGTTATGTTATAGCTAAGCGACCTTGTCCATGCTTCGCTCCCGGTGAATGGTACACACATGTCATGGTCTCCGCTGTTACAAAATATCGAACGATAATACAGTCTACAAGTTTCGATTTATACCAATACTAAAATACCAAAAAGATCAACGATAATTCTCTCAAAAGTTTCGATCTATACCAATACTACAGCAATATTATCTGTTTTTGATCGAAGACGGTGACTGTGAGAGATGTGCGTATGCATGTATTGATACCTAAACATAGAAAATATACCTGAAAATAAGAGCTCTGTAGCCCAAAGCTGTAAGTTTGAGGTGGAAAGGTATAAGAGAATCCCCTATATCACTATTGTATGATATTCTATCTGTGCATAGATCCCATTCTCCAGCCACATTTTTCTATTTTCACGTCCAAAAAATTTAAAATAATGAGATAAATACGCGTAATAATAATAGAATAAATAACTAAAATGAAGAAGAATTACAGGCTCTGCATGAATTGCTGCTCTCACTCCTTCGTCATTTAGCCATGCAGTCGCAATTTCATCGTTCTGCAATTCTAAATTTGTTAGTAGGGAGAACCGGCCACAATCCAATAAATGGACCGGACCAAAACCAATATTTCTTGTTGGTTCTCAATTTTGTTTGGTTTTTTTGAGTTTAAACTTTTAACACGGTCTATTTTCACAAAATAATTAATATAATTTAATGTCGTGGTCATTTTATATGATTTTTTCAACCATATCAGTTAACAGTAATGTTAGGTTTATCTTCTAATTCAATACTCTAATTTTATCTCGTGACATGTTGTTAATTAATTGGACTAATTAATTATTACACAAATTAAAAAGTAACATGTAAACATATCACGAAATAAAATTAAAAATAAAATATAATATTACTCGTTCGTTAACAAGAGAATAAAAAGAAACTTGATAGACTACAAGATACTTACTACACATGGGACAGATATATGATCAGATTGGGCCGCCAGCTGAGGCCAAGTCGGAACGTTGCCCTGTTTAACCGGTGCTCGGAAAGGCCAAGCTCTTCCGAACATCCTCTTCCTAACGAGTAAGCCTCTCTCACTCTCTCCTAATTGTTGGAAGCTCAATGGAAGATTATTGGTTTTGTTTCCTTTGTCTTCTCCAGGGCTATGGAAACATGGCTCCAATATATCATATATGTTTAACCCATCTAAGGCCTAGGCAGAGTCACAAAAAAAAACATTATATTATGATATTATAATATAATATTAATTAATAATTACCTCAAAGATTTTATCGAGACTTGCAACGCAGCTTTGATTTGGAGGATCATAATAATTTCCTTTACATGAAGTTTCAGCTTCCTGCAACATATATTGTAATTACCCCAAAACATTATGATTATTATTGAACATTTAAAAAAAACCGTCATTGTTCGATATTTTTAATGAGAGTGGAGAAAAATGCGACATTAGGTTGGAAAAAGGATGGCCATTTCTTATCTCATCGTGTGTTCGAAGGAAGTGCCAATGTTACCACATTACAATATCGATATAAGTTAAACTCGATAAATTATTGTGTTCGATTAATGACACAGAATAAGACGGGTACCTCGAACATAGCCTCGGAGATAAGACCCATTCCATGTACAAAGGGTACGAGAGCGTTGCCATCAAATTTTCCGTCTGTGATACCATTTCCCACCATGTAACCCTAAATACGTATTATTTATTATTTATTTTTTTCATTTAGTAATTTGAAAAAAAAAAAAAACACTTCAATTAATGTACCTTCAAGTTGATAGTGGGTTTTACTCCCTTTTGTAGTCCTGCAACACTTAATTAAAAAATAATAAGTATAAAATCAATATGATACTTTTAATTACACGAGTTGTTGGTTAAGCACGTGTAATTACAAATTATTATTTATTTGAGCCCAATCAAACTTATAAGGGTCACACTCGTCAAGACTAATGAGTCAAGTAACTGACTCGGCTTAGCTTAGCTCTGCTCCGAAACATGTCATATTGACTCCGTAGTGAGCTGAGCTCCCGAACAGATCATATTAAATAACATAGTAATAGAAACAAAGAAATACCGAGTACGACTTGATACGCAAGAGTAGGCACATAAACCCCAGCGTAGGACTCTCCTGAGATGTAAAATTGGTTGCCAAGAAACTCTGGAAATTGCTCAAACCACTGACCATTTACGTAAAATACATTGATAATTAATTAAATCCCAAATGAAAATTATAATAATTCAATGAAATCAAAATTACCTTCAGAAGGAAAATGTGGGTATCATCAGCTGTTTGGACGTCTCCGGTTACATAATTACTTTTGTTTAGCGAGTAAGAGAGGCCGACCCCGGTTGGAGAATCCAAGTAAATCATGTTCGATACCTACGATATTAAATTAATTATATAAATTATTATTTGATACGTTAACAAGTATAAGAGTAAACGTAATATTATTATAATTTTATTCTATTTATATTTGTTTTGCTTTTGAAAGTTAAACCTTGGACCAGCTGTACGGATTGAGATGCAGGGTGGGCAAGCTTCCCTTTGGATTTCCCTCTCTAAAATCGAACGGTCCTGATTATTTCCAAAAAAGAAAGAATATATATTTAAAAATGCAGGATTAAATTATATTACATATTTATTATTGACGTAACAATCTAACAACATAATTACTCTACCAACAAATATCGATTTATGATGACTCGTATCAAGACATGTAACGTTTACAAGATAGATTAAGATAGGCTCGTTTGAACCCTAAGAATATTAATAATTACGACAAATATACAGACTATACGTTGCATTATTAATTAATTAATGTCAATATTTATCATAGTTCCTATCAATGAATATTAGAGAGTAAACATTAAAAATATCAAAATAAAATGCAATTTAGATCGCCATCTTTTACCTATAAAATTAACGCTTAAACTATTTTTTAAAATAAATAAAAACCCTACTTTTTGCAATGATAGATCATTCCATCAATTTATCCTTTAAATTCATCACATGTATATTATGTCCTTTTTTTTTAATATTTAATAAGATGTTTTAGTATGATTCTCTAACTTGCTTATCGATTTCTATTTTCATTTTGAACTCTATCACGTGATAAATAGAGTGTGTAATCGCTATATAAAAGATCGATAGAGTTTGAAATTAGATTAAAAATTACGATCGCCGGAAATGTTAGAAATTATGTTAAAACATCAAATTAAATAGAATAAGTGGTATATACGTACTAGATTGAACAGATGAATCGACATCACAATCGAAATTATTGATAGCTAAAATGTGGATGTTAATTGATATAAAAATATAGTTTAAGGTTTAATATGCAAATGACATTAAATGTTAAGATGTAACGTGGATTTTATCTAAAATTAAAGTATTACTGTGTTTGGATGAAAATTAACGGACCAGGGCCGGGTTTGGGCCCTAAGCCCGACTTGTTTGAGATTCTTAAATACGGGTCGGAGAGTGTGAAGCCATGAAAAAAAATGGAGGGGAGGGAGAAAATGTTAATTTTTATGAAGCATTACCATGTTCGTAGACAAAGCCATCGAAACTGGAGCAACCCGGCCCGCCGTTGAGCCACAATACAACAGCATCGTTTCTCGGATCTCTCTCGGATTCAACGAAGTAGTAGAACAGATTTTTCCCGTCTGATTTTCCGTCGATGTTTATGTATCTGCAGGGAAGAAGAACGAGAATTCTGTGAGAATTTTCTCTCAGGACTTTCATCGAACAAGAGGAGCGCCACTTTCTCACCCGGAGTAGTGTTTGGATAAGAAATTGCCGTTGAAGCCAGGGAGATAATTGATGAGAGAGGCTTCAGGAGCAGAATAGGAGAAAATAACTAAACCCAAAAAGACGCAGAAAGCAATCCCGATAAGGGAGGATAATTTCAAATCCGCCATTGAAGAGCAAGTCGAGGATTCTCTTTCTATTCTGTTCAATGGAAAAGTAAATGCGAGAATGAAGAAGACGTTTTATACAACGACATACCAACAAGGACAAAAACGGGCAAGAACCCAACAAATCAAAAAAAATAATAGTCAAGCTCAATTAATTATCTATTTCGATGATGATTAGAGAACCGAACAGAAAAGAAGACGGAGAAAATGGAGGTCGAAAGAGGTTCAGAAGGCCAGCAATGGAGAAGTTTAAGTGTTTGTTTTAGGGTAAAATAATACGGAATCTTCCATTAGGTAACGTCGAAACAAGCGAGACAATGAGTAAGAAATGATTGACGACGTTATCAATCTATGGCCAAAGTACATCCCTAGGCTCACACTCTACTTCATGGATCTTGCAATAGGAGGTCGCCATGTCAAATCATCCTCGTTTTTTTTTTTGCTCTTAGGGTTCGAATGGAAGTCGAGATGGATTCTTCTCCTTGTCTCCCAACGATTAAAAATTAGGTCGGAAAGACATGTCTCGAAACCCTAGTCTCTCTCTTTTAACCAGAGCAGTCGATTGGTTAGCAAATTTTAATGTCACCTAAACGAATGTGTTTTTCTTCGAGAATGATAATCCACCAAATTTGGTAAAAATGTGTTTTTAATTGTTATTATTATTATTTTTTTTCGTGTTGAGGTTTTAATGTTTTGGATTAACAACTTTTTAACTAGACGTATGATTTTTTTGTGTCGGTCTTTTTAATGTATTTGTTTGGATTTTTGGTGAAAGAAGTTGGGATTCCATCCTTACATTTGGTAAAACTACAACCACCACTTTGACATGGTGACACTTAATATAATGTCACTAATAATGGATAAAAACTATGTGGTTTGATGACTTTTATTCTTAAAAATAATGATTGTATAAGTAAATAAATTGGTTAATTAATGAAATTTAAAATTGGAGAGTCTACTCGACTCCATAGTGTGATTGTTAGGCAATTTGGACAGAAACGGACGTGAAAATAGAGCATTTCTTGATAGAGAGATCTCGTTTTTTGTTGTTATTAATTTATTTTAAAAACTTAGCTTATGCCAAATGATTGAAAAGATCAATTACATATTTTAATTAACAATGTATATTTTCCATGCACAAATTTTACGCTTGCTTGATTTACGTTCTAATTCTATACTTTAAATTTATCTTCGCATTGCTCATTAATTGATGTATTAATTAAGATAAGTTATAAGTAGTTAAATAAATCATTAATTGCCTTAATTAATGATCTTCACGCATGTGGCAAAATTAAGTATACAATTAGAAGATAAATTTATCATTACTCTATAAAAATGCTTATTTATATGGTTCCTATCATTTTCATGCACGTAAATTTTATTTCTGGATAGGTTTGTTACAAAGATTTTTTTAGCTTTTGGTAGATTTGAAGCAAGATAAGAATTACATGGTTTGAGTGTGAACTACAAATTAAATATGTGGACTCCATAGATCAATAGAGCTCAAAATAGGGTAATTAAAAAAAGAAAAAACCTTAAACTATTTTTATTAACACACTCGCAGTTAAATATTACTCGGTCCACAAAATAATTCTCATGGGCTCTACTCTTGGCTAGCGGCCTCCCTCTCCCCTAGTTTTTTAATTAAAAATTTTTAAGACCAGGAAGTCACTCTCGAATAGCAGGACCCACGGTGGGCTCCAGGTATGCAATTGCGGACTTATGCTCATGAGAAAAAAAAAAGAGCGGTTCTAGTCAACAAAAAAACGTGTGGGCTGAGCAAGACTTACTCTTTAAGAGTGGGTTCTCCCGCTTAAGAGAACAAAGTGTCCCTCGCAATGTTGGCAACCTCACCAAATATACCAAACGAGATCTGATTTGTCTGAAATTTTACTATATATCTATCATTTCATGAGAAGTTAATCTGCAAAGTTTCGTGATTTCTCAACTTTTACAATTTATTATAGTTTATTTCATCTTTACAAAATAATTAATTAAAAATACGCATGTCATCCACAAACTATGCAAATTTCGTAATAGACTATTTTTATACTCCGAATTAGGTTGGATAATCGGTTTGCAAAAAAAAAAAAAAAGGTATTTCATCCAAAATTAAGGAAATAAACTTAAATTATAAAGTTATTAACAAACTATAGTTTAAGTTTGTTTCTTAAATTTTTGGATGACATACATATTTTCTTTTGGCAAACTAATTTTGCAACTCTAATTGAGAGTATAAGAAGAGTTTATTGTGAAATTTTATAGTTTTTGAATGACATAGATAATTTTTAATGAATAATTTTGTAAAAAAAATAAATTATAATAATTTAAAAGTGTTGAAAAATCATGAAACTTTGCATATCAGCTTATCATGAAATGCTGGGTACATGGTAAAAACTTTAGACAAATTTTATATCACTTGATATATTTATAAAGTAACAAACTTATGAGTGACAATTTGTCCTATAGAGCGGCAATCTGCTCTTTAGTTTTTACTTTTTTTTGTTGTCTGAAGCAGGAGCTTACTATTCAACAGCTAGCTTCTGCTCGTCTTTTTTCCTCTAGAGTGAAAGGTCACTATTCTTGAATTGGAGCTCAAATAACAAGCTCTTGATCTTAAAAACTTTTAAAAAAAACTAGGAGAGCGGAGCTCCTTCATCAATAGTGGGAGCCAAGTATAATTTAATAACGAGATTGTAAATAGACATAATTTAAAGACGATTTTGTTAATAAATCTATAGTTTAAAGTTTTTTTGTTAATTGTTCTTAAAATTATCACATTATAATCGTACATTAATGTTTCATACTTAAGCATAAGTGGAAAAAAAAAATGTAACGTCAATTACATAATCTAGATATGTAAGAATTTATTAACAAGTCACTTTATATAGAAAAATTAAGTTATTATCCACTGTCTCGTTATAGTATATAATTAGACACGTTATTAATATCATTGAATTGCATCTACTCGATTGTGGTTTTGGTCCTAATAATTAATTATGGTTTTGGGTAAGCACATTGATAAGGAGTGTTGTTATGACTAATGGTTTATCCCTAATTAGAGAAGTTTGGACCCAATAATTTGGGAATTTTCGACAGAGCTTTCAGGCTTATATCGATTTATCGTTTCATGTTCATACACCAAACTCGAAGTTGTTTTATTTTATTGGAAATGCCAAACCCAATTCCTAACTTGTTTCTTCATCTATGAAATTTCGTTGTTTATTGATTAGGGTTTGATTTTTTCAGCTCTATTGTTGAAGAAATGCATCGAGTTTTGAACTTGTCGAACTTTCCTTTATTGGGTAACTGTTTGCCACTTGGGTTCTGCTGTAGTTTTGTGTTTGATCAATCTTGTTCTTGATAGTTTTGTTGTGGATTAACGTTAGCGTTTACTCTGGAAATAGTTAAGATTTTATTTGTTTACTCTGATGTTTCCTCAAATTCATGGTCTTCTTTGGTTCTATACAAGGGTTTGGAGTAATGATGAAATGCTCGAAATTTGTCATGTTTCAATGAGTGGCTCAGAAATTTTTTATTCCATCAGGAATGTTGATCAATCGGAGAGAGATTCAATTACTAAAAGAAAAATCTATTTGTTCTGATCCTTCATACGGAGCGAACAAAGATAGAATCCGACTACTTTTTGAGAAATTGCTCGATGTCTCATCTAGTCAATTGTGGCTGCTCGTGAAGGCAACGAGGGTTTGGTGGGGTTCAGCCCATACCAGTGGGGATGCACAATCCGACATTGGTTGAAAGAGTGAAAAATGCATGATTTATAAGTAGAGTTTCTTTCCCTATCTAGTACAATAGGTTTTGAGGTTGACTCTAAGAATAAATTCGTGTGTATTTCAGTACGAAGTTGACAATATTGTACTGGAGAACCAGAAGACATTACAAATTGTATCAGAGCCACTGCCCAACCGGAAGTGTGGCTGGGAAAGTGAAAAATACATGTTTTATAAGTAGAATTCCATTTCCTATATGGTACAATGCATTTTGAGGCTAACGCCAAGAACTAATCTGTGCGAGCTCCATTCTAAAGCAAATAATATTGTACTGAGAATATCGGAGGACGTTACACATATATTGAACTTTATAAGACTAGCAAGAATCTCAACTTAAGAATTAACTAGACTTAACTGATATTACGTCTAATCATGTACAAACGCTCTATATGGTTAGTCTTCACAACCTTAATTTCTTTTGTAACCTATATCATGCACTCATGTATGCACACATCCCATGGTTGATGTTTTGTAAATCTTTTTAAACTTTTCTAATCAATGTCTAATCGAAAATTAAGTTTATCATTTTATTCTATATATTTAGATATGTATATGATATATTTGAATATGCTTAGACACATAATGCTAAAGATCATTGCCTAAATGTCATAATTCACATACTCACATATTCTCTAGGCTCATGTACAATTAATTCAATGTACAATTAATTTCAAAACAATTGACAATATTTACTAAACTTCTCATTCCATAACCAATGATATACAATGTGTATAAAATGCATTTATCACACATTACTCATGCTACGATATGAATCAGTGCATGTCTATGTATCCATGATATGATAAGTGAATCAATATACGTATGTTCCATTATATTTGAATGACGTCGTTATTATCAAATATCATATTAATGTATTTTATAAATGTTAATATGTGTTATCATAATTCATCATATGTAAAGCTCGACATATTTATTTACACCTTATTAGTAAAATTACTAGTACTACATGTACATCTCAAACATAATCTTCAGATGACTACTGATTTGGAACTCAATTGGGGCTAACAATCACTCCCCTTATATTTACTATTTTACATACATCACACAATACACATACATAGTTGATAAGATATATATTGAGTTCATCGAATGTGACGAATAATACATGTTGTAACACTTTTTCTACATATAAATAATTTCATTATGCATGATTTAAACATATGTTCTATTCATACATCGAATACATGTATACACGCACTAATAATGCAGGTGATGTGAATCATGCAAATTTTATTATTTAACAGCAAAATGATGCATGAATTATTGTGTCATTATCTAATTATGTCCTAAGTGTAGGATCAAAAATAACCTAAGAGGAGAGTGAATTATGTTATTAATAACTTTTTCGTAATTAGCTTACTAAATTGTATAAGTTCAAATTTAGAGATATTCTTAAGTAATAAGATTAATTTTTCAAAGTTAAAGATTTTAGTGAGTAAATTCTAAAGAGTTTAGAGGGAAAAGATGTAGATAATTTTTAACATGGTTCGACAATTCTTGTTTATGTATGCGTTTCAAGGCTCCTCCTCGAAGATTCTTCTCAATCTTAACTTCTTGAGTTTACTCGATTAATCTTCCGGGCGTCAATCAATACCTCACATGACTCTTCCTCAGGGCGTCATTCTTTACACGTTTACAAATAGTAATGAGATCGAAATATTGATGAATACAAATCTCGCACACTTAATGTATACAATCACAAGTTGATGAACTAGACGATATGACATATCTATTGAATGAAACGATTCTCAAATTTTGATTCATCACGTTGCAATTTTTTAGCTTCAATGGTCTTCATTCTTCTATTTATAAGTGTTTTTAGAAAACAGCTAGTGCAGTCGACATTTTCTCTTGCTCGGTCAACACTTTAGCTTCTCGGTCGACACTTTAAGGCTCCTGGATTTTCTGGATTTGATCTTTTAGTTGACATTAGCATTGTCCGGTCGATACTTAAAATTATCTGGAATTTTGTATTAGTTTCTGCTGTCAAACACTATTACTGTCTGGTCAACACTTTGAACTCTTAGGAATTTTTGCATTAGTTTCTGTGATCGATACTAACATTATTCGATCGACACTCGATGCTTTCTAGAGTTTCACCAATATGACTAGCGGTCGACACTCTATCACTTCGGTAAACACTTTGGAGACATTTTTGCAAATATTTAACTTCAAGTTCTAAAGTTTATTGAAGGCTGAAAAAATTTAAACATACACGTTAGAAAGATTAAATACCTCTCTTAAAAAGTATTCTCAATGAGAAGCAATAGAAGAATATTTTCTTTACGTATTGTTGACATAATCATCAATTAATGAAAGGTTGAATAGAAAGATTCATCATAAAAAATATATATTAACTCTAAAGCATACTTTAAGTTAACAATCTCTCTCTTTTTTATGATGACAAAATAAATTCACAAAACTCTAAACTTGTTTGAAAATAAATGTCCCCCTTAATTGTTGCACTATTATCTATGCAACCATTAATCCATTAAGATAGACCCTCCCTTTAATTTATGTATTATGTTCTATGCAATCATTAGTTCATTCAATTTTCTCTCTATTTGACATTATAATAAAAATCGATAGAGTAACATTTGTTTTTAGATTCCCCAAACACAAGAAAATCCAAGAACAAACATATAGTGATAGTATAGAGTTAGAATAATAGAGAAGCAATCAAAACACGAGTCATCCATGTACACATAAATAGAAGAGTCTAAATAAAGTAGAATACTCGATAGAGTAAATCGTCTTGACAATAACTCACAAAAATACAAATTAAAGTTATACAAAAAAAAATAGGTGACTAAACAAAATAGAGTAAAACCAAGTCAGACACATAAATAGACATCATAAGTAAGACCCTTAAAACAAATCATAAGTCTTGTGGAGGATCATCAACATGAGATGGAGGAAAATTGAAATCGTCAGTGAAAGAATGTGACCATAAGTAGTGAGAGAAATAGTCAAGTGTTTGATCATTCTTGTCAAAACGCAAGATGGTCTGAGATTGATAGTTGCTGAAGGAGGGGGCCAAATTAGGGGTGGGCACGGGCCGATTTGGTCCGGTCCCAAGCCGGACCGAAACCAGACCATGCTTTCGGGATTTTTTCCCCAAATATTGGAACCGGTCCTGGTAGGGACTGGGACCGAACCGGCACCGGACCAAAAATTCGGTCTGGTCCTGGTCCCTCCCATCCTTTTCAAATCGTCCACAAAGAAAGAGCAGATAGATACAAAGAAAGAGCTTTCAGAGAAGCTCAAGCACCTTTGTTCACAAAGACAATTTTTTCCTTGTAAATTGGATGCAGGAGAAAAATAGAAACAACGAATCCTGGGACGGAAAAAATAGTTTTTTTTCATAACAAAAAGGGATGAAATATTAAGATCCAGAAGAATCGAAGAGTGAAAATAGGTAAAAAAGCACTTGCTGAATAAAAAATTTTGATTCCGAAAATCTCATAAATGAAAGACAACAAAAATCTAAAAATTGTAAGATAACGAAATATATAAATCAGACAACCAAAAAAATCAATAGCCGGACCTAAAAACAGTGAGCAACAAAATACACATACAGTGAGGAGAGAGGACGACAAGCCAAAAACAGAGGCGAGGTGACCAGACGAGTTGTTGATAGAGGCTAGCTAAAGACAGAGCATGGAGACAAGACAGAGACGGAGCAGGGAGCAGGGGCCAGGGAGCACAGAGATGAAGACAGAGCACGGCGGAGCTTTGCGTCTTGCGAATCGGAAGACTCGATCACCACAGGAGTCGAAAGCAGGATGCTGGTTGCTGGGGACAAGAGTTGGGAGTTTGGGTCTCGTTCGATGGTCGACGCTCGGGAGTTTTTGAGTTGAAGTTTCAGTACTCTGAACTCTGAAGCTCAGTCTAATAAACCTATGAGATTTTTTTTTTTTTAAATTTTTGGTCTGGTCTGATATTTCAAGATTTCGAGCTATGCACCAAAGACCGATAGAATTTATCATTTGGACTGAGGACCGAATTGTGGTCCAATGATTTGGGACCAAAATTGGACCGAAACTGTCAGTCCGATCCGACCCGATTCTCGAGACCTGGTCCGGTCTGGTCCTGCCCACCCCTAGCAGACATGTGATCAATCGTTTTTTCAAGATTCGAGAAGGCACATCTAGGAATGTTTGAACGATGATGCTCTCAACAGATGGAACATCAAGCAGCTCTTGATCAGCCTATTCCTTAACGTTCACAAATGGATTCACAGACGAAGATCCTTGATGAAGACACTTAAAAAACCATTCACCATCCTCATTTCGAGCAATGCCCATTCTAGCAAGAATGGATTCTTCATACATGTTAACCTTCTTTAGTGACAATGAAATTTCAGTAGGAGGAATCTCCATCAAATTATACTCGAACATTTTTATCAAGAGAAGGTTAAAGAGAAGGGATTTAGCTGAGTTACTGAAGACATTCACCATACAATAGATAACAATATGTCCAACATTAAACCTCTCATGTCTTAAAAACCTGTAACGGACATAGAGGTCCATACTGCTAATGTGATTCCGATGACCATTTTTAGGCAATAAATTGTACGTAAGCATGTAGTGAAAAACTCCAGTACTAATGTTTAAATCTATAGCCTTAGGTTTCACAGGCAAATGCCCATGCAGATTTTTCATAATCATTTTAAACTATTCTAACCCATCATCATTACCAACAAACTTGGGATCCTTAGAGACCTCATAATAAGTTTCAGTGGAACTATCCACTACACATTCCAACAACTCATTTAACGAATGAATGGTTAAATTGATGTGTTTTCTATACACATAACTTGAAAATTTTTAAAGAATGAGGAGTGTACTTCATATTAGCATAAAACATCCTAACAGGAGTTTCAAAATAGGGACCCTCTAACTGTATTGCATATAGAGTCCTAATATTTTACATGGTTCTTCCAAATCTAAGCCAAAAAGTCCAATTAAGGAAACTCTTCAAGATATAATCAAAGATTTGAACTTAAAATCTATGTCATACTTATCTTAGGAGTCCTCATTTCGGAAAAGCAATGTCGACCATTAGATGGGAGGATCAATGTTTGAAACCCGATTGAAAATCCATGTTTTTCGTTTCACGGAATGACCATGGGTATGAGATTAGGATGCCATAGAGAGATAAAAGAGAAGAGATAAGTGTTTTTGGGCAATATGGATCGCAGGACAAAGAGAATCAACAAAAACTAGAGAGAAAATGACATAGATTAAGGTTTGGCCGACAATGTAAAATTTATATTCGTGACTCTCCGGTCGACAATTGTGCAAAAGTGTTGACCACTAGTGTATATTTCAAGATAATCAGAGCCTTTGAGGTGTCGATCGTGCCTTTACTAGGTTAACACTTAGTTGAAATGTATTTAAACTCGAAGCTTAAAAGTGTCGATCGGTCTTTTTATAGGTCGACACTTAGTTGAAAGGTAATTTTACCAGAAGTTTAGAGGTATCGACTAGTCCTTGTATAGGTCAACACTTACTTGAAAAATAATTCATCTATAAGTTGAAAAGTGTCAACCGAACTTTCAGAGGTCGACACTTCATGAACAAAACTTGATTTTACCACATATGATCAAACCTAATTAGTCATAACTGTATCCGAATATTATTGAAAGTCTTTTCATCCAAGGATTTTGTAAAAATGTCAGCTAATTGGTCAATCGATTTGACAAATTCTAGTAAAATATCCCCATTTTGAACGTGATCTTTTATGAAATGATATCTAATCTAATATGTTTGGTTCTATAATATTGAATAGGATTCTTAGAAGTGTTGATTGCACTAGCATTATCACACTTAATTAGAATCTTATTATAATTATAATGTTTGTTTTATTCAAAGCATTTGATCACAATAACTTTCGGTGGTGATATATTCATTTTCGGTCGTTGAAAGTGCTACCAAATTTTATTTTTTAAAGAACCACGATACTAGAGATTCTCTAAGAAATTGACAAATTCCACTTGTGATCTTCTTATCAACTAGACTTGCAGTATAATTCGAGTCGGAGTAACCTATCAAGTCAAAGGATGTTCCCTTAAGATACCATAGTTCTAAATCATAGGACCACTTAAATATTTGAATATTCTTTTTACTGCATTCAAGTGAGATTCTTTAGGTGAAGCTTGAACCTAGCACATAAACATACACTAAAAAGAATATTGAGTTTACTCGTAGTTAAATAGAGAAGGGAACCTATCATTCCCTGATATTTCTAAATGTCTACACTCTTTTCATGTTCATTGTTCATGTTCATTGTATCCAATTTTGTTGTGGTGCTTATGAGTGTACCAAATGATTTTGACGAGTCCATGCTAAATCTTTTTAAGAGCTCTTTACCATATTTCTCTTGACTCAAGAAGATACCATTATGAGATTGTTTAATTTGGAGTTCCAAGAAAAATCTCAACTCTCTTATCATACTCATCTCAAGTTCACTTTATATTAAAGAAGCAAAATAATTACAAAGAGAATCATTCGTCGCACCAAAGACAATATCATCTACATAAATTTGAACAATAAACATGTCATCACATTTTTGCTTGGTAAATAAGGTTGAATTAATTTTACATATTTTGAAGTTTCTTTATAAGAGAAAATTTCTCAATCTATCATACCAAGTTATAGGAGCTTGGTAAGTCCATATGAGAGCCTTCTTGATCTTCAAGACATGATCAAGCTTATCATGGGCTTTAAAAGCCTAAGAGTAACTCTACATACATCTCCTCCAAAATAAATTCATTTGGAAATGTACTTTTTGACATTTATTTAGAAGATAGTAAAATTCTTAAAACAAGCAAAGACTAAAATGCATAAGAATGGATTCTAATCTAGCTACTAGAGCAAAGTTTTCCTTAAAATCTATACCTTCTTCTTGATTATAACATTTAGCAACCAACCTATCTTTATTTCTTATAAAAACTCCATTTTCATCCAATTTTTTCTTAAATACCTATTTTGTTCCTATAATGGAGTGATTTTTAGGTCATGGAACAAGTTCCCAAACATTGTTACTCTTAAATTGATTTAGCTCTTCTTGCATAGCCAAAATTCAATTCTCATCAAATTGCTTAGTTTCAATTTGAGAGACGAATGCTATATTTGCACACAAGTTTCTAAAGAAGACTCTAATTTTGACTCATAAGGTAGGATCACCAAAATATAATCAATGGGGTGACTTTTGGCATATCTCCGATCTTTACAAAGATCATCATTAACATTATTAATTAGAATGATTTTTAATGCATTAGACGAAAATTGTAGAGAGATGCTTTTATGAATTGTACTATCATTCTCAAATATAATAAGGGAGTCCATATCACTTTTGAAATCATCATTTAACGCTACATAGTTTATCAGTTGTGATATTTCATCAAAGATGGCATGCATAGATTCTTCCACAACTAGAGTTCTTTTTATTAAAAACTCTATATGTTTTACTAGTTGAGGAATAATCTAGAAATATCCCAAAATTTGTCATGTAGTCAAATTTAGCTAAATCATCCTTCTTATTAAGAATGAAACATTTGCAACTAGAAACTCTAAAATATTTTATGTTTGGTATGCTACCGTTACAAAGTTCATAGAGAATTTTCTTTAGAATAGAACGAATGGAAACCCAGTTAAGAACATAATAAGCAATGACAACGGTTTCCGCCAAAGAATATTTGGGTAGAGAATTTTAATTGAGCATAGTTCTAGCTATCTCTTAGAGAGATATATTCTTTCTCTCAACAACCCCATTTTGTTGAGTAGTCCTAGGTGAAGAGAAATTATGCTCAAGTCATATTTAAGACAAAAACTCTCAAATTTCTCATTATCAAATTCTCCATCATGATCATTACGAATGATAACAATAGAGTTCTTTTTTGTTTTGAATTTTTTTCCTAAAGCTAGAAAAGACGTAAAATATTTCATCTTTTGATTTTAGAAAAAAAACCCAAATAAACCTAGAGAAGTCATCAACAATCACAAAGACATAATGATTATCTTCTAAGTTAGCAATTTTTGAAAGACTGAAAAGGTTCATATGAAGAAGTTGGAGAGGTTTGAAAGAAGAGACAACACTTTTTGAAACAAATAAACTCTTTGTTTGCTTACCCATTTGACAAACATCATATATTCTATTCTTCCCAAATGATATATTTGGAATGTCCCTAACTAAGTTGTTTCTAAAGATTTTAGCCAAGGTATCATACTACGTGACCTAATCTCTTACGCAAAGACCAACTATTAATAGATGAATTTGCCATAAAACACTTTTTATCCAAACAAGAAACATTATCCAAATCAATAGCATATACATTTTTCTTTCTATATCCAATAAATAAGATATTATGCAAATCCTCAATTATGCAAATTTTTTATTCAATTATGTAAATTTTTTTATTCAAAAATAACTCTATATCCTTTATCACACAATTGACTAATACTTAAAAGATTATGTTTCAAATCATCAACCAATAATACACTCTCAATAATAGGGGTAGAATCATTACCTATGTTCCCAAATGTGACGTTCAAAGATTCTTTTTTGATTTTCACAAAAAGTGACGTTTCCTTTCTTTTTGTTGATGGTGGTAAACTTTGAGGAATCTCTAGTCATATGACTTGAACACCCACTATCGAGATACCATAAATTCTTCAAGGGAGATATTTCAACGTTCAAGGAAACAATCATATGATTTTCTTAGGAACCCAAATCCTTTTGGGTCCTTGGATATTAATCTTGGTTCCTTTAAAAATCCACATTAAAGTATGAGATGTTTTTCTTTCACTTAACTTTAGAGAGCAAGAAAATGATTTATGACCATTCTATTGCATATATTACAAGTAGTTGGTTCAATGAAGAAATTTTTGTATACCTTTTTTTTCTTAAAAGTCTCATAGCCAATAACGACATAATCAAAAGTCACTCTTTGCTTTTTCAAAAGTATTTTCAAGTTTTTGTAACCATTAGAGAACTTATGCTTTGTATTGTTTAAATTAACATTTTACTCTTTAAATTACTAATTTTATTTTCTAATGAAGAAGTCACATTAATATGCTTTCTAACTAAATCAACATTTTGTAGTTAGACTTTAGCAAATTAAATCAATCAACTACCATTAAAAAGATCTATCAATTCACTTTCATTAACATCATCATCTAAATCACTAAAGAAGTTGTTTACCTCATTTTCTTTAGCCATGAAACATATGTTGGTAGCTTCTTCATCTTCGGAAGAAGTATCATTTTTACTATCATCCCATGTAGTTTTCATTACTTTCTTCTTGAATGTCTTTGACACTTTTTTAGCTTGAGGACAATCGGCCTTGTAGCGCCTCGACTTTCTATATTCAAAACATGTAGCTTTTTTTTTTCTTTATGATGCTTGATTCCTTTTGAGAATCTTCTCCCTTACATTCTTTTCGATTGAAGAAATTTAGTAAATCTCCTTGTAATGAAGGCAATCTGTTCATCATCTTTTTTTTTTTTCGAATTCGTCTTATTTGCTTGAGGAGGCCTTGAGAGCAATATTTTTCTTCTTGGAGATTTCTTTTTCTTTTAAATCTTCCATTTCATTGGCTCTCATAGTTATATCATGTGTCATTAGTTATCCAATAAGTTTATCTTGTTTGAGAAATTTAAGATCTCTAGCTTCTTGGATGATTATCTCCTTGGGTTGCCATCTTTTTCGTAAACATCTACCTATCTTTTTAACCAAATCTTCATTTGAATAAATTCTACCAAAAACTTTCAAACTATTTGTAATATTAGTGAAACGAGTAAATATAGAGTTAATATATCCATCATTTTCCATAGAAAATAGCTCATATTTATGCCCAAGCATACTCATATTACTTTCCTTCACTTGATTAGTTCTTTCATGTGTAATTTCAAGTAAACACAAAATTTCAAAGGCATTGTCACATCCTTACAATCTATTAAACTCATCTCCATTAAGAGCATAATATGTGTTTATTGCTTTAGTATTCAAACTTAATTTCTCTTATCAAAATCATCCAACTCAATTGGCAATTTGAGAACTTTAACTCAATTTTCAACTTTGATAAGAATATATGGTCCGTTTTCAATGACATTTCACAAATCATTATTCATAGCTTGAGTAAAGATTTCAAACTATCTTTCTAATACACATAATCATTTCCATAAAAAAATAGCGGCGTAGAGATAGATTGTATTTCTACGTACGAAGAGTTTAAATTAAATGTCATTATGCAAGATTACGATAAAGCAATGATAAATCACAATAAATAGTCTTAGACCAAGCTTTGATATCAATTGTAGGATTGAAAATAACCTAAGGGGTGAATTAAGTTATTAACAATTTTTTTGTGATTAGCTTACTAATTTGTACAAATTCAAATTTAGTGATATTCTAAAGCAATAATATTAATTCTTCAGAGTTAAAACTTATAGCGAGCAAATTCTAAAGAGTTTATAGGGAAGAGATGCAATTGAGTTGTTAACGTGGTTCGACGAATCTTGCCCACGTCTACGCATCAAGGTTCCTCTTTGAAGATTCCTCTCAATCTCAACTTCTTGAGTCCACTCAATTGATCTTCTGGGCGTCAATCAATGTTTTACAAGCTCTTCTTCAGGGCGTTACCTTTTGCACGTTCACAGATAGTAATGGGATCAAAATATTGATGAATACAAATCTCTCATACTCTCAATGCATACAATCACAAGTTGATGAACTAGGAGTAACTAGAGATCAATTGAAGGAAATGATTATCAAGTTTTGATTCGATAACATTTCATTGAAACTTTTCAGATTCAGTGGTCTTTATTAGTATTCATTCTTCTATTTATAAGTGTATTCAAAAAATAGTTAGAGCGGTTGACACTTCCTCTTACTCGGTTGACACTTTGTTAACGTTGTGTGTTATTTTAGAATCCGTTCAATAATTCAGTTGACATTTTGGCTTCACGGTCAACTCTTTAAGACTCTTGAAATTTCTAGATTAATTCCTACGCTTGACACTATCATCGTCCGGTCGACACTTTAAACTCTCTGGAATTTCTGCACTAGTTTCTGTTGTCGACATTAGCACTATCCGTTCGACAACTGACGTTTTCTGGAATTTCGTAAATATGACTAGTTGTCGACACTCTGTTGTTTTGGTCACTTTGAAGGTTTTTTTTTTGCAAACATTTAATTTCAAATTCTAAGGTTTTATTGAACATTAAAAAAACTTGAACACACACGTTAGAAATATTAAATACCCTTCTTAAAGAATATTTTCAATAAAAAGCAATAGAAAAATATTTTCTTTATTTATTATCGACATAATCATCAATCATTAATACAAAGATTTATCATAAAAAATATATATTAACTCTAAAATAATATAGTTTAAATTAACACTAAGCTATGCCAAAAGCAAGGCTAACAAAATAGGTTAAAAACAAATATTGTATTAAATGCTGGAGCAATGCAATAACATTGTCTAGACAAGTCTTTTTGCAACTCCAACATGGAGTCTTTCACGTTAAAAACATCAAAATCTATCAAAATCTAACATTGTCCTGTCATTTTCCTTCTCTTTCTCATGTTCTTTATCTCCTCTTGCCTCACTTTTAGCTTCTAATACCAAAATAAAAGGTTCTCCTACCTTCCATTTCCTTTTTATGAGATCAAGACACTTAATTACTAAATAAGGAAGTGATTTTATTATTTTGCCCTCAAAATTCAATATTAAATGTCCAAATTGCCCTTTAATATTCATTTAATAACCAAATTACTAACTTAATTACATTCTAAGTATAATAAACTTATAGCAATGTTCCGTGTACTCTCTTATTTTACTATTTTAAAAAATTTATTGACGTGTTAAATTGTTATTAGTACAATTAATATAATAAATTACCATCTAATTACGTCTTAATCACATATTTAGTCACTAATCTTAAAGTGACATGTGCCATTAATTATTGGTCGATAAATTTTATCCCTTGATATGCTAATTCATGTTCAATGGAGTCCATAAGACATATTTTATGTTTCTTAATTTCGACCCAATCATCTACTATTAATCACTTGAAATTGTACGTACTAATTTTATCATCTTAGTGCTACACGCGCGTATCTTTTCATTCTCATATCAAATTGACTCAATTGGAAAGCTAATTTCTACTCTAGGATATCTATTTCCTAAAAGGATATGAGATCAGAAGCACTTTTGAGGGACTTTCATGCAATGTTTCCATCAGCATCTCCCATTGGTTTAGTTTCACCAATATTTCATAACTTAAAGGTATGTGTTATACTTGTTTTTGGTTTGAAAACATACCCTCAATTAGTTGGTCAATTTCTTGTTGAAGTCATCTCATAGAATAATAATTAATAATTGTAATAGCTTAAGTGGTTCATATTTACTATCTCATGGTTTATTATCATTTTTAACCACATTTTATTGTTATGATTATTATTAATAATCTTAACCTATGTTATCAAAGGGCGAGTGGTCCAATGTCGCAGCGCGACGTGAAAAATAGTTTGGAAATTCAAAGTACTTATTTTGGACTGGTTTGCCCGTCAGCTTGATGGTCCAAAATCAATGGAACAAACCTGTAACCATCTCTTTTATTGTACGTGGGTGGCCCAAAACTGAAAGTGTGCCTAATTTTCATTGATGGGTTGGCCTAGTGTCACAATTTTATTCTTTTTAGAGACTACAAAAAGACAGTGTGACATCATTATATCACGATGACAACAAATCCGACTACAATGTGTGTCAACGACAAGAGTTGCTCACGATGTTAGAGTTTATTTTGAGTCTGATGAGAGAAAAGGGCAAAGGACATTAATCGCAACGAGCGTCGTGAACATATTGAGCAAAGGGAGTTAGTAGGAAAATTGGGGTTTTCGTTAATTGGTAGCAATTAATCAGTTGATGAGGATTCAATTTGCTATCTGATCAATATCTACTATCCAACATGTTAACAATATAAATGTTATAATGACGAAGTGTCACTTGTCCAAAAAAAAAGAAAATACAATTTGAGTTACACAAATAAAAATAACCATATCTTAATGACAAACTATTATGAACAACTAGACTCTTGACACAGTAACACCTAGCTTTAGTCCATTGATGAGTTTCAATTTGTGTGCAAAAGACTTCACAGTTATTAGATAATTAATCATATTTATTTATTTATTAGATAATTAATCATATTTATTTAGAATTTCAACGTAGTGTCAAATTTTCAAACTAATAATCAAATATTGCATCTCAAAGTTCTTGCTTTTGTTGATGCAATTTTTGAAACCATCATGCCAAAACACTATCAATTAAAATTGATTCCTCGTTGTGGTGATGTGTTGCTAGGGGAGCAATCTCCCTTAGTGAGAATCTAATTTCCCAAAAACTCTTTCAAAAGATTGATCCGTAGAGGTGTGTCAATACCTAAGATTGGGTCAAAAGCCGTAGTTTTGGTTGTAGTTTCGGTTCGATTTTTACAAATAATAACTTAACTCACTTGGGTCAGTTCCTGATTTAGAAATTCACTAAATTAGTAATTGAATTTTCAAAAAATATCACATACTTTATAAATATCTACTTTTGTCCTTTTCTTTTCTTATTTTCATGTGCATAATTTATCAAATTTAAAAAAAAAAAAAAAAACCTTTAGACTTAGATTAATTTAAAAATCAACACAGCATTAGGTAGATCGTCAACCAATAGATGAAGATTAACTTATAAAAAATGATTCTTTTTAAAAAAAATCTTAAAGTTTAGTTTTTTTTTTTATTAAAAAAAATTTGAAAATATATTATTCATCGTAAAACACCTTAACGTTTGATAAACAATCAACGCGAATTTCGGAGGGCGGGTGAGAAAGCTGTCCTCCTCGTAGAGGACGGCCGGTCCAGTTGGACTGGTCGTCCCGTATTTTTTTTTTTTTAATTTTTAGGAAAAAAGACGGCCGATCCATTGAACCGGTTGTCCTCGCTGGGGAGAGGCCGACTGGTCCTTGGACCGACCATACTCTCCACGGCCAAAACCCGTGACTTGTCACGGGTTTGTTTTTCCCCGTAGAGTATGACCGATCCGGTGGGCCGGCCGTACTCTGCACCCCTATTTAAGGAACCACTCGGTTCCTCAATACTCACATCCAATCCTTCTCTCATTCGCGGTCAACCCTCGGTTTTTCGCGTCTAATTCTTCGATTGTCTGTCTCTTTTTTCTTATCCCGCCGATAATTATCTGCGTTCAGATGCCAGGTAAAGGCGTTTTTTTATTTTAGCATTTATTATAGAAATAAAAAAAATAATTCATGTACGAGTTGTCAAAACGAATTAAATTTGTTATTACGTAGTATTTATACGTTGTATTTTAATTTAAAAATTTATAACAAAATTCTGAAAGTATCAATATTTTATACTATGTTTAGTTATTTAAATATTTCTAATACTTTTATCTTGAATAAGGACGACTATTTTACTGCTCCGACGATATTTCTCCGCGTGCACCTGACAGGTACGAATGATTTTTTTTTTTTTTTTAGCATTTACTTTATACATTCAATTAAAAACTTAATCTTAAAATATTTTAATCATTATTTTATAAAGATAGTTATTATGAAAAAACCTTTTAATATATTTTATTATTAATATTTTTTTTTATTAAATTTGTTATTACGTATCTATTTATGTGCTGTATTTTGATTTTAAAGTTTATAGCAAAATTCTGAAAGTATAAATATTTTATTTTATATTTATTTATTTAAATATTTATAATATATTGCCGATGATAACTAAAGTTCAGTGATTTTTAAAAAATACACTGATACTTCTTTGGTTTACATTATATTGTGTAGTTAAATTTATTTTCAAATTTTCAATTCTAACAACTGTGAAAATTTATGTTATTTTTATTTAGTCAATGAAATCATTTTATTTATAATGTAATATCTTTTGTATAACTTATGAAATTATGGTTGTTTGTGAAATTGACAGGATATTTCAATAGAATTTTTTAATGAAAATTGCCAGAGAAAGTTTGCGCACGATTCCCAAAAACGTTCACTTACCCATTGTATGTGTGTAGACTTCAGAGGTTGAGAGTCGATGGGCATCAAAAAGATGTTTGAGAACATCGGCTTACACGAGATCAATGCATTGACGGGTGAAACCTGCGAGAGAATAGTTCGCTTATTCTACGCGAATTTGAGATCGTCCGGGGAAGATGGAGTTTTCATTGGTTTGAGAACGTACATCCTCGGTAGAGAGTTTATGATACGATCAGAGCAACTTAATGAAGTGTTAGAGTTTCACATACGGGGGATGGAGCGATATTACAATGCTTCCCGAGACTGCCCTTTTTCTTCACTGCCCGAGGGAGTGGATTTTCTACGAAGAATTCATCGCAATGCCAACATTGGGGTGTTCGCGAAGCCACGATCGAACAAATTGAATGTCAGAGGTCGGGTTCTCCATAACCTGCTAGCTCACATCCTTCTACCGCGAGATGGACATCGAAATCATGTAAGTTGCATGGACCTATATGTCATGGAAAAGCTGTGCAACGGAAAGCTTTTTGATCCTGGCTTCTTGATTTTGAGCCACTTGCGTGAGGCTGGGCAGGCGCCCAAGACGAATCTCCCCTTTGGGGCACTGATTATGAAGATCATCGGGCGAGCTGGGATTCGGCTACCGGTTGGAGAGCAGATAATACCTCATAGATCCATCGACGTATTTGATAGGACACAGTTGACACGGATGGGTATTGTGAAAGCCGATGGTGCCTGGGTGCTGAAGAGAAATCATGGGGTATCTACTTCTTAGCCAGTGCCGATGGATGACAACACATCGCCGCCATTAGCCCCCCAAGAAGATGAGAGTAGTGGATGGAACACGATGCAGTATCTGCAACAGCTTTATCAGATACAACAGACGCATCAGTAACAAATGTATGAGATGCAACAGACACAACATCAGCATCTGCAGCAAGTGCTTGAGACACAACAGAGCCAGCAACGTGATATCTAGCTACTCATAGGAAGAGTCGATGAGCTCGCCGTAAGACAGCGTGGGGTGATCGTTTCTCAAAGAAAATTGACTCGATCACAACATTATCTCGATGAGTCCTATAAAGAGATGCACAAGATGTTGCATACTTGGATGGAGAACTACGCCACTACCGATGAAGACGATGATGACCCTCCGGCGTAGTATATGTTAGTTTTTGTATGTAAAGTTAATGTTGTACTTTAATTTTATATGAAATTTAAATTTATGTGATTTTTTAATACTTGCATGATTTGTTGTAATTTAGATTATCTTCCATGATTTGTTCTACTTATGGAACACTTTCCATGATTTAATAACACTAGTATAATTTACTTTAATTTTAGTTAATTGTTTTTAAGGTTAAAATTAATTTTTTTTAAAAATAAAATTAAAAAAGAGGGTCTCCTCACCCGATGTTCAAATTAAATATTTCTTGATGAATAGTAAATTTTAATGATTGTTTTAAAAAAAAAAAATCAATCATCTATGGTTTATTTTAAAAAAACCACAAATCAATTAACTATCAATTACAACATTACAAACAAAAGAATGAGAGTCTCTGCCAATAAAAAAAAGTCAACAATTACTGCCACGACTGCGTGTAAAAGATTCCTGTGTCCCGTGAAATGTGTTAAAGCCCATAAATGTGTCTTGCGAAGCAGCGCCTGAAGTTGATCCCCGGTTAGGACATGTGCGAGTATTATGCCCCTCCTGCCGACATATACGGCACCGCACAGTGGAGTTCCTCTTGCTAAGTCTCGAGTTTGACGGCTCATCAGCATCTCAAACTCTTGTCTTATTCGGCCTACCAGGTTGACGTTTTCTTTTGGGCTGGAGAATTTCGTTCATATCTTCAACGGGTGGCCACATTACTTGTCCGCTAATTGGGCGAATGTAGTGTGAGTACATTTACAGGTATGTTGCCTTGTGATAGCATGCATACACGTAATTTTCTGGCGTTACTCTCATCCAGTACATGCAAGGAATATAATGGACACATAAAATTCATGTCAGCTCCCACCTTGTACAGTTGCACACACCCAAATTCATGTCTACAACGAATTGTTCGTATCCATTGCTGACCTGAAATCGTCCAGCTCCCGCACGCGTTGCACTCCAATTTCCAGACGCGCTTATAAGCTTATCAAGCTTTTTCCGTATCTAGGGACACAGAAGGTCGGTTGATTCTATCACCTTTTCAAATTTCTGCACAATGCGAATCACCAATCGCTTTCGGATCATCTTAAACATGGTCAAGATCGGCTTGTCCCTGACCGGCAAAACAAGTGTGTTGAATAACTCACACAAATTATTCAATCCTAGTTCACACTTGGAAATCGAAGAGAATGCATGACTGGCCCAAAATTTAAGCTCTTCTGCTCGCAGCCATGCGTGGGCATCCAGATTAAGCCGGTATAATTTTCGCATCTCGTGCTCAAAATGACGCTCCGTGGGTGCCCTGGCCGCACTTCACATTGCATCTCTGTATGCTCTGCCCCGAAATTAGTTTTAAAAATTCGCATACATATGTCGGAGACAGAAGCGGTGTTCAGCATGTTCGAATTCTTCGCGAACAACTCTCTGCAGCCCCTGATATTTGCACGAAAAACTGGGTAATTAAAATAATATTACTACCACGACACCCAAAAATTTGACATAACATAAAGAAATGCATTATACCTTGATGCAAATTAGACCTTGCAAAGAGGCGGTTAGCGCGAAATATGATAAGATAGTGGTGTTCTCGGCTAAATCTGATAACATTCAAAATAGTAAAGGTGCAAAATTAGTAAATGGTGTCCAATTGAAATAAAATTTTGATGAGACTCAATATGATGAGTTAAAAGTAATCCCTGAAAATTTCGTGAGAAAAGGATGAGAAACACAAAAGTCATGCAAAGATGATCCGTAACCGGTTCGATAGGCAACTTGGTGCACCTCCGGGTAATATAACCTTCCAAGGAAGATTACAACGGCACAAGATCGGTTTGGCTCACTTTCTCCCTTGTCTAAGGTCTTAGACAAGATGTAGAAAATGTGAGTATAAGAGCCTCTAAGCAACCTCGGGCATAGAAGACAATAGGAGGCGCAACTCCTCTCGGAAGCAAGCGACCAAGGCAATTACCTTTGAGACGAACTCCAAGGCACGAGAGCTTCTGAAAAATACTTCAATTGTGATTCAAAAACTGAGAACAAATTATGAAAAAGAAGTTTAAATATGCTAGGGTAGCTAAGGGCTAGGGTGACAACATAAAAATGGAAAGGATGACCCTGTTTGATCCAAGCCGCTCCATGTGTGTGCCTACTATCTTCAACCGTGAGATTTTCCTTCATGTAAGGTAAGTTTGTCTTACACCATGTAGGGGAGAGTGAGCTGGTTCATCACATGTGAGTTTGAATTGGATGAGGCACCAAACTCTTTAGTGGATCGGGCCAAATTTATGGCGCACGCTTAAGTGGGTTTGCGCGCTTAAGTAAGCTCGTAATGGTGTTTGGTAACAGGTCTGGTTGACCAAGCAAATGACATTCAAATTTTGCGATCCAGCTCATTCTGAAAAGCTCCAAGTGTTGGCTACAATCTTCATGAAGGTCACTTTTGGTAATAAGGCTGACAAGACTATTTCTTTTGCCACTTAAGCTTCAAAGGTCAAATTGATGACCGTTTTTGGAAAGACCAACAATTAAGGTTGCTTAGCCTTTGAGGCCAACAACTCCTTAGCACCCTTTAATGCATAATGAGATAATAAAATACAAATTAAATAGGCGTAAAGTTTATCTAAACTTAACGGAGGTAATAAATTACATAGAGTTGTCAAATGGAAGACAAATTCTCTTTTATGCTACTCCTATGCTCAATGAAGTTTGGGAAGCTTCTTCTCATATGCTTCATGTCAACATGTTGGTGGGTTTATTAATGTCTTGCAGGGTTGGCTTTCATTCCAAACGATCCATTAGTCCTTCATCTGCAAAAAGAGAGCAATAATTAGTAAAAAGATTAGTGAGAGTGTGTGACATACCTTGTGAGCGTGTGATTGGCTTCCTTGGTGTATCATATCTTTTGTCGATCTGAAATAAGTGTCCAACTACGGCCCGATTCAGTGTTTAGATCTTGCTTTAGTATTTGTAAAAATCATATCCACGAGTTCGCACACTTAGATTTGATGTTAGCAATAGCAATGGGATATATTCCATCGTTGCCATCAATCCTGACGGCCGTTAGTAATTGTCAGAGACACGACCCTTTGAGATGACAGTCATCCAAACAGATAAGTGGTCTACCATACTGCAGTAAACCTTCCTTGCAAGCAGCCATGCACATATAAAATCTCTGGAATTGCAATGAATTAGGCTCCACTGGGTTACCATAAATTTTGACTGTGCTGCCGAGATTTGATTTAAATATCTCAGCTACGTAGGACCTTAGTTGCCCGTACTGTTCGTCGGATTTCCTTTCGTTTATGTTTCGAGTTACGGTTCTTGCTCTTGTAGCAAGACTGGGTAAAATGTCAACAGTGAAGTCTTTCCTCACTGTCTCGATAATAGAAGAAATTTCCCAGGTAGGGTGACTTTTGAACCTGTCCAGGTAATCATTCGCCACACATTTTGCTGAAGCATGTCTGTTCTCAACTATCCTCGAACAGCTGTGAGAGCCGATCAAACTCTTTATCTGAAACGTATGCTCATTTTGCTTCTTTGAAGCATGCAGTCGCCACTCACATCCATTTGCACACTCAACCGTGAGTCGCTTCGTTTCACTTTTAGAAAATTTTATAGCATACCCATTTTTCACAAAATATTCGCGTATTTCTTCTTTAATTTGTTCAAAAGAACCATATTCTCTACCCAAAAAGAAGTTCATTGTAATTTGTTCTCTTACTGGTCTACTTTCCACCTCCTCCTCATCTCAACCGATCGGTGTTCGAAGCTCTTCGTCTAGAGTTTTGGAGGTTGAATATACGAGCATTTCTTCATTTTCCTCCGCATGATCGAACGATCATACGTCACCATGTGCAGGTGTGTCATCCAAATACCAATTCATTTCGGCATCACTAGTTGATCTCTCGTCTACATCATCTAATCTACTTGAACCGGAATTCATCGTCGTTCCTACTATTAAAAGAAATGACAATAAAATATATTTATAATAAAATATATTAAAATGTTTTTTTTTTCATAATAACTATCTTTACAAAATAATGATTAAAATATTTTAAAATTGAGTTTTTAATTGAATGTATAAAGTAAATGCTAAAAAAAGAAAGAAAAATCATTCGTACCTGTCAGGTGCATGCGAAGAAATATCGTGGGAGCAGTAAAATAGTCGTCCGTATTCAAGATAAAAGTATTAGAAATATTTAAATAAATAAACATAGCATAAAATATTGATACTTTCAGAATTTTACTATAAATTTCTAAATCAAAATACAACGCATAAATACTACGTAATAACAAATTTAATTCGTTTTGACAACTCGTACATGAATTATTTTTTTTTATTTCTATAATAAATGCTAAAATAAAAAAATAAAAAAATCACTTGTACCTGGTACCTGAACGCAGAGAATTATCGGCGGGATAAGAAAAGAGAGAAAGACAATCGAAGAATTTGGCGCGAAAAACCGAGCGTTGGCCACGAATGAGAGAAGGATCAGATGTGAGTATTGAGGAACCGAGTGGTTCCTTAAATAGGGGCGCCGAGTACGGCCGGTGCAGTTGGACCGGCCGTCCTCGATGGGGAATCGCCGTGACTTCGGTCACGGGTGAAGTCAGACCGGCCGTACTCGTGACCGAAGTCATGAGATTTTTCCCGCGGAGTACGGCCAGCCCAGCGGATCAGCCGTACTCCGCGGGAAAAAAACAAACCCATGACTTTTGTCACAGGTTTTGGCCGTGGAGAGTACGGTTGGTCCAAGGACCAGCCGGCCTCTCCCCAGCAAGGACGGCCAGTTCAAACGTTAAGATATTTTACGATGAATAATATACTTTCAAGTTTTTTTAACAAAAAAATCAAACTTTAAAGTTTTTTTTTTTGAAAAAATCCTATAAAAAAAGTATTTAAAATTTCAATAATATCCGATTGTTAGTTTACATTTGGGTCTTACACTATTAATTTGATGCCAATATTTCTTTGACATTGTACTAATATATTACCGTATTATAATTAAAAAATATAATTAAAAAATATAATTAAAAAATTAAAAGGTACGCATAAACATTATTATAATGATGGAGTTGTTTTATTCTTTAATTTTATTTATTGACACGCTTAAGTGTCATTACTTAGTATAATAATTGAGATAAATTACATATTAAATTCTAAATTTTAGAGATTCGTTCAACTTAAACTTTGAATTTTTTGAACAAAATAAACATCAAATTTTGAGATTTATTCAATTTAGACTTCAATTTTTTTATAAACAAAATAAACTTTGAAGTTTGCACCGTGAATAAAAAGAATCTCGAGCTTATTTTTTGATTTTACTTAGTTTAGTATAGGTTCAAATTTTTTTTTTCTTGATTTTTACTCGGTTTGAGTCAATTTTAAATGTTTTAGGCTCAGTTGGTCTGATTTTGTATCATTTTTGTTATTTTTCAAAATTAAATATAGAAATATTATAATATCAGTTTGATTTGGTTACGATCATAACAGTATCGAATATGATGTCATTTGTTAACAACGCAAAGTTTGATGCTCATAATTCAAAGTTAAGTTGAATAAATCACAAAGTTTGATATTTATTTTGTTAAAAAGAGATCCAAGGTTTAAGTTGAAAAAGTTTAATTTATACTTTATTCTAAATTATAATAAGTTAATGAGTAACTATCAATTTTAATCATGTACTATGCATTTTATTTTGTTAGTCCCCTGTACTAAACAAATCGGTAAATCAAACCCTATACTTTGATTCTGGTATCCGGTTTGACCTTTTATCAACATTTTCGTTAAACTCACATTTAAAAAATTACCAAACTATATTGAATTTATTTGAAATTTTTACCACATGTTTACTACTTAATGAAAAGATAATTTAGAAATGTTCATGATTTTTTAACACATGTACAATTTATTGTAATTTATTTTAATAATTTATACAAATATTATAATAAATCATACAAATTTTAGAAAGTCACGAAATATTTTTTATTACTTACCCATGAGGTGGTAAACATGTGAAAATATTTTTAAATAAATCTAATATTGTTTAATATTTTTTTAAAATTAATTTATAAAGTAAAGAAAAAATTGAATTTAATTTAAAAAATATCAAAAGATATTAGATTTATTTCAAAAAATTTCACATATTTATCACATCATGGGTAGATAATAGAAATATTTTGTGATTTTCGAAAACTTATATGATTTATTATAATATTTTTATAAATTATTAAAATAAAATTATAATAAATCGTACATGTGTTAAAAAATTATGAAAATTTCTAGATTATCTTCTGATTAAGTAAGAAATATATGGTAAAAATTTCAAGTTTAACGAAATTATTAACGTAAGGTCAAAACTGATAACAGAATCAAACTACAAGATTTTGTTTGCCGGTATTTTTATTATAAGGAGTTAACTGAAATAAATTATTAAAATAAAGTGTATAGTATAATATTAAAATCGATAATTATTCTAAGTTAATAATATATTACTTACGCCAAGTAAATTGCGTTATCTCAAATTCTAAAATGAAGTAATAGTACTTTTACTCTTATTACTAACAAAGTGGATTAATTACCTTATTTAATTTGCAAAAGTAGTCTTCATAAAACAAAAATGTGGTTAATTTTCATTAATAAGGTGGAAATGTGAATATTTTTCAGAACAACTTAGATGATGGGATGTTGGCATATGTAAAAGTAAGTATTAAAACTAGCTTCAATTGCTTGATTGTATCCTGTTCTTTACTCCTCTCTCTCTCTCTCTCTCTCTCTCTCTCTCTCTCTCATATCAGCCACTACTCTCTCGCACTTCGTCTCCTCTCTCTCTGCATCTCAATAGCTTTTCGATTCCCCAATTTTCATTCGGTTTGGTTACGGATTCTGCTCTGAGGAGCTACTGATTCTTGCTGTTGAAAAAAAAAAAGCTCAATAGGAAATGGATTCGGAAGAGGATGAGTTCGATATGCATGACGCTCACGATGTTGATGACGAAGATTTCTATAGCGGCGGCGAAGACGATGCAGCTGCAGTGGACAGTGATGATGCTGATTTGGCCGATTACGAGTTCATTGATAACGACTCAGATGATTCTGACGGTGTTATCTCGCATCGGCACCAGGTGGGATAGCTCATACAGCTAATTAAGCTAGAAATTTGGGGTTCTCTTTTGGAATTTTATGCGGATTTTGTTAGCTTAATCTCGAAAGTAAACTATTAAGAAGTGGCATGAGGAGGATTTTGGTTTATTTTCTCATGATTTAGATTTGCTTTTGCTTTTGCTTTTGGTTTTTGTAAAATTTGACATTTTCTTCTATGTCGAGGAAGGTTTTATTTTTAGTAATCGATGGCGCTAGAAAGACCGATTTATAGTATTTCAAGCGTAAATGTGAACCAGTATAAGGTTCGTTTACCCTTCGTACTTGAAGAACCGTGCTTTTTGATTGATAAATCGTAATTGAATCTTTTGCCAAAAAAAAACCTATTTTTTTTTTCCTAGTTTATCAGTGTTAAGTTGGGTGTTTGAAGATATTTTTTAAGAATGGCGGGTGGAGCTTGATTTTTAACTACCTTCTATGTATGGAATAATAATCCGAAACAAATTCAAAAACAGAAACCCATGTTGTACTGTTATAATATACAATACAATCTTTGAAAGTCATCAGATCTTTTTTTTTTTTTTTTTGAGTTGGTGAAATGGATTAACCTCCGTATTTTCGCTTTTTCTGTAATTTTGTTAAAATCCTAATGATGTTTGATATGGAAAGAAACTTATTAGTATCTGAAATTCTGACGATGAAAAGACTAGGCTTCTCTAAGTGTTGTTTTTTACAAATTATGAAATTTGAAGTCTTAGCATGATAGATTGGAATTCTTTGTGAATATATCAGTTTTGATAATCATCGTCCTGAGGTTTATTCAAATACACCTACTCATACAATATCTCTATTTTATCTATCTTTTGTTGTCTTGGGCATTTGAGCCATTTGGTTATTTCATTGTTGCTATATGTGATTGTGGAATTGTTCAAAAATTGTTTATTTCCGACCAGTGATAAAGTAATGTTGATAGTAACCTATTGTTTTGGAAACTTTTCGTATATACAGTTATAACAATAAGTTGAACTATACTGAAGGTTTAATTCTTATAATAAATTGTGCTCTTTCTTGACCCAGCCAAACTTTACCATCTTGAGTGAGGCAGATATACACCAGCGCCAAGAGGATGATATCATGAGAGTATCTACCGTTCTTTCAATTCCAAAGGTTTCAGCTAGCATCCTGCTCCGCTATTATAATTGGTATTGTGCTACAACCAGTAGTTAAAAGAAGTTGTACTTTATTGCAAATGTTATTCTAAGATGAATCAACATCCATTAGACTATGAAACTTGAAAGTGAAAGTAGCTCAGATTCTTTCATTTACATGGTTAGGATTTCCAAATTACCAATTACCACTAAGCTTTGCTTTGGATGCCTAGATGTTAAAGATTTTTTACTGTGGTGTTTTCAGGAGCGTCAGTAAAGTGCACGATGAATGGTTTGCTGACGAAGAAAAAGTTTGTAGGGCTGTAGGCTTGCTGGCCAAACCAGTTGTTGATTTTTCCAATGTGAAAGTAGTAAGGAGTCCTTCCCTGAGTTTTTTTTTTGCTATTTCCTTACATATTTAGAATTTACTTAGGATTTGGAGTTCTGACGTGTGCTAGATTCTGCAGTATTTATTACAAGTAAACGATTATAGTACTTGTTTGATCTGATGGCTTGAGTAAATATTAATTTTTAAGATTCTGATATATGTTCGTCTGCTGACAGCTAGCTTGTGGCATATGTTTTGAAACCTATCCTTCTGATAGGATTTGTGCTGCTTCTTGTGGTCATCCATTTTGCAAAGCGTGCTGGACAGGTTTGCTCTGATTTATTGCTGGATTTCTTTATTCATGTATATAAATGATAGTATATTCCATGTTTTATATTTGTCAAGAAATCTGATATTTTTTGCTCATACTTACAGTGAGAAATTTGAGTTTTAATGGGTGGAATCTTAAAATAACAGTTTTTTATGATCTCTAGATTTTTTCTTTCAATATATCATCCTCTTTGTAACCGTTGAAGATTAATAAGTATTTTTTCCTCAGCAAGATTTTCTGATAGATTTTTTCTTACACAACTATAATTATCCTTGATCCCCTTCCATTTAAGTTGGAGGTTTAGGATGTTCTATCTTTACAGTTCCTTTTGAAGTTTTACTTTTGGTTCCTCGAGTACATCATTTCAACTTCCTCAGCTATCTTGCCTAAATGATATTTCATAGAATTATGCAGGGTAAACAAGATGCTTGAAACTTTAAAATATTTTCCTTATTATATCATCAGAATACATAACTTTGTTAAAGGAAACATAATTTGAAAAAATATTAAAATCATGTACACCTCTGTTCCAATTTCAATGTAACATATATGTTTCGTGCATTTCAAAATTTCCATCAAGACCTTTAAGAGAAATTTTAATCCAGTGATCTGTTCATTATGGATTTTTTTCTCTGTTGTAACTTTTGAGAATTCAACTCTGAAATGTGATTTCACAATTACGTTTTCTTTCATGATTGTCTTTTTGTATTTTTCATGACCTTCACTTAGGTTATATTAGTACATCTATTAATGGTGGTCCTGGATGTCTAACGCTGCGATGTCCTGAACCATCTTGCGTTGCTGCTGTTGGCCAAGATACAATTAATATGTTGGCATCAGAGGAAGATAAACAGAAGTATTCTCGTTACTTTGTAAGATCTTATATTGAAGACAATCGGAAGGTAATCTGCATTTTTTATCTATATATTTTGCAATATATCTATATGTTCATTTTTATATCAGTATATGGTTAAATAGTACGGTATCCTCTGTTGATTTCTTCGGCTGTTTAAGCTTGTCATACAAGGACAGATCAAAGTTATATGAACTAGTATCATGGCTACATAAAGTGAATACATTCCTTAATCTGGTTTTGATTACTGTTTATGGGGTTTAAATAGAATTTAACTGCTATTTTGCTGAACATGAAACAAGTTGTTCTGACAGTCTTTGGATATGACATAGTTTTAGATCTGCAAAGATATTCCTTTCCCTCCTGAAAGATGATGGATGTATTTTCTTTTCTTTTTGCTTAATAAGCCTACTTTTATGGTGGATGATTACTGTTTCACTTGCCACGGTGACGTGAGAATAAAAAAAGAAGTTCCTGACGTGATAACTGGAATTTGATTGCCATGGCCTTCTGCATTATTTTTTGCACCTTCTTCTTTTACAAAAACTGTGCAAATACTTTGTTTTTAAAGTTTAAATTTTGGTGCAACTTATCAGTTTTCATACTTTTGTTTCTTATTATGCTTGCTTATAAAAACATTTGTGTTTTCCATCTCAAATTGGTTAAAATTACTTTTGTGATTTATTCACTATAATGTCAAATGTAATCCTTTTCTTCAGACAAAGTGGTGTCCTGCTCCAGGATGTGATTATGCTGTGGATTTTATTGTTGGAAGTGGAAGCTATGATGTGACATGCCGCTGCTCATATAGCTTTTGCTGGAATGTTAGTTTTTTTTTTTTTGTTGTATTTCTTAGATACAAAATTATATAGTATAATTTTTAGGTTCGAATTATGTTTTTGACTAATTGCATCTGGGAACTTCACCTTGTTCAGTGTACAGAAGAAGCTCATCGTCCTGTTGATTGTGGCACAGTGGCCAAATGGATTTTGAAGAACAGTGCTGAATCAGAAAACATGAATTGGTACGTCTTGTAAAAAAAAGGGAAACATGAATTGGTGCAGAAAAAGCTGATATCATCATGAGGTTTTTTTTTGTCATTTTCTTTTCAAGTTTTCTTGGCATTTTGCAGTAAAAGGGAATGATTGAATTTTTAAAACCTTAGCAGATTGAGGAACTTTGGACCGTGTTTTTTTCTATGTGCTTCTTCATTTGAATTTGGTACATGATGCTATCAGTAATTCCAATAGTTCAGATTTTCTCCTAGTGTGGAATTATTGTATCAGCTCATTGGTCAAAAGATGGCATCGTGAGTCATACTTTTAGTCTGTGTTTTACGTCTTTTCATGTTTTGGGACTTGAATTCTTAGCTTATTATTTGTATATTTTCATGACTCTCCGGCATGACTTTATTTGTGTGTGTTTTGTGTCCTTCCATGACTTTGAGACGTTGCTTGTTAGTTTTCATTGTCTTGGCATGTTATGGTGCATGAATGATCTTTTGTCTCTGTGCATTAAAGGTTCTCTTGGTACCTATTTAAGTGTTTTTAGTATAAAAAAGAAGTCTTTTTGAATAATAATAACTTAATTTCCTTTATTTTTTCTTACTTCTTGACCTATTATGAGTTTGTTTGATAAAAGGAGTTTTTGTTTCATTAAGATGGTGTATTTCTGTACCCTTAATGCGGCAAGTCCTCATCCATTCTTAGATACATTTTGAATGGTGGTGACTTTTCTGTATCTAAACAAAAAGATTTCTTTTTTATTATTTCTATCATTTTCTTCACAATCAATCCATTTTGATTTCATAGTAATGATCCGGTGTCAGCGTAAATTGCATTTAGAAGTTTACCATCCAAGTACTACAAATGTATGCACTATATTTACTCTCATTAATGGCTTCAGCTTAATGGAAGGGCAAAAATGTTTCATTAAAATGATATTGAACCAAACAGTGAATTCCTTATATGGGTTCCTTTTTTCATCTTCCAGAGAAAGTTATTGTTACTTGACTCTTGCCTCTCTTCCAAAAAAAAAAAAGAGAGATGAAAGAAACAATGTTATCGTCTTTTTTTTTTTTTTTTGTGGTTTAAGGCAGGAGGGAGAGTTAGTCTTGTTAGTGGTTTAAGGTAGGAGACTCTTGAATGTCTACCAGGGGCTTGTTCTCTCAGTGAATACTATTTGATAATGATTCCCTTATTCTGAATTGTATCTTCATATCCTTGCTGAAATAACTGTAGGTTATTATCAGTTTTTTTTTTCTTTTGGCAGCATGGTAATGCTGATGCAATTTGATATATTTCAGGATTTTGGCTAATTCAAAACCTTGTCCAAAATGCAAAAGACCTATTGAAAAAAATCAAGGGTGTATGCATATTACTTGTACACCCCCTTGTAAATTTGAGTTTTGCTGGTAAGTTTATATTATTATGTATATCTCTAATAAGTCAAAATTTTAATTTTGGTTGCATCATGTATCTTGAACATAACATACATGCACATTTTTCACTCTGCATGCAGGCTTTGCCTTGGTGCATGGTCTGATCACGGTGAGCGAACTGGTGGATTTTATGCATGTAACCGTTACGAAACGGCGAAGCAGGAGGGTGTGGTAAATGTTTTTTCAACTCTTACGTTTACTTGACGTGAAATAATTTAAGCATTGTTTTTAGCTCTTCCTCAATTTTGTCCATACTGTTATTTACAGTATGATGAAGCTGAAAAGAGAAGGGAAATGGCGAAGAACTCTCTTGAGAGGTACACTCATTACTATGAAAGATGGGCTACAAATCAATCGGTATGTACAAGTTTGCTTGGTCACGTAGGATTGTCTAGAAGGCCATATTTTTCTTTTCCCCAATTTGTTTTATCGATTTGTTTGATTTTTTATGCTCAAATCCTCACTACACAGAATGAAATTGATCATTCAGTTCACTAGAAGATCTCTTTAATTGTTAAAGCAATGATATGAAGTTGTCTTATGAAATTCTGAGAGATTTGCATTAGATACCTCCACCACCTCTCCTTATGATGTCTCATATTCCGTATGTGGTTTATCATCAATGTTCCAAATGCATGTCAGACCCTTATATCATCCTTTATGGATGCAAAACGAGAATGTCATCTTTTATTTTCTCAATAATTGCCACAAATTGTGTTGATATTGCTGCCTCCTAACATATGGTGATATTTACTCCTTGGTCTCTTGATTTGAGTGTTACATTTTCAAAAGATTTCATCTGTCTGCAGTACAGTGTTACATTTTCATCTGTCTGCACTCGATTTCACTATATTGGAAGGTCGTTTCTTTTCTTTCTTTAGGGTCTACCTTGTTGTTGGTTAGTTAAGTTTATTTCCTGCTTTACAACCCATATTGTTATTCTTCATATAAATGGATACGTGTGTATTCAGAGCTGTTTTATGTGAAGTGAATATGTCTTTGCTATTTATTCTTGACTAACATGAGCAATTATGGTTCGAAGTCTTGAAGTGAAATTTTGACATTGCAGTCCAGGCAAAAAGCACTTACAGATCTCCATCAAATGCAAAATGTGCATGTAAGTAGACCTTTTTAGCAACAGTTTTTTTGCTTCATGAGGCTAATGTTCAGCCGGTAGATTATATTGTTGAGCTTAGGCTGGTGGAAGGCTATGGATTTATTGTGTTTATCTTGCTTGCTTCCTTATTCTATTGTTCAAATCATAAGTACTTAAATTGTTAAGCTTTTGTGTTTGGATTCCTAGAACACAATATTTTGAAACATTTCTCCCTACGTGCAGAACTCAACTTCCTGCCTCTCTTTCTCTCTCCCAATATATATATATATATATTTTTAGCGAGGTTCCATGCATGGACATATAATGGTGAATAAGAGAAATTTAATATTCCAGTGTTTGAACTCGCATTATCGAACGACTGAAAAGCTTTAAATATGGAGTTAGTGCCAGTTAATATAATGTGTCTTTTAGTAGTTCTCTTTGAATTATTTGGAAAGTGTAACTCACCTGCCTGTTCATTTTATTCACTACATATTTAAAATAGAAGGGGTGCTAATTAGTACATTCAGACGTTAATTAAAAGAAGCAAACAAGGGGGAAATTAGTTCACATGGGAGGATACTGAACATCCGTTTATCATACTTGTCTTAGTTTCTAGCAGCAGGAAGAAACGACATAAATAATTATGGCTGATATTGCACTCAACACTTAAGGAGCATTATGGACTCTTGAAGTCCAATACAAAATTAATTTTATGGGAAGGATATCCGACCTATTTGTAGTTATCAATACTTATCAATGACTCTTGACTGAGCCTGTGGATTACTGTAGCTTGAGAAGCTAAGCGACGTTCAGTGCCAGCCTGAATCACAGCTCAAGTTCATCACAGAAGCCTGGCTTCAGGTAACTCACAACTACCCATTACGCATTTCTGAGGCCTGAACATTTTGTAGATTTTATCTTGCTTAATCTTTGTGTATGCAGATAGTTGAGTGTAGAAGAGTACTCAAATGGACTTATGCTTATGGTTTTTATCTACCCGAGTACGAACATGCAAAGAGACGTTTCTTTGAGTACTTGCAAGGTCTCAATTTTCTTCAAAGAGTTGAACTTACATATTCTTCAGTTAGGGACATTGGTTTCTCAAGTCATAGGAGCTTGGACAAAAGGAATTTAATCTGTTGATGCACAGGTGAGGCTGAGTCGGGGCTTGAACGACTTCATCAGTGTGTGGAAAAGGAACTTCAAGTTTATCTCAATGCAGAAGGCCCGTTGAAAGATTTCAATGAGTTTCGCACAAAACTTGCTGGACTAACTAGGTGATTTTCAAAACCAAATCCTGACCATTTATTTATCTTCAAAATCTTTGGACTACTATATAAGATCTCAGAACAGTTCAAGATAAAAAGGCAACAAATTACAACTTTTGAATAAGTTTCGTCGTATTCAATAATTATTGTATCATATCTTAGTATTTATTGCAAAGATACTTCCATGCCTGGGTGATTTGCTTCCATGTAAGTCTCAAGTAACATTAACTCGATGCTGTCATCGATGCCTATGTATTCCATTAGAAAAGACATGTTAATTTCTCAAGTGTCTTGATAATCATACTAGTGTTACTAAAATGTTTCTAGGTGATTGTTTGGTGCAACTTCTGAACAATATTGACAGTATTTAATGAAAGGAAGGTTACTATTTTGTTTGCTGAGAGATAGATTGCCCTTTTTCAACTGACATGTTCATTCTTTAGTAACTTTTCATGCAATTGATTTTTATGTAGTCTTCACAATGGAATTTCACTTTTATCTTCCATCATAGGAATAGCAAATGTAAGATCTATTAGACCCAAATGAGTAAATGATCTGATAACTACCCATCTTTTTTATTTTGAACTAATTTTTATATACTATGATGGCTCCCATTTTTCGTCTTTTATTCAGCAATTCCAAAGGTTAATGTTTTGTTTGCTTGATAGATTCTCCTTTTTCATGTAATTGATTTTTATGTGATCTGCAATGGCAGCGTGACTAGGAACTACTTTGAGAATCTGGTCCGCGCACTTGAAAATGGTCTATCAGACGTGAACTCACACGGTGCTTGCAGCCGTGCAGCTAGCTTGAAGATCATGGGAGGCGGTAGTAGCAGGGGCAGAGGCGGGAAGGGCAAAGGGTCAACATCTAGATCGAGCAGTTCAAGTCGAACAGTCGACAATTCTGATCATTAAACTCTTGATCTTTGCACTTCTGCAAATGCCAGCTCGGCAATGCAAAATTTCGCCAAAAGTTTTTAAATCATGAATCTGCATAAAATCACCTTTCAATCTGGATCATTCTGAATTCGGGAAGTGACTGAAAATTGATGGTAACGGAGAAGGAATCTGACGATGATAAGGTCGTTGGCTAACGGGAACAAGGAGGGAGGAATTTGGTGTATTTATTGTGATGAATGCTGTATTACATGTAAATATAGTTCTTGTTTGGATGTCTTGCCTCTACTTTGTAGTGTTTTCTTTTAACAAAAAAAAAATCTTTGTTGATCATTGAAATGTATTATTACTGGCAAGCTTGGATTTTTAAACTCCTAGAATTCCTTGATACTTTATGAACAAAAGTAGATGACTCTACAATTTATTTTTATTTTTTGTTTTTATTTTTTAATTTTTTATTTGCTTTATTTCTAGTTCACCCTTGCTCTATCATTTGCGTTGATATTCTTGTTTAGTTCATTGTTTCATCTGAAGGTTCTTTGCAATTCTTGTTGAACATAAAGTTGTTAGTCCAAGTGTGTTTATATTTTATATACTTTTAGGGTGCACAAGGACTAAAAAGAGCTCTGATTGTTTCATCTGTTGAGGTTCCTGTGGAATCTTTGGAAAATAAAAAAAAAAAATCAAATAAAATTGGAGATTTATTTTGTTGAAAAAATTAATAAAAATAAAAAATATTGTTATCTGTAGATAATAAAAAGTAAAAGAAAATAATTGTTTAAAAAGTTCTACCATGATTTTCAAGTATAAATTAATTTAGCAAAAACAAAAACCATTTTATTATCCATTATTTATTATTATACATCTTGCACTACCTCATCCCATTCTATATTTTAATTTTACTACCGTTAGATTCACTGAGGCAAAATGAAAGAAGGAAATAAGATGTTTTTTTTTTTTTTTAAATTGTTAGGGTTAAAACTGTTTTAACCCTTAAAGTATTAATTTCTTTTAATTAACCTTTAAACTAACAATCTTAACCAATCAAATTTTAAACTATCATGAACTTAACAAATCAACTCCTAATAACCTTTCGATCAACTCATGTTCTGTATTTTACAATAGAACAGGGAGTCGATAAAAAACGAACTACCCCTGTTCTGTCGGAAGTTGGATTTCACGTGCACCGCACGTGCGAAATGGGGTTGTTGTTTTTTATTGGCCCTCATTCCACACGGGGCATTGTGAGGGGTGGAGACTGTCAAGACCCAGTCTCACCCGAAACCCGACCCTCACTGGAAGATCGGATTCTCGAAGTGGGAGGACGTGTATAGAGTTTTCAATTTTTATGGATACATTTGTATTTTTAATTAATCCAATCCTTTTTAAACCTGACATTTTAAAATAAGATGTTTCCATACAATTCCAAATAATATACATATTTCATACCAGATTTCCAAATATGTATGCATTAAATAGATATCTATTATACCTTATGTATTTAAACATCTATATCATTCTATCAGAGTACGGAAGCAAATACAAAGTTAGGTCACACACAAGTGACCGTTCAAAAAGGAGTTTGTAAATTCTAAACTACCTATTAATGACTCTTAAATTAGAGTTATTTTATACTATTTGTTATTAATAAAATTTGTATGATTTGAGTGAATTTAAATAGAATGTGGTCAAAATTATAAAAATTGTTATAGATTATTAAGTATGGAAAGAATTTAAGATATTAATGATTTTTATGCATATATTTTCAAATGAATCAAATTATTAGCATTAATAATTGTTTTTATCTTTGGCCACAGAATTAGGAAAGATTGGATTGCATCATTTGAACGACCTAAAAGAGAGGAAGATGAACGAGAATATCCTAAAATCAAGAAAATTTATTGGGATGGAAGAACAAGAGAGAGAAGATTGATTAAAAAAAGAATCAAGAAGAGAAAAAAAATCATATTTTTTTTTTGCTGGTAATAAGAGAGAGAAGAGAAAGAGAATGTTGATGTTGCACTAAAAGATAAAAGAAAGGTGATGTTGAGCAAAAAGAAGAAAGAGAAAAGTTGGCTGATGAGGGTTTTGAAAAGAAAAGGATATAAATTCTCTTCTGTTGGGAAAAAAAGGGCTTCTCTCTCCTTTTCGGTGCTGTTCAACGCATCCATCCAGAGCTCTCCATAGAAACTTCTTCCACAACATCAAGATATCAATTCCTTCTACTACTATTTTTATTCTCTTTATGAATATTAATATTATAATTTTTATTACTATGATTTTAGGCAAAGTTTTTAATCTTGGTTACGAGAGAAAGTACTCGTTATATATTTTACTTAAAGCTATGAAACTCTACGTATTTTTTTATGGAACAATCTATCATGATATTTATTGTTTAATTCGAATTGTGTCGACGGATAAATTTGATGTTATATGTTCCTATTATATCGATGGATAGATAGAAATTTTAAGATACATGATTGATTAAATAGATTTAATTGTTACAAGGTTGTTGATATTAATTTATTTGGCATTAGAAATAGAGCTGAAAAGAAATTCAATTCAAGTTTTATTCTTTCAAAATCGAAAGAAACCTTATGTTAAATTTAATTAGGCAATTTGATAGAACCCTAGAAAAATATTTGTTCTCGCTGTTCTATAGAAAATGATGTAACTTTGTATAGAATCAATAAAACTCACGTAACGAGAAAATCGATAATAACCAAGGCTTTTATTATCATAATCATCTTAAATTAGTTCAATTTATTTCTTTAACATATCTAAGTAATTTTCAATTTTATATTACTCTACCATTCACAATATTTTTCTTGTTAATTCATCCTTATTTAATATAATTTTATAGCAATTAAAATTGGTTAAGAATATCTTCGTGGGATCGATTTTTATTTACTATTTATTACTTTGTTAACGAAACATGCACTTGCATTAGGTGTAGAAAAATTACTAACACCTATCTCAGTCCTAATACAAAAGAAAATCATCTACCTCGATGGTTTATCCTATGCCTCTTTTAGTCCTTTAAGTTGCTTTTGTTTTTCCGTCTTAGTGAATAATTTCATTATCTGAAAACATATAATGTTCACATAATGAGATTTATGTCCAACAAATAAATCTAACAGTTAGAATAACTAATTCAAACTCTATTCACACTATCTAGAACCATACTCTGTCCTCCACCTATTCATGATTATTTTGAAATCAATTTAAACTCAATTTATACTTTAAAATTCATGCAGTTGTTAACAAATATATGCATGTTCAAATTCAAAGCTTTTAAACATCCATCAACCACGGATCAAAATATTTTCAATTAATAATTAAATCCAATGCAATATTAAATGAATTTGCATGATTAAAAATCAACTTTTTATTTAACTTTCCCAAATAGCTTTTCACATTCTATTTGAAATGTAAAAATGAAATCCACTCTAAACCGACTTCATAAGACCATCACACAACCTTACAAGTTCTCAGGGTTTCACGGATAAGGCAGTAGGACCCTGCCAATGATTGCTCATAAGGTTTAGGAACTTTCAACCCAAGAAAGACATACAGTTAATCTCATTCTCATTTTCATAGTCATAATTATCGCACATAAAGAGGCAAGTTCAACCATTGGATTCTTATGTAACCAAGGTTGCCAACTTCCTCCTTTTTAAATTTATGCTTTAAAACAATTATAAAGTCATGTCATGTATGTTAAAAACAACGTACTCACCCATGCGATTGATTTTTAAAATATTGTTTTCAAAATTTAATGTTTTGAACAATTCAATAAAAATCGAAAATGAACAATTTTCACAATTCATTATCCAATTTGCATAAAAACGATATCAGTTTATCACTTCATTTTTTTTAATCTAAGCCAAATTACTAAAATTCTAAACCTATCCAAAACCAAGATAGAAATGTAAACTATCTTCACCTTGTAATGCAATAAAACATAAACTAACTATTTTAACCGTTAGAATTACTTACCGATACGTCAGTTCCTCCACTTCACACGAAATTTCCTCCGAACTTATCAATTTTTACACCAAATTACTCCTCTCACCAAGAGAAACATTTTTCTCTAAATAATAGATTTCCCAAACTTCTACTTTCTTCTCCTTTGTCTCTCTTTTTCCCTTCCCTTTCTCTTTCTCCTTTCTTTCTCTGGTTTCTTTTCTCCTGCTCTCTTTCTTCTTCTTCCTCACGTAAATCCTGAAGGGTTTGCCACATGACCCTTTTCAAATGGTGCTTTAAGGGTAAATTACTCTAACTAATTTGTGTTCTCTTTCTTGAAAAATTACCAAATAACCAAAATTAATTACAATTAGTTTTAATCTAACCCAATTAGATTAATTTTAATCTAATTTTCATAATTAATTAAAAATAAATTTTAAAATTCGTTTAAATATTTAAATATTTTTATTTTGTTAATACCGTAGCCGATCAATTTGCTACGCCTATGTTTCCATTGCCGAACAAATTTCAGAAAAGGGTGATCGTTCACTTAGTAGGGGTGATCGATCGGCACCTCCCTGTTAAGCAACTCATAGTTTTCGTTAAAGGTGACGATCGATTGGCACTCTCATGGGTCTGATCCTTAAATTTTCCACCAAAATGGCGATCGATCATCTGCTTTGGGCGATCGATCAACCTTGTTATAAACTTTTACATTTTTCCAACTTTCCAAATCATCAAATTTTATCCTTTAACGTATCATTTCTTCAATAAATCTTTTACAACGTATATTCACATATCTATTGTATATAAATATATTTAATTATATCATTGACAAAAAATATAATTATAAATTTGAACCAATATAATAATAAAAGTTCAAACTATTAGCAAGGTCCTCCGTTCCACATGTCGTGCACGTGGAATTAGAATAGGGGCCATTTTTCTGCCGTGGCCCCCCTTTCTTAAGAGTCTTTTAAAATGAGAGGCCGATCTAAGTAAAATTGCTCCCCCCCCAAAAGAATGTTGTTCTGTGCTTCCAGACATGCTGAGCTCTACATACTCTTGTACAGTAAAAAGGGGATCGATTCTGTAAAAGTGAGGCTGATCTCCATCAGTGTATAAAGGACCGATCCTCCGTTTACGATGAATGTTGAAGTTTAAGATTTTATAAAAATAAAAACCCTAAAATCTATTTCAAGAAACGCACAAACATCTATTAACTATTGACCACTAAGTTACTAGCTAACAAGCAATTTGCCTCAATATAAATTCTTTAAATGAATAACCACATGCCACGTGTCTGCGAGGGAGGATGGTTAAAAGCATGTTTACCTCAAACCCTGCGCATCCAAATAAGTGCGGGCCTGGTTTCTTCCATACAACACTCTACTTCTTCCTCCTGACACTGGTGTGCCTCCATTCTAGCTAAGCTTATCTCCTCTTACTAATCTTTTGATTTTTCGGCAGAATCTGCAATTTCTTGGTTGAAATCTCATCTTCTGTGTCGCACTTTGAATCTTATGTTTTGAGTTGGTCCCATGTTTACTTGTCTGCTCTCTCTCTCTCTCTCTCTCTCTCTCTACGGTTTTGAGTTTCACTATCCATTCATTAACAATGCGATCATTTTGAATTGGTTATTGCTTTGAATTGCAATGTACTTGTATCTGGTGTCTTGATTTTCCTGTTATCCGATTTTGAGAATTACTGATTGTTCTATCTCCGTATTCGAAATTTCTCCTCCTTTGCATCGATTCTCCCGATGAATTGTGTGATTTTTCCTTCCTTGCGGTGTACTTTTACTTCAACCTCTCAAAAGGTAGCTAAGATTTCAGGATTCATTTATGACGTCACTCTTTTCGTAGTTATTTTGTTTATATCGGCAGTGTAGTAAATGAATTGGTCGTCCATTTTATTATGGGCACATTACTTTGGGAATTGTTGCCAGTTGAAGCGCTTATGCAAGTTCTTTTTTCTGTTAATTTACAGTTCTCAGTCGTTTTGCTAATGGAAGCAGTGTTATTGCATTCGTATTTATCAATAATGGAAAACACGAACACTAAAAGAGGCTGCGCCACAGTGAGCAATTATGGGAGTCAGAACAGAACCAATGAAGCAAGCTTTAGCGGACAAGATTCAACTATAGGAATCAAGAATGCTTTTTTCTCCCGGAGAAGGTACAATTGGAACATTCCATAGCATCTATTTTAACTAGTCAAATTAGTTTCAAGTATAATCTATGGCTTTTTATGAAATGTTTAGGTGTTCTAATCTATCTTTCCTGTCTGACTCTGATGCTTCTTTCCTTGTTGGGCTGATTTCTCTCTTGTACACATTGAAAATGGCATGACTTAAGAATGCAAACTAACATTAATGACACGGTTGCTAAGAACAAAATGATGACATTTTGTCCAACTAAAGGCGAGAGCACAAGTCTTTTAGTCAAGAAATCAGATAATTAATTGTCTGATTTTGAATTCCATTAAAGTTTGTTCAGATATTCAACTTCAAGAGCCAGGTTTTGTGATAATCATGCCATTATGACCCAGACTTGATTATGTTTTCTTTTGCACAGTTTGCAAATGAGAAGAGTACAATGGAAATTAGCCTTTGCCTTGGACACTAGTGGAATCTCCGGCAACAGGGAAAAAGAAGACAAGGTTGAAAGTGAAAACTCTGGTCTTGGACGCACTAGATTAGGAAGAATAGCAAGTGCAGGGGGTAAAGCACTGCTAGAGAAGCTGAATTCAGCTAGAAAAAACTTCCCCATGAAGATATTTTTGCTTCTTTTGGGTTTTTACACGGCAAATGCACTTGCTACGATTCTTGGGCAGACGGGCGACTGGGATGTGTTGGTTGCCGGAGTAGTAGTTGCTGCCATTGAAGGGATTGGGATGCTAATGTACAAAAGGCGTCCTTCTCCATCCTCAAATGGAAGATTACAGTCTTTTGTTGTGATGATCAACTACTGGAAAGCAGGTGTGTGCTTAGGCCTCTTTGTGGATGCATTTAAGTTGGGGAGTTAAAAGAATTTCCTTGATTTGTATGGTATTTTAGTCGATGAATTTCCTCTTCTCGACTACAATTTTCATCAATTATAAGTAATTTAATCATTAGAATTGTAAGTGATATTGTAGAGTCAAATTAAAACCACACACAAAATCTTGACTTAAATTCGTAATTTGTCTTAAATGTCCTTTGTGTGTTGGCCTCATCCACGAGCCGAGTCTTGGGGGCCTGTTGAAACAAGACCCTGGTAGAGCCTGAAGTCATGTTTGGCCGAGTCTTGGGGGTCTGTTGAAACAAGACCCTGGTAGAGCCTGAAGTCATGTTTGACCGACCTTGGTGTGAACCACGGCCAGGTCCTGCCAAAATTTGAGGGATTTGAGGTTGGGCTCTCGGGACTAGGATCTTGAAATCAGCATGTAAGCTCGTAATTTTTAGTTCATTACCCTAACACTAGACACAAAATCAATTCTAACAATTAACAAAAGTTGGACCACGAGTCAAGCCTTTATAAAAAGAACTGGACGCGAACATTTTGGTAACCTTGATTAATGTGTTAGCATAAACATCAATAACATTGCTTGACAAACAAACATTTTAATTTGAATTTACGATGGCAACGGAACAAAAGTACGAACTTACGATCAATTTTAACGAGAATAATTGATTTTAGTCCAACTCTTTTTAACATGAAAGTAATGAAATGAAATATCATCTTAACCATAGAAAGGATTCTCTAAGAATATAGAAAAGAAGATCTCCAAGCATTGAACCATTCTCATTATTTCTTCAAACTAGTGCTATTTCTAGGTATTCCCTCTACTTTTAACGGCACGATCTTCAAAACTGATTTGGGTTACGCAAATATTTCACAAAAGTAGAGAGAGAGAGAGAGAGAGAGAGAGAGAGAGAGAGGATCAAAACTGGTCTGTGTAGAGCGTGCTACCATAAAAGATAAAGGAAGAAGGAAATCAATGGAGGAACAAGAATGAGAGCCCTCTTCAGCAACAACTCCTCGAATTCTTCACATCCCTCCTCCGCAATTGTCTCCAACTTCGGAAAACTTGAAGGCTTTTCGTGAGATATGAAAAGGGCTGGCGCCACTTCTACCCAGTTTTGCTTCTCCCTCCTCGTTGCCATGGAAAGAGAGAGATAGAGAGAGAGATCGAGAGATTGGTATGCAAAAAAAATAGTCAGAGAGAGAATCTCTATAAATAGAGAAACAAGCGCGGAGAATGGCTATAAATAGTTCAAAACAAAAACAAAAAATCAATGGTGGGCACAATGCCTAGTGAATAGCAACATTGGGAAGTTTCTAGGACTAAAATTCCAGCAAATCAAACAATAACGACCTTCCCCATGTCGTTGAGAGAAGAATTTCCAGGATGGTGTTTGGTTGGGAAGAAAGTGGCAAGAAAATACAGAGATCAAGCAAGAAATAATCAATGGAATCGAGTACAAAATATCCGACTTTTCAGGTATAATAAAAATCGAGTTCACAAGTTCATTTTTAAATTGTTAAAACACAACATAAATTTACAGGGCCGACCTCTTTTGTCGACAGAACGGTATGTGAGCAGTTGCATCCTTACAGGAGTGTTATTGAATTTTCACTAGTTCTTTTCCACTGCAGAAAGCAAAAAAAGGGTCAAATTCAATCAAATAAATAATGCCGGAGAGAAGTCGTTAAGAAAAATCATAATAGCTCATCTCTCAATTCCAACTGTTCAAAAGCTTTTTCCCAAATTTTTAAATTTCATAAAAAGTGAAATCTACCAATTACAGCAATAGCTTCAATTTACATCCATGGAATATCACCAATATCATCCATCATCAGAAGGGGATAAATGTTGTCAATGACCTGAAAAATATTCATTTTTACTTGCTAATTCAAAGCAACATGGGCGACTTTGGACATCTTTGTCTTTGCCTGCCTATCGATCGAGTAATCAACTCCCAACCATTTTCGAATAAGTCGAAACACGGTTTCATTTCTCAGCAGGCCTCTATGGGTGGCGGCAACTCCTACTCTTCCGGCTGTTGCAAATCCATCGGCCTTCGCAATTGAGAGAATAACACTTCAATAAGCTTCGCTATAATAAACTCAGCAAGTTATTTCTAACGATAATAAGTGATAACCATAAATAGACACATTTCCACATCGCTATGAATATAATATACAACCTTCCGAGTCATCATTCCGTATTTTTTTCAGTTGTTCTTGTCTTTTTACTTCATAACATTTTTATCAATGGCTCTATATCTCTAATGTTCAGCTGCTATGTCCAATTATGTTTAATCTCCGAAAACAGATGATGAACTTCCGTCAACTGATCTTTTGATCAGTGAACTGTTGGTCACATATTTCTAATACTTCGTGCTTCAAAAAAGATACTTTTTAACTGAGCATTTATAGAATAGAATACTTAGACTTTTAGCCTCAGCTAAGATCACAATAAACATCAATAGCAGACCTTCCCTGATTCAGCTGGAACAGTCCCATCTCCATCCACATAAGAATACTGGGGCTGAAACAAAACAAACAAAACAAAAAAAGAAGTAGAAACCCAGGAAAAATCTGAGAGAACAAAAGAATTTTTGTTTTAAGAAACTAAGATTGTATTATTCATGGTAAAATTACAAAAATGGAGGCTAGAAAAACCTCCAGAGCAGAATCATACAAAAGCATAAACTAGCAGCTAGCTTCTTCCACTTAGAAAGGACCAGAAAAATGGATATGGACCAGAAAAATGGAAATTACATAAACAATTTTGAAGAACAAACCCACCTCTTGCGACTTAATTTTAACCCATCAAGCTACGAAATCATAACACTTCAAAGATTTCTTAGGCATAAATATCATAAGCAGGCTAACAATTTAGACATAAATCAAACTACTCACCACTGTATGGCATATTTCAGACAAGTCCTCAATTGGTGATGTCTCAGACCCATAACTGCGCAAGCGCAAAAACAGAGACCCACTTAGATCGACAAACTATTAAAACTCCTCATTTTGACAAGGATAAGATTTCATAACAATGGCAAAAAGACAGGTTCCAGCTGCACATTTTCCAAATTCCGTAAAAACTCCAATTTTATTTTCATAATCAATCATCCTTATTCTCCAATTCTAACTCAGGGAAAAAAGTAGTCAGCTTACGAACCAAACGTCAAAAGGTGTATCGTATGAAGTTCCATAAATATTGTAGAAGGAAACTCCGTCGGGTAGTTTAGCATTGTTAAGAACTTGACGAGTACCAGCAGCCAATTTGAGTATTGAAAAATTAAAAGGCAACGCCACTGTTGTACCATCAAAATCCAACTGCAAGAAATGATACAGTTTTTCTTACTTGCAATACATCAAACTTCTTATTAACAAAGACAATTATTCTACTGATGTACCGCAAGAAGTGCTGGTTGCAGCATTTATTCAAGAGTTCCATAACTAAGATCCAACATTGTTAGCGTGGACAAAAATCTCAGGAAAAAAAAGAAAGTTTTCAAGTACTATAAAATCTAACCTATAACAAAAAAGTTCTTGAATTTCACATTCGTTAGGAGGATTCAAGATTGTTTATTTATTACTATAATTTCATATTTTTTTTTACTTTATTGAGATGTGGTTACTTTCAAATATAAATTAGGTTGTAAAGATTATATTTTTGAATTAATTGGAAGTACTTATCCTTTTAAATTATGTTCTGCACACGGTATCGAACCCAGTGGTTCTGGATAAGTTTCAATAGCTTAATAGGAATTGAAGAATCTGGATTTTTCTAGATGGGCGGAAAACATTTATGGGGAGTAAGCCACAAGTTTGGGGACACAAAAATCAAACCCAGGTCTAAATCCTAGAAAACTCTAATCTCCAAATCATCTCTCTTCATTTGAATGACTATAATGTCCTAAGACAGTCACAGTTTATTGGTGACAAAGGAATGGTGAGATATTTACTAAAAGTTTAAACTTAAAACTTAGCATTGATTCTGAGTTAGGTGTAATGTACAGTCCCAATTTGAATACATTCTAGAGGAAATAGTCTAGAAAAGTTAGCAACTTTATTCAAACCCAACAACGAATCAACGTTTCAAATGTTTGACAGGCTTAGTTCTCTCCCATTAACCTTAGATTTTCTTCCTTCCTCTATTTCTAGTGACTCTTTTTTATTCAAATATAATATACCCTATCGATATTCATATTATAAAAAAAAAAAAAATTCACACCTAATTGAAACTCAAATTGTAGATGTCATATATATAACTGACTAATAACCATTTAATAGATAACTAATAGCTATTAAAAAAATAACCTATCATTTAATATTATCAGAGGCCCATCAATACATAAAGAGAAAAGATGTTAAAAATATATAAATATCGACAAAGATCATAAAGACAAAATTACAAAAAAAAAAATTACCCGGATACACAGAAAAACAGAAGGGAAAAGCAGAGTGAAAAGTAAAGTACATCAAGTTGTATCAATTCGGGAAAAGTTAGAGATCAAGACCTCATTATTCCTCAATGCTTCGTCAAATAAATTGATGCTTTCAGTTGGGTCATATGACTCCAATTCTACACAGTTTTCTCCATCTTTCGGATGCTTTCGCCAAACTTGAATATGTGGTTGTTTCTTCCATTTGAATTCTGGATTGGTCAACATCTCATAGATTGATGGACATTCAACCAACTATGCCAAAAACCATTAAAAAAATTAAAGTAAATGCCAGGTTCTTAGAAGAAAAACTCATTGTAAAAAGGAATTGACTGTGGTAGGCAGAAATCAGAAAACAAACCTGCGTTAGCGCATACTGGATAATTCAAATTATAACAAACCACAGCTAACCAATAAAAGAATATCTAATTTATTTAATCATTATAAGCTTAACTTGGTCACTGTATGATCTATGTACAGCTTAAACCATTTTTCTAGGACACAAGTGTCTTATCTATAGCAATACTGAACATTCATCCCTCATAACATTTGGCTGAAGAAATATGCTACCAATATTCATTCTCACGTTCAGTTCAATTGCTGTCATCTGCGTATAAATACTCAATTTCATACAGGTTATGTTTCCATTTGGGAAACGGATTTTAACTAAATAATTTACTTTTTTGACACCAATGAATTCCAGCTTTTGCTTTACAAAGGGATCCGTTCTGTCAGGTAAAGAAAATTGAATTGTTACCAGTTGGTGAAATGTCCATCTGGATACAAAAAGGGAGCTTTCAAAACCTTCAACAAATTCCAATCCAGTTAAGAGACAATCATTAATGCATCCTGGGGCGCCTGATAATCATATTTCATAAAGCACGTTTGAAAATAGAATAAAGAAAGGGAAAGGAAAAAACAACTGCATAAAAAGTACTTTGTGCTCAAGTGCAAGATTGGTTAATACATCCGCTAGCAAGATAAGATCATATACCATATGAAATGCCAATAAAATATTGTTACTTAAAATAAAACTTAATTATACGGCAATCCATGGTGGTTGGAACAGACAGATATATCAGTATATGACTTCAAAAGCTATTAATTGAAGATGTACGTCAAACCAAATTCTGCTAGAAAGTCAACCAAGCCAAGTAGTAGATTAAGCTAAGTTAGTTCGGAAGAAACATTTTCACAAAAGGACAGCAGAACAGAGGAGATTTTCTCTTTACGTTTTCAAATTTAAATTTTGTGTTTAAACTTTGAATGAACTGGCTATGCCTCTAGCATAAATGAACTAACCTTCATCAGCAGTTCCAAGTATTATTCAGTTGAAATAACAAAAATTAAAAATAAAAAGAGTACAGAACACTTCCAATGGAACCTTTTGAGACCAAACCACAAGGAAAGTATGCTAAGATAAAAAACAGGACAGCACTATATACTTTATTTTGAATCATTCAGATTTTAAGTAAATGATTAGTTAGACAGGAACTCTACTTTCATCCTTTAGGAAACTTCTGAAACCTAAGGCAACTAGGATAGAAGTTAAAACAAATTTCCAAAGTACATAAATTTTTACCTTGAAAAGGGCAAGCAATGCATATCCACTTATTTACATATTTGGAAAATACCTGACAATTGAGCACTATGTCATGTCGATTATCTGGACGAGAAGTTCACATAACTCTTGATTTTCATTATATGAGCTAGCTGCTTTATAATAAAGAAAAAAAAAATGCTTACATCATTATGGAGTGAAAGAAAACAAGACACCAGCAGTCCGCCCATAGAATGTGATATTATATTAACTTTTCTGCCACCAGAAGCTTTATATGCAGTTTCCAACTTCATTTTAAGACCTTCCATTGATTTATCAACTCTGCCAAGACATTAATCACGACAATTTGATTTATTGAAAAATAGTAAGAAATTCACAACAATATACATTTCTTTAAGAAGCACTAATGGCACAATTAGGCAACTTGGAAACAAATGTACAAAGATAACAACTTTGGTGTAAGTTACCGATTACTTTGTCGAAAATCATATCCAAATCCAAACAATGTTGTTCCTTTCTTGTACCCACAATCCACAAGCATATCAATCATGTCATGAAATTGATATACCTCCGTCAAATGGATAAATTTTATAAACTGCAGCATTGAGACTATGATATTCAAGCCAAATAAAGTAATGAAATAATGTGGACTACAATCCAAGTGAAGAATCATTCATCTTTACCAAAGATGGATCTAAAATGTCAATTGCATATAAGCCATGGTCGTCTGTAGGAACTGAAATTTCTAAGTCGTTGTCCAAGGCTTCTGTATAACCTGTAAATCAAAAGGAAGGAAGAAAAGAGAAAAGCCTTAGAAGAATATATTTATTTTAAACCTTAATCCTCAGACATTACGACATACGAGGCTACCAATAAAAACCTTAAGTAAGATGATTTAGAAAGTATAATACATTTGAGAAAATAGATGTCTAAATGTCTTACAGTTACATATTTAACAAACAAGTTCACGGGTATTTGGATTGGTGAAGATATGTCTGTTGATACTACAAAAACCGTAGATGAGACTGTGATAAGCCCCCATATAATTAGATTAATGCAAAGAAGGAGAAATAAGATGAGATGCATAGGTAGGGGGTTTAGCACCGCAACCTTTCATCCATGGTACTGCGGTGGCATAGACAGAGAGCCCAACATTGCAACGTTGATCATCTGGCACCAGATGAACGAGAAGTCAACACAATGTTGACCTTCATAAGTGTTTTGCAACCAGGCCATTTCACACTGTTTGATAGGATGTTTTGAATTTGTAATTTAAATTAGCAGTTGTGAGTAGTTTATGTAATGCGATTAACAAAAGAGGGAAGAAGTGAGTGATGGAATTGAGTATTGTGTTTTGAAGAAACATTGTGTACTTGTGTTCTAAATTAGGCAGTATACCATTACCTATTATTGTGTTCTACCAAATGTCAGCACCCGATAAAGAATCAAAGTCAATATTTTTCGATACAAGATGCAAATAAGATGAACTGTTAGAGTAAATCATTGGATGGACACTATATTAATTGCTAACAGAAAAGTCAAAGTAGCTCGACCTATCAAGTATATTCATAAATTTTTTTATCATTAATAAAAAAAATCTATTGAGAAAAGAGAATATAAAAGAAGAAACAAAAAAGTGAGCCCTCCTACCCCATCTGAAAACCATTAAATCCTATATATCGACTCTACCCGAGAAAAACAAAACTTGATAGAATGCTCAAGTGCAGCCACATCCAGTTTTAACATCATGAGAAAATACCTTTATAAAATTTTGAGAACCAAATAAATCTAAAGGAAAATGAAACAGCATTATTCAGATTTTTTTAATCCTGAAATAACCTGGAGAAGTTAAACACATTTAAGGAAGATGGATCGGAAAAAAGCTCCACTGGGGGGAGAGAGAGAGAGAGAGAGAGAGAGAGATCAAAACGAACATGCAACTGGATAACACTAAGACTAAAGGAAGAAAAGCAATTTGGGTCACCTATATTCTGCCAAAATAATAAGTTTTATCTCAAAAACTGGAGCACCCATAACTAATTTAAAACTTTTTTTCAGCATTTGCGATAGTTTCACTGTCCACTTTCCAAACAACCAAACAGACTGAAAAACTCATCAAATAAGAAAACATCGATTCTCATACTTACCCAGAAATCAAACACTCAGAAAAAAGAGGCTTACCAGTGGAAGTATTGTAGACGGACATCAGCTTCTTCTTGAACTCGTACTCGGCCAAAAAGAGACGGACCCATACACGACTCTCGAAACCGAACTTCTTCCTTTTGGAATTGAGAATGGATCCCCCAATGCCGGAAATGAGCAGAACCGGGTCACGATCGGGTGTGGATCCCCGGTCCCCAAAACACAGGGACCCACATAGGCCTCCCAGCATAAGAAATGGGTTATTTTCGGATCCGGGTTGGCCGGGAAAGAATCGATCCCAGAGTGATGAGACGCTCCGTGAGGGAGCTTTTAAGAGAGACAGGTCAAACTTATCTATTTGCATTTCCATCCTCACACTTTAATATATTTACATATTACACGTTTCTTTTCATGTTCCAAACTCAAAATAATTTTAATTCTTCACAATGTCAATTTCTTTAAGACCTTGGGAGTTTCTTTGGTTTATTATTAAAAAAAAAACGAAAATAAAGAAAGGGGTAATTGTGAAAATTGAAGAAGTAGAAGGGGAAAAAGAGTAAAAAGAGTGTGTGAGTACGTGTTTGTGAAGGTGGACTTGTCCTTTGGCACGTGTTCCCTAAATAATAATAATAATATTTTATGTATTAAAATAAAATAAAATAAAAAATCATTAAACAATTAATAATGGAAGCAACAACATCCCAATAATTCATACTCAGACAAAGATCATTATTTCATTGGAGAAGAGTCTAAATTAACATGGAGTGACACCTTGACACTTTGCTGTCATTGATTCATTGGTGCAAGTTTTTCCATCAAGAAATTATGCATGTACTAACCGACATCAGGACAATGAAGGCTATATATAGATCGAGTTATCACTAATACCCTCCATCACTAAACTCCTGTTATCATCCAATCAAATTAAAGAACGACTTTCTAAACACACGAAGGTTATTATAAATTTTTGGTAATGTCGTTAATCAATGCACCTTCGATGTTTCAAGCATTGATGAACTAAATTTTCAAGTGTTTTTTTTTTTTTTTACATTTTATTTAGTGTTTTTTTTATAACATTCTAATTTACGGTCAAAGTTTATTAAATCATTTGCAATAAGTCTTCGAACGTTTTTTGATAACACAATTTATATGCACAACTAAATGTTTCTTTAAGTAGTTGTGGTTGGAGTATTTAGGTCATATTATTTTGGTAGAAGATGTTGGATATAATGTACCTAACAAACAAATATTATAAATATTTTTATTACATATAATAAATAATTTTTATGTTTGTATTATATGATATGTTTTCTAAATTCAAAAAAAATATTGATTATTTATGAAATTTTAAATTTATATATATGTGGAATTAAATTTAAAAAGAAATAATCACATTAGTTCATAACTTATATTTAAATAATAATATCTTCAAATTAATAAAAGTCATAAATACAATTCATTTTGTTGATAACGTATAGTAATATCTCTACTATATATGGAGTGACATAAAGTGATTGTATTTTATATAGTGTGATTATATTGGACTGTACTAAACGAAATTATATTGTTCTTATAATATCCGTTAAATGAATAATAATTAATTTTATCATAATAATGGTCATATATGTATGATCTTAATTCATTGTATTTAGTAGACTTCTATTTCATTTCAATCCATTCTTTAAGTTACTCGGTATAGTTTTGTACTAGTTACATTAAACAACCCTTATATTTTGGGAATAAATTAAATGAGTAGATGAGAATACTAACATTAATATAATGAAATTCATAATACAATATTATCTTGTTTGTTAGTTTAATGATTAAATAATTAGCGCACAAAATTCATAAATTTTATGAATTAATTATTCAATTAAGAAATAATGGTAGTCAAGGATAAAGATATAATATTAGAGGTTGACAGATTTTATACTTAACTTTATTACGAATCTTAATGGATGATTAATACATATGTAATGAGTATATCAATTGACATACTTTGAGTGAAAATATTATGTAGTTCTAAAGTGCAACTTTAAGTATTTAGTGGAATTACTCTAAAGTTAATAATTGTGTTAATTAATATAAAGAGTTTTTATTAATTAATAAATATTATTGGAGTTTAAAATTAGAGGTCTGTTACTCCCTCTGTTATCTTATACCACTATACAAATTTTTATGTTACAAGAATAAATATATAAATTATTAATAATTAATAAGTTATAAACACTAAAATGAATACATTATAAATTTCAATATATAAATTATATTTTGAACTCAAAATCAAATGTCTTATTAGATAAGATTATTTTAAGAGATTTAAATTAAACTTGAAGAATTTTGTCAAATAAGATTTCATCTTCAAATTTAAATTGAAATTTGTTATTTAACAAACTAAAAAAAAGAAAAGATATATAGATCTAATTCCTTTAAAACAATAGCAACCTTTTTCCAAGTTCGTTTTAAAAAAAAATGTTTTCTGAGATCAGAGTAGAGACATCTCATGTGTTGAAAATACATCTTTTCACAAATATAGAAGTGTATTATTCTCGTCAGTTTGATGACCACTTTAAATGATCTAACCGTCAGATCTTTACCAGTTTGTAAATTATGTCTGGAAGGTAAAATGATCAAAAGGTCTTCTATAGGAAAGGGCCAAAAAGCTCAAAAAACACTTGACCTAATACATTCAGATGTATGTGGCCCAATCTCAACACAGATCAGAGGTGACTATGAGTACTTTGTGACATTCATAGATGATTACTCAAGATATAGATATAGTTACCTAATTCAACTTAAATCTGAAACTTTTATAAAGTTTCATAAATTTAAAGCTGAAGCTGAGAACCAATTAGGTAAAACTATCAAGTGTCTTCGATCAGATCAAGAATATGAGTACCTTGACAGTGAATTCAAGGATTATCTATTAGAACTTGGTATAATATCTCAACTAATGGCACTAGGTACACCTTAACAAAATGGTGTTACTGAAAGAAGAAATCGAACATTGCTTAATATGGTAAGATTTATGATGAACTATTCCTCTCTTCCAAAATCATTTTAGGGATATGGTTTACAAATAACAACCTACATACTTAATATAGTTTCATCTAAATCTTTACCCAAAACACTCTTAGAGTTATGGAGTGGTCACAAACCTAGTTTGAGGCATTTCCGCATATAGGGATGTCCAGCACATGTGCTAGTAGGTAAGACTGGCAAGCTGCAACCAAGAACTGATGTTTGCATGATTGTTGGAAATTCGCAAGGCACGAGAGGAGGTTTGTTTTATAGTTCTCGGGATAATAAGCTATTTATATCGACAAATGTCACATTCATAGAACATGATTATATAATAAATTACAAACCTCATAGTAAAATTGTTTTAGAAGAGATTCTATCTTACCAGATTTGACATGTTATAACAACAGTTGTTGATCTACGAGTTATAGAAAACATCATTTTCTCTAATCAGCTCATCATTACTTATTGTCGTAGCAAAAGGGTAGTACGACTACGATCTCAATATTAACATGATGGTGAAGCACAAGTTGCTATCATTGATGATGGGAAGGATGATCTATTGACATATAGATGTGCAATTGAAAACTCTAATTAAGAAGCGTGACTTGATAATATGAAATTCGAAATGGAATCTATGTATTCCAACTCAGTCTAAAATCTTGTAGATTTACCTGAAGGGGTAAAACTTATTGAGTGTAAATGGATCTATAAGAGGAAACTTGGAGTAGATGAGAATATAAAGACATTCAAAGCTAGACTGGTAGCTAAAGATTATACTTAAAAGAAATGGATTGACTATGAAGAAACTTTCTCACCAGTAGCAATGCTTAAGTTTGTTTCGTATTCTGCTTTTCATAGCTGCTCATTATGATTATGAGATTTAGCAAATGGACGTTAAGACGATTTTTTTGAATGACCATCTTGAGAAAACTATTTACATGTAACAGTTGGAGGGTTTTATAGCACAAGATGCACAACAAAATGTGGACTCAAGTAAGCATCCAAGTCATGGTATATGAGATTTGATGATATGATCAAATCTTATGGATTTTTGCAATATCTGGATGAGTTTTGCGTATACAAGCTCTTCAAGGAAAAACAAGTGATTTTTCTAATTCTTTATGTCGATGACATTCTACTTATTAAAAATTATGTAAAATTATTATCGGACATAAAAGCTTGGTTGGCTAAGTAATTTCAAATGAAAGATTTTGCAGAAGCAAATTATATTCTTGGGATTCGTCTATTTAGAGATCGGAAGAATAAATTGTTAGTCTTGTCTCAAGCATTGTATATTGACAAGATACTAGTCAAATATCCAATGCAAAACTCTAAGAAGGGTAATTTACCTTCTCGCCATTGAGTTACTCTTTCTAAAAAATAGTGTCCAGACACGCCTCAAAAGGAAGAAGATATGAGACACTATCCATATGCATCAGTAATTGGTAGCTTGATGTATACTATATCATACACAAGACTTGACATTTGCTATATAGTAGGGATAGATAATCATTTTCATTCTAATCCAGGATTAGATCACTGGATAGTAGTCAAGCATATTCTCAAGTATCTTAGTAGAACGAGAAATTACATGCTTGTATATTCTAGTAGAAATTTGATTCCTACGAGATATATTGATTCTGATTTTCAAACTGATATAGATGATCGAAAGTTGATATCTGGATCAGTATTTACTCTTGATGGTGGAACTATCGTTTACAGAAGTACTAAGCAAGAAGGAGTTTTTGACTCAACTATGGACACCGAGTACATAGTTACTTCAGAAGCAGCCAAAGAATCTGCATGATTCCGCAAGTTCTTTAGTGATATAAAAGTTGTTCCATATATGAATAAATTACTAACATTTTATTATGATAATAGTGGTGCAATAAGGAATTCTAAAAAACTTAAAAGTCACAAAATGTCAAAGCATAAGAAAAAAAATATCATCTAATAAGAGAGATCGTGCAACGTGGAGACATCGCCTTTTTGAAGATTCCAACTTATGAGAATCATATTGATCCATTCACCAAGACGTTGTTTACAAAAAGTTTGATAAATATCTAGATGGATTAGGAATTAGAGACATGTCTCATTTGCTTTAGGGCAAGTGGAAGATTATTGAATATAATGTGTCAAACAAGCAAATGTTATAAACATTTTTATTGCATGTAATAAATAATTTTTATGTTTACACTATATGATATTCTTTATAAATTCAAAGAAAAATAATTGATTATTTTGAAATTTTCAATTTACATATATGTTGATATATGTGTGATTAAATTTAAAAAGAAATAATCACATGAGTCCATAACTTATATTTGAATAATAAGATCTTCAAATTAATAAAGTCATAAATACAATTCACTTCGTTGAGAACATATAGTCATATCTCAACTATATATGTAATGACATAAAGTGATTGTATTGTATATAATATAATTGTATTATACTGTACTAGATGAAATTATACTGTCCTTATAATATCTGTTAAAGGAATAACAATTAATTTTATCATAATGATAGTCATATATGTATGATTTTAATTCATTGTATTTAATAGACTTTTATTTCATTTCAATCCATTCTTTAAGTTACTCCGTATAGTTTTGTACAATCTACATTACATAAACCTTATATTTTGGGAATAAATTAAATGAGTAACTAAGAATGTTAACATTAATACAATGAAATTCATAATACAAGATTCTCTTGTTCGTTAGTTCAATGATTAAATAATTAACGCGCAAAATTCATAAATGTTATGAATTAATTATTCAATTAAGAAATAATGGTAGTCAAGGATAAAGATATAATATTAGAGGTTAACAGATTTTATACTTGACTTTATTACGAATCTTAATGGATGATTAATACATATATAATGACTATATCAATGAACATACTTTGAGTGAATATATTATGTAGTTCTAAAAGTGCAACTTTAAGTATTTAGTAGAATTACTCTAGAATTAATAATTATATTAGAGATGTTAAACGAGCGAGTCGAGCTGAGAAAGACCCGGCTCACCGAGCCTGCCGAGCTTAACGAACCGAACTTAACGAGCTGACTTTAAAAATTTCTAACCCGAGCTGGCTTGCGAGCCGAACCGGCCCAATAAGCGTAACGAGCCGTTGCATTGCTGAGCGGTCTAATTCTCAGCAACGGTCTGATGACCGTTGCTCAGAATCTCAGCTTCTCATCAACGGTTATCACCGTTCTTTGACACTTTAGTGTTTAGTGTGAGAGAAGAAAAAAAATCGAGGGGAAGAAGATTGCTGAACTGAGGGACAGAAAGTCAACCGAACTGCTGAAGGGAGTACAGTCGACGGAAAGAGTTCAGCGATCTGGGCAATTGCCCAGCGACGATGGGCGATCTATCGCCTAGCGCTCGGACGATCGATCGCCTAGTGATCAGAGACCTGGGCGATCGATCGCCCAGCTCTCTCGACCCCGACGACGATCAAAGATGCTCGAGGGCCCGAGCTTTTGGACGCTGAGCTTCCATTGGAAACATCAAAAAACTCTCCCAACTTTGCCCATCGTCGTAGGGCAATGATCACCCAACGCTTGGACGATTGATCGCCCAGCTATCCCAACCCCAACGACGATAGAAGGTGTTCGAGGGCCCGAGCTTCTGGACGCTGCGCTTCCATCAGAGACGTCAGAAATCTCGCTCAGCTTCGCCCATCGTCGGAAAGCTCAGTGCCGAGCTGGGCATGACCGATCAGGCTCGCGAGCACGCTCATTAGGCTCGCGAGCACGGATTGTCGAGTTCGACTCGACTCGTCTGTGTGGCTTGAGCCAAACCCGCTCGTTACTGTAGCGAGCCGAGAAGGCGAGCTGGCGAGCCAGCCCGCTCATTTAACAACACTAAATTATATTAATTAAACAATATTATTGGAGTTTAGGACTATAGGTCTGTCGGTCCCTCTGTCATCTTATATCACTATACAAATTTTCATGATTCAAGAATAAATATATTAATTATTAATGATTAATAATTTATAAACACTAAAATGAATACATTATGAATTGAAATATATAAATAATTTTTATATTTTGAATTCAAAATCAAATGTCTTATTAGATAAAATTATTTTAAGAGATTTAAATTAGATATGAAGAATCTCATTAAATAAGATTTCGTCTTCAAATTTAAATTAAAGTTTGTTATTTAACAAACTGAAAAAAAAAAGATATATATAGATCTAATCCCTTTGAAAAAGAATGACCTTTTTCGGATTCGTTTTGAAAAACAAAAACATTTTGTAAGATCAAAAAGAGACATCTCGTGTGTTGAGAACACGTCTCTCCATAAATATAAAAATGTATTATTCTCGTAAGTTTAATGCTTACTCGTAAGAAATTTAAGTGAAAAGTTTTTCAGAGAATATTTGACGATTTCAAAGTCTTCGAAAAGAACTTGATCTTGAGTTAAGACTGCTAAGATCATAAGAGAGTACTTGACTAAAAACATTTATCAAAAATGTATTTTCTTTATTCTTCTATAATATAAACCTGATATGATTTTAATGTAAAATGTTTACATTTTGAAAAATATATGTCTCAAAAATTTTTTATTTTAGAATAACAATTTTATTTATGGTTATATGTGATTTTAAAATAATTTTAAAAATACAAGAATAATTCATGTCATTATTATTTTGAATAACAATGAATTACGTCATACGTGCGAATCATCAATTTTAACAAAAGGAGCCTCGTTTGATCAATAAAAAATAATCTACAAGTTAGATTAGCCTAAGAAATTGAAGGAATTAAGGGGTTTCCTCGGTTGAATGGGTTACTATTGAAAGTTTGTAACTGGCTATGGCCAAATTGCTTCCCCATTGAAAACGGCAATGGCCATGGTTCAACGATTGACCTTACTTGATTTTTTGAAATCGTTTGTTATTAAGGTTGATGCGTCCAAAAGTGGTATTGGTGCAATTCTTAAGCAAGAAGGTAGACTAATTGCTTTCTATAGTCAAAGTTGTCAACCAGCTCGGCCGGGCCCAATTTAAGAAAGAAAACTTGGAGCAATTGTACTTGCTATTCAAAAGTCGAGACCTTATTTGTTAGGTAGATGCTTTATAATTCGAAAGGACTGGAAGAGCCTGAAAGTTCTCTTGGTACAATGACTTGTGTTGATACTTAATTGACTAAAATTGTGGATTTTGATTTTAAAATCCAGTATCGCCCGGTCATGGAAAATAGGGTCGCGTATGCCTTATCTCTGCGACCTACAGAGGTTGAACTGTTAGCCCTTTCTTACGCTACTTTAGTTCCTTGACAACATCTTCAAGAGTTATGAGCTATTCCTTACGTAATGGTCAGCTATTTTATCAAGGCTGGGTGGTTATTGCCCCTCATTCAGCCATCATTCCCTGATTAACTCAGGAGTTTCATGGATCGTTGGTGGGCGGCCACTCAGGGGTGTTTAAAACTTACCATGGCCGAGTTCTCAAAGGATGTCAAATGATTTGTGTAAGCCTGCTATATTTGTCAAGTTCCTTAAAACTATTGCGTATCCCATATTGAATTCGGGAGGATATAACAGTGGGTTTCAACAAAGAGGCTGTAGTCTTCACACGAGGTAGTCAAATTACGTGAGTTTCGTCCAATACCGGTGTGTTGAAACATTCATACGTTGCTTTGTCTCAAGAAAACCAAAAGTCTGGACTCGATGGCTACCGTGGGCCAAGTATTGGTGCAACACGTCCTTTCATGCTTATTCCGGACTTCAACGCTATCTAGTCTCTAGACTAGTTGAATTTCCACCTTGCCAATACTCAAGCCAAGATGAAGGCCTCTTTCTATGGTCCATTCACGATATTCAGCCAAAATTGGCATGACAACATATCACCTAGAATTATTAGAATTATTCCGTGTTTCCCAGCTACGCAAGGCAATCATTGGCGAATCCTCAGCCCGAGTCTTCCACCACCACTCTCAAGTGATCTTGAATGGCTACCGGAACAACAAGTGAAAGGGGTGCCACCAAGTGGATGGAACTAAACTTTGTCGCAAAATTCTAATTTGTTGGAGGAACTCACCGGAGGAAGAAGCTACATGGGAGTTCTTTGGACCAAGCCTGACCCAAAACAAAGAATTAATTTGTAGCTGGAACAAGTAAATGCTGCGTACTCATCACAGTATCCAAATCAACGTACATTTTCTAGGACTATAACATGATGGACATCAACTCCCAAGAAACAAACAAGAGAAGTTGAAGTTCAACACTCTAATTGCCACCAAACTTTCATGATAGAGAGTTTTCCAAGATTAATCATCAGTTTGAAGACAAGAAACATGAAAGTAACTTTGGAAGCATTGAATAATGAAACTGATCAATATCAGCCAAGTAGAAGTCACCCAACAGAACACACATTGAACTCTGGTAGAATAAAGTCAGAAAGCTAAATTAATCAACTTTGAAACAAAATATGAACCTTTACAATTTTTTGCCAAGAAAAACAAATGAAACTTCATATAAATAGCATTCAATCTAACAAAACTCTGATACCATGATATTGCTTATCAAAACCATAAGTTTACATTGTCCTCCTTCACAGGTCCTGTACACTCAAGCCTACAAAAAAGAAAAAAGAGCACTAATGAGAGTAACCTATAAAGGAAGATGCACAAATGGAGTAAAGAAAATAAACAAAACCAATGTATTAGCAATGTTAAAGAATACCTGGAGGAAGGGATTGCTTCAACTTATCTGCCTTTTCTGAGTCGAACACGCACAGCGTGTAAAGGTACTTGGAGCAGCGAACCTTGAACTTGACAACATCTCTGCTCCTCTTGATTTTCACAGAACGAGCATCTTTTCTTCTTGCAGTGAGTAAAAAATCCTTGATTTCATGGATTTGCTTCGGCTATTAAACCATAACATTTTCAAGCATATAAGCACACAGACGAATTCGATGATTAATTCTGCATTGCAGTGAAGTGCTTCGAACAGTGCATATCTTGAAAAAAGAAAGATGATACGTTTTTGCCAAAAGGCTTAAGCTATATGGCCATCTATTTTTCAAAGATATTTAACTGATGTTGACGAAATAGTTAATGCATGAGCATAACACACTAGCAATAGCACCAAGCATGGGAACATAGTATCAAATACCCTAACATTTTCCAGACCTATGAATTTCTGACCGAAAAACTAAATTTGCACGCATGATTTAGATCAAATAATACTTAAAAAAGCCTCTGATAGGAGCTTCCCAACTTTAATTGAAATCAGCACAAAAATTTACAAGGGTTCTTCAAGAATCCCAACCTCCCCTGGCAAGACTCTCAACTTAACTTCTCCCTTCCATTTTCCTCTCTTTTATTTTTCTCCTTCCCCGCCAACTGCTTGTAACCATATGACTAACAAACTGACTATTTGCTCTAATGAACAATTGTCTACTTATTCTAATTTCTACACTTTATTTCTTCTTCCTAGAGTATGTAAACCTAACAATAAGTTTATCATTACTCTCCTTCCAAAGAGAAACCTTGTCCTCAAGGTTAAATTCTAGAAACCGATGAGATATTTCTTGAAAGTCTTTACCCTAGAAGAACTCAAAGGGGATAAAGAACTCTTAAACAGGCAAGAATTACGCGATCTATATGAATCTGCCTTCCACCCCTCAGGCAAAGGAACCGATTCTTCAAAATCTCCTTTACCTATTTTTAACAACGAAACATGGACGATAGGATGAATTCTAGCCGATTCAGGAAGTAGCAACTTATAAGCTACTTTTCCAACCCTCTTTGTAATCTCAAACGGACCAACAAACCTGGGCGCCAGCTTCCGAAATCTGTCTGACGCAATCGACTTCTGTCTGTAAGGTTGGATTTTCAACTAAACTTTGTCTCCCACCTCATACTCAACATTCCGCCTCTTCTTGTTCACCGCCTGCAACATTAACTGTCGCGCTCTGTTTAAATGGGATTTTAGCAGTCCCAACACTTCATCTCTTTCCTGCATTTGTTCCTCCACCGCTGAAATAACAGAACTCTTATTTTCGATTATCAAAAGTGTAGGAGGATCTCTTTTGTAAACAGCCTGGAATGCACTCATCCCACTCACTGATTGGTATGAAGAATTATACCAATACTCAGCCCATAACAGCCATCTACCCCACTCCTTCGGTTTCTCACCAGTGAAACACCTCAAATACGTTTCCAAAGTCCGACTGATGACTTCCAATTGGCCATCTGTTTGCGAATGGTACACCGAACTGAATTTCAATGTTGTTTCGTACTTATTTTTTTGGCAAACCAAACAATTACTTACATACGTTTCCACATCTTTCCTCATTCCAAACCAAAAGAGTTCTGCAGCAATTCTCCGATAAGTTTTCGCCACTCCTCCATGCCCACCAATAGGACTATCGTGAAATAATCTCAAAACCTTCGGAATCACTGACGAAGTCTGAGAAATGACTTTCCTATTTTTATAGAAAAGTTGTTCTCCCTTTAAGCTGAATCTATAATTTCTCGCCTCATCCAGTAATACCCTCTGTTTGATTTTATTCAATTTCTCATCCTCTGGAATTCCTTCCTATAACTCCTCTCTAGAAATCAAGCTTTGTGTCATCACCACATTCAAATTCTCCAATTCATTTTCTGTGTCCTCTCTACGAAAAGACTATCAGTTGCATTATTTTGACAACCCGATTTATATTGTACTTCAAAGTCATACCCCAATATTTTAATTAGCCATTTCTGACGTTCTGGAGCTACTAACCTCTGTTCCAACAAAAGTTTTAAACTCCTTTGATCTGTACGTACAATGAAATGCCTGCCCAGCAAATATGGCCTCTACTTTTGAATTGCTAAAACAATTGTCATCAATTCCCTTTCATCAACTGACTTTAACTTGTTCTGTTTCAACAATTGTTGACTGTAAAAGGCTATGGATCTTTTATTCTACATCAATACAGCTTCTGTTCCTGTTCTTGAAGCATCAGTCCCCATTACGAACACTTCTTCAAAATTTGGGAGTGCTAGAACCGAGACTGTACATAAGGCCAGTTTCAAGTTCTCGACCGCTGCATTAGCCTCCTCATTCCAGCCAAATTTGTCTTTTTTTAACAACTCTGTAAGCGGTCTTGCGATTGACCCATACCCAGAAACAAACTTCTGTAATAACTTGTCAACCCCAGAAAGCCATGCAATTTCTATAAAGAATTGGGTATCGGCCAATCTCTAATAGTAGCAACATTCTTCTGATCAACAGTGACCCTTGATCGGAAATTATATATCCCAAGTATTCAAGCTCCTTTTGGGCAAAAAAATATTTTTTTTTTCATTGACATATAGCTTCTCACTTAGCAGAATATTCAATGTCATCTCTAAACGGTGAAGATGATCCTCCTAAGACCTGCTATATATCAATATGTCATAAAAAAAACTAATAAGAATTTCCGAAGAAATTTATGGAAAATTTTATTCATCAAGGATTGAAATGTTGAAGGGGCATTGGTAAGGCCGAAAGACATCACTAAAAACTCATAATGCCCTTCGTTGGTTCGAAATGCCGTTTTATAAACATCTTCCTTCTTCACTCTAATTTGATGATACCCTGATTTTAAGTCCAATTTAGTAAATACCTTGGCCCCATACAACTCTTCCAACAACTCTTCAATAACTGGAATAGAGAATTTATACTTGACAGTTTCTCTATTCAATGTCCTGTAATCCACACAAAATCTCCAACTATTGTCTTTTTTTTTTCACTAAAATACTAGGATTTGAAAAAGGGATTGAACTTGCTTGAATTATCCCTACTTCCAACATTTCTCCTACCAACTTCTCAATTTCATCTTTTTGTATCACCGGGTATCTGTAAGGCCTTATATTTATTGGCGGCGTTCCCTCTTTCAGCACTATTTGGTGCTCGTGCTGTCATTTAGGTGGTAACTCCTCTGGCCAGGATAAAACTTCCTGATATTTCTGTAGCAATTCTGCTATCGTTTTTTCTTGCTTCTGCAGTTTCTCTTCGTCGCTTTCCTTGTCTCCTATCAACTCTAACCACATCATTCTGAGTATCACATCGGTATTTCTTAGTTCGATCGGAAGAAACTCCTCCATAATGTTCAACTATGGTAATTTTAACAGAATGTTCTAGCAAATACCAGTTCCTTCTACTGACCTTCCATTTCCCATTGAAATCTCAAACAAACTATTATTCTGTATGGGCAGCTTAAGCTCCAACGCTATCTTGCTGAAAATAAAATTGTGAGTGGCTCCACTATCAACCATCACTACCACCTCTCTATCTTTAATGCTTCCCTTCAATCTCACCGTTCGTGAAGTTTGTAATCCCAAAATAGAATTCGAGGATAACTCCATCGTAGTGCCCGGGTTTACTGCCTCTTCACTTCCTTCCTGTTACTCCTCATTCTCACTGTTGCTGTTTTTACTTTCTTCCTCCCCCATGATCAGTACATGTAACATCTTCTTCTTGCATTGATGTCCAGGATTATATTTTTCATCACATCGAGAGCACAATTCTTTCTCTCTTCTGACTTGCATTTCTGTCTTTGTTAGCCTTCTCTGGGGAGCGTCTGTTTTAAACACTCGTGGATTTCGTCACCATCTCTGACTTCTGAAGTTATTGTTCGTTCCTTCCGAAATGCGCCTCTAAAATGCGCCTCTAAATGTTCCTGTAATCGTTTAGTGTTGACGAATGCAATAGTGAGTTTTTGTTTTCCACCATTTGTGAGAACTGCATGAGTTCTCTTAGTCCTGCAGGTCTCATTAACCTTACGTCTCCTTTAATCTCATTCTTCAATCGATTGAAAAAAGCGCTGACTAATACCTCTTCTGGAATTCCAATCAGACTAGAAATAACTGTCTCAAATCTTGTTCGATAGTCCTCCACCGTCCTTTCTTGTTTTAGCGTTAATAATCAATCGCAGCTGGATCCTTCTTGTAGCCGCCTAAACCTTTCTGCCAAAAGTTGTTTCAGCTCCGTCCAGGTTCTAAATGGACGTGCTCTGTTTTCCCACTGAAACAACGATAACGCAGGTCCTTCAAAGCAAACGGCTGCCGCTTCTACCTTCTCTTCTTTCAGTAGGCGATTCACTGATAAATAAAGCTCGGCTCTGAAGATCCATCCCTCCACATCATCTCCAAAGAAAAGTGGAAGCTCCAGTTTCCTTGGAAGGTACTCCCTCGTTGCCACTGTTAGATCGGTCTCGTATCTTCTAGGGCTCCTATCTCGCTGCAATCCTTGCCAATCCCCAGGACCTTGATTTCTGGGTAATTCCGATCGCGCAATCAATTTTGTTAGTTGTTCTTGCATTAAAAGCATTGTTTTCTCCATCGCTGAAATTTTTTCTATCTTCTGCAATTCTTGTTTCACCCATGTCAACTCCTTCTGCCAATCTCCTATCGCTTCCTTCTGTGTCTCTCCTCTTGTTTGCATCCCGCGCATCACTCAAGAAAGCGCTCTGATACTAAATTAATAGGAGCTTCCCAACTTTTATTGAAATCAACACGAAAATTTACAGAGCAGGGTTCTTCGAGAGTCCCAACCTCTCCCGCCAAGACTCCCAACTAAAAACTAATTTCTCACTTCTATTTTCCTCTCTTTTAATTTTCTCCTTGTAACCTTATGACTAACAAACTGACTTATTTGCTCTAATGAACAATTAACTACTTATTCTAATTTCCACACTTCATTTCTTCTTCCTAGAGTATGTAAACCTAACAATAGGTTTATCAGTCTGTTTCTTCGTGTAGGAAAAAATTACTTCTAGAACAGAAGATAGTAAAAATGAAAGAAATATTGGAGGCCAAAAACAACTAATCTCGAAGTGCAGAGCTTTCTCCATCTTAATCTTTCCTATTTCTACTAAAAAACACATCACTGGCCAGATAGAAATTCACACAGAGACTAGAAAAACGCCATTACATTTCGACTTCTAACAACCAAAAAAAATGAAAGGAAGAGAACAAATTGAATGATATAAACGGATGAAAAGGTAGAAATTTGAACTACGTCGAAACACAATTGATCCAAAGATAAATTAATCTCTCGAATCCAGTAATGCCGGTTATTAACGGCCATTATCCAAATAAATTTTCTTCCCTTTAATTTTGATCTATGGGTTACAAAAACAACAAGCGGAATTCCCTAAACTATAGTAAGAGGCGATTACCATTTTCGTCGTCAGGGGCCAAACCCTCGAGCGAACAATGGCAGGTCCAAAGTTGACACAGTCGCGGAAGCAAACTGGAAAAAGTGTGGGCAGCGATAAACCTAATCCTTCTCCTGGCCTTGTATTAATGGGTCCCACGTTATTTATAGTATTCTGATTTTGAAAAATGACCTATTTTGTTGTGAAAGGCCCATACTATCCTCTTCCTCTTATTGCGCCAAACACTCTTTGTTCTTCAGGAATAGAATAGAATAGAACAGAGTAGGACGCTGGTGCGAAAAGCTGGTCTATTAATTAAACTCTTGAAGAAGATTGATGGAGTATATTTGGAAACAACGAAGAACTACGTTTAGTAAATTGAAATGAGATAAACTGCTTCAAATTAGCTTTCTTTCACTAAAAACAGGCCGTTTATCAAAGCCCGAGCATTGGCCATCTTTGCTCTTTCGATTCCTTTCAACTCATCTTTACTTATCTTTCTACCATATATTTCTTAGATATTCCCCGCTTTGGCTTCCATCTACTCCGTCGCTTGCGGCGGCTGGCCAAAGTTAAATCAAACTCCACCACCATCATCATCTCTATCTCT
>CM039530.1:535372-736911 GCA_022433055.1 Begonia peltatifolia
TGGCCAAAGTTAAATCAAACTCCACCACCATCATCATCTCTATCTCTATTATTCTTTTTCTCGTTGCACATAACTTTTTATTCGATTGTTTAACTTGGCCATCGTCGTTTTACAGGCAACTTCCCATGATCTCACTCGAGAATTATATTCACACATTTCAAATTTCATACCATAGTGACAATTTTTAAAAAAAAATTGATAAATAGATGAACATGTCAGTGGCGGGCGATCCTCTTTAACTAACTAATGCTATTTTCACACTATAACCTTACAATTTGACAATTTTATATTAATTTTCGTTTGATTCATGCAATTTATGCGTTACTAATTAATTGATGAAATAACTAAATAAACAATCAAATAACATATCATGTGCAATGTGTCAAGATATAAAATTACAATGTATTGAGTCTTTTACTATTTCTTAATTTTTACTTATTAGCGTAACAAACATTGATTAATGTAATAAATTACAAATAAATTAAAAAACAAAGTCACAAATGACACGTTAATAAGTAAGAATAGAGATCTAGTATAAAATTAAAAATAAGAGTCTATTTTTCCATTGCAAGAGCAGTTTAATGTCTGATCTTAATTATCAAATATACTGGTCAAAGCAGAGATGAAAAAACATAAAATCATATGACTGGGTCTCAATTCTCCGAGGTATTATTCACAACACAAAACTAAAGAAATTCTGCAAGAAACCCGACAAGTCTCAAAATTCAAGCGAGTTGTCAGCTCAATCATTTGACTCGTTTATAAAGTTATAACTATATAACTTTATGAACATATCTCATATAAGCATATGATCTACAATAGTCCAATTATTTATGCAGTATGCATGGTGGTGATCCACTCCTTAGTCCTTATGTGTCTTTGGACTTCTAATGAATATACTAAGCTTTCATTTTTCAAAAAAAACTAACTCTCTGTCCAACAACCATCAGTTTTCCATAGACGTGACTGAAAATGAAGCTTCTAACTAAGTTGAGCCCAAGTAAAACTATCTAAGATGCATAAACTTCATCCATGACAGGCTAGGATATTTGGTGACCATCCTATAATTATATTTATCATTAAGAGTAATCTGTAAATAATCACAATTGCATCACTCAAATCGTATTGTGTTCTCAATAGACCCATAAAATAGAGCTCAAAAACCTTGCTTGCCGTTGCAGTATATTGGAAAAAAAATCTTAGCATCACAGCAAGAATGCGACAGACTATTTGCCCAGATAAATGAAGACAAAGATCAGAAATTACAACCTACATTTGCCTCCCAGCGGCGTCGGCGACGAATGGTAAGTGAGGAGTCCGGCCAAGAACGCAGGAAACCAAACTGTAGAAGAAGCACAAGACACTGAACAAAAACAATCCGTTATAGCCCAAGACCATGATCCGAAATCCCAACCCGCTCCGACCCGGACTGAATATCCGCTGGATCAGCAACGGCACCACCAAGAGCACATCCAGTGTAACTGCTTGCATCGAATTGAACCTCACGTAGTGGCTAAAGATAGGGTTTCGGACGACGCCTAAGTAGAGAGCGAAGAAAGCTACAAAGCTCGAGTAAGGAATCGACCTGTAGAGCCCTAAAATTGGGACCAATGGGTCGAAGAGAATGGCGAGATTGGGGTACTGAGCAAGAAGGTAGCGCCCGTACTGGAGGGAGTTGAAGAAAGGGAGAGTATAAGCGGCGGCGGAGATCAAACGGTCCGGCGCTGGAGTCGGATCGTAGGACATACGAATGGCGACTGACTTCGGAGATGTTATGGCCTTGGTGGATGGGAATGGAAGTTTGACGCGTCGGAGCGGGTGAAGTATGGAAGGCGTAACGGCTATGGAATTACATATTGAATGACGGCGAGGTTCGGCTAGGGCTTCACGGCTGGTGGTGGGCGCGAGGTGGAGTAGAGACAGAGAAGCCATTTCTGAGAGAGAGAGAGAGAGAGAGAGAGGTTCTTGCTTCCTTTTATAGGTTCAAGATAGCGTCTTGACATTTACAAATGTACATATTTTTATTAAATTGTGTAATTATCAAATCTACCACTGAAGTGTACAACGGTTAACTACTTCAATTTTAAAGTATTTTTATTAATAAATTCGCTTTGGAAATATAGTTTTGTTAACCAATTGGCCCTTGCAGTCCTCCTCCTGTTGTTGTTGTTGTTTGAGTACGACTTTATTAACAAAAATATTCTAAGATTCAATTTAGTCACAAATAAATTTGATAACTAGACTAGTAATTTTATAAGAATAGTGAGGGTAAATGTCAATTTGCTTTTTAAAATTTGGACAGCTCACGCTTCGAAATTTAAATTTAAGTCAATTAACGCATTATATTCGACACCGAAACCACGTTATACCGTCCGTTTGCACATGACACAAAGAGGGGAGGATTGTTTCTTCTCTGAGTTTTCCGATTTTGTTTTTGCTCAATACGATCTCCACGTGTTTAATTCTGTAAATGTTATAACTTCAGGCGAGTGATTCAGAAGCTTTTTATGAATTCGTTGGAGAATATTAAGAGCAAACTGAAACACTGGGCTATTGGACCATTCAATCCGGTTAAAACGTTAAGAAAATCAAGCTCGAAAAGCTCCCATTTTTGTCTGCAATGGCTTGACAAACAAGCTCCACGATGAGTGATTTACGTGTCGTTTGGGACAACAACGACCATGGAGGAGGAACAGATTGGGGAGCTGGCAATTGGGTTGGAGAACAGCAAGCAAAAGTTCATCTGGGTATTGAGAGATGCTGATTTAGGAGATTGTTTTAAATAGAGGAGGCGTGAGAAAAGCTAAGCTTCCCGATGGGTTTTGAGGAGAGCGTGAAACAGAATGCTGGAAATTTTAGGCCATGAAACTATTGGAGGGTTTATGAGTCACTGTGGGTGGATTGTGGAATTCATGTATGGAGAGCATGTCCTTGGGAGTGCCTTTAGCCACCTGGTCGATGCATTCCGATCAGCCAAGAAACACGGTTTTGGTGGTGGAACTGCTCCGAGTTGGAGTGGTCATCAAGGATTGGAAGAGGGGAGGCGAGCTTGTGAGATCGGATAGCGTAGAAAAGGCTGTGAAAACCCTAATGGTATCAAAGGAAGAAGACGAAATAAGGAAGAGGGCAGCGGCGCTCTCAAGCGAACAGTGGAAGTCAGCAGAGTTTCTTCACTCGCAATTCGACTCTTTCATTGCCCACATCACGAGTCATGTTGATTAGCAAAACAATGTTGTTAATTATCATTTAATCTTCTCAATGGTTTATTTTGGAAGAAAGTTCTTCCCTTCTTTCTTCATGCAATGTGCACTTCATGCAACAATTTTTAACAGAGTCTAACAAAGTTCAATTAATATTGAATCAAAATATGACAAAATTTAAAATTTAAAATATCATCTACAGTTACTTATATTTGCTATAAAACAATTACTGTTGCAATAGAATTATATCGAAAGAAACAAGTCGAGTAAATCTCGAGCTCAACTCATTTACTTAATCGAGTCGACTCATTTAGCCAGCGAGTTCAAATCTCCTACACAACTCGGTTCACCTTCACCGTCTTCGTACTATATGCCGATCAAGATCAAGTTCAATCTCACAACTTAATATCTTATAATTGGTAAGAAACAAAAAAAAATATCAACAATTCTACCTCAACAGAGAATTCATGTGTTGTTAAGAAGATCAACAACACTCAGATCTCAGATCATCGACATTGATATGCAATGCATCTTGATCTTCGTTTTGATAAATTAAAAAAAAACTATGAACATTGCATTCAGCTCCTATTAGTAATCCCGAGCTTTCCTCCTCAGTTCGTTGAGCTCCTTTTCAATCTCAGAATCTCGGAAGGGAAATGGCGTGTTTGAGGCAATGGCTGTTCTACCGGGTGGAAGCTCTCCTTTCTAGTCAACCCAAACGACAAAAAAATAAATGAAAACATCAAATAAAATCTCAATTTATGCTAATTTATGTAAGGTTAATAGTAAGTATTCCGTTACCTTTGTGCTACCCGATAGATCTCGTTTCATGTTTTCGAGATCATCATCGACAGAAGAGCCCTCAAGCAAAGCAAACTGAACAAAGGGGAAAATGTATAATTTCTACAGAGTAAAGTTTCTATCAGGGAAAAAGCTCTTAACTAGTCTAGAAGGAAATAGTCGAATTGAATATCTTAATCGCACGTTGGTTCTAACTGTCCACGAATCCGGATATGTAATCAATTTTATTCATTTGTGATTTGCATTCTCATCAATTGCAGTGTGCTGGAAGGTAAAAATGACCTATCTTAATTATTCAATCAGCAAAAATACCCTTATTCTAATTTTTTGGATAAGAAACTAAATCCACATTAATCGAAAACGGAGAGTATAAGATGTTGTTCGATATGCTCTGTGTTTCCAATTAGCACAATGGATGTCGATAAAAGTTGAGATTGATGTTTAGTTTCGACTAGCCTAGAATTTGAATTGGCAAAAATAAACTTTTTCCTTATTTTTCCTTTTGATTCATATCATATAGCAAATACAAATAGAATCAACGCACCAAGAAAAAAAAGAAAATTATTTGAAAAACACAGTTTAAAGAACACAAGTAGAGATATATACTCTTCCTTCGAGATCGTCGGATGTTAGTTGACTTAGAGCATCAGCTTGAGACTCCATAGCTAGCACTGTAACACACAAAAAAATATGTTAACCTGCAAACTAGTTTGTCTTGGACGACTATTCTAATGTAATGAACTTTATAATGAGAAACAAAAATTATTGGAGGAAAAGGGAAAATAATCCAAATTGGAAAACCATAAAAATGTTGAATTTAGTCAATAATCAAATGGATCTGAGAGATGAGGGATTTAAGCAATTTATAACATATAACTCTCCAAAGACTGCATCTGGAATCTAGTAAGCCACTTAATTTTAGATTCACTAATTATTATGCTCCACGTAATTTCAAAAAATTGAAGTTTCTTACAAGGTACTTGTTATGAAATAATCATAGGAGCATTTTGAAAATTATATAATATGTTTGTAAATTTAGTTTTTATTACTTACTTGAGAAGTTATGGGAGAAGTTAGAATTAGTAAGAAAATGTTATTATAAATGAAAAAAATGAGTGTGAAATAAAGTGACTATTATGAATATTGACGAAGAAATGTTCTTGGTAGATCATTAGGATTTCCGAATCTAACATTGTTGTTAAGATTAAGGGTTAGTTTTAAAATCTGTTTTTTGTAATTTTCGTTTATTTGATATAATGGATTTCTATTCGCATCAGTACTAGAGTTGAATCCTCATAGGAAAGGAGTGATAGATCGACAAATCAGCCCAAGTGACTTTAATCAACATTATTTTTCCACTCTAGAAAGAATGAGACCTTTCTGTTTAGCTAATCTCTTATCGACGGGATACCACACTTTCTTGAAATTTCATGGCTTCTTTCCCCCGGAGAGGGGTTGAGATAAGTCGAAGAATTACTCTTCTTTGCAGCCCGACAGCTAGGCCAACACATCCATATTTCTCAACGTCCCCAGCGGGTATAATTTCAAACTTGGACAAAACCCAACCGTGATGCCAAAGCATCCATATTTCTAACATGCAAAGTAGAAATAATTCAGACTCATACAGACGACTTCATCCTCAACCCAGAGATAACCTCACCCAAACAAGACAAGATTCCCTCAAAGATCACACACTGGAATGGGATCTGCATCACTTATAGAAGACATGGTTTCCAATACGTCACAAGACAAGCCTCTTGAACTCTCAAAGTATCACCAGAATTAGGAAGAACAGGGAGAAAGGTTCCCTCTGTCAAAGACTTTTCGAACAAACAATAAATTGATAGTACCTCTGATCTTATTCATGAAAATCAAGCGTCAATTACAACAATTGAAAGATTACTAACTAGTGCAGGACATAGACTCACCCATTCCCCCGGACTTTCAAGACCATCATATCTCCACTGAGTTCTCCACACAAATTCTCCTATTACCACCAAACTCCTCCCTTTTTAACTAATAACTTCAGCTCATCAACTACTATTGGCGGTTACAATCAGCAATAACCACCAATTAGAAACTTACTCTATTCCTCTTGACATAACTAAACCGTAAAGGAGGTTTACCATAAATCAAAGAGCCTCATGGGTAAGAAGAATTAGCTGTAATAGATTTCTTTCTTGAAAATAAATAGTATTTGTAGAAGATAGGTAGCACTTTTGATTCTATCAAAGTCTCTGCGACCAGAATAAAAAGGACCAGCTTTAAAGGATCTCCTTGACGACATCCTCTTGAACTAGCAATAAATCTAAGAACCTTACCATTGAAAATTTAGCTACAATAGATTTCTTTATTGTTTTGTTGAAACTAAACGGTATTTGTAGGAGATAGATATCACTTTTCAGCATATCAAAAGCATCTATAAGACATTATTATAAAAAAAAGATCTATGAGACATAATTTCCCCACTAAAACCCAAATTAAACAAAATTAAGAACAATGTCTGACCTTTTTCCTCCATCTTGTTAAAAGCATCAAGTGCGCTGCTCGTGTCAATATTTCCCAACAATTCGCTCACTTTTGTTGAAGTCCTAAAGAAAACAAACAAGTCTGTCTAACTTAGTATATACAAATAGATGACGACATAGCGGAGGCAGCTTAAAAAATCTTCAAAACAGGGGCACGACAAACTTTGCAGATTGGGCTCGAGCTTTAAGAGTATCTTTCTTTGACTTTGCTTCCTGCATCTTGCTCTCTAGAAGCTATCAAACAGAATATGTAATCAGATCAAATTCATAAGCTTATTCAAGGTTTTCTATAATAAAAAAGTACATATTCACAAAGGCCAAAATTTCACCATGAAGAAGAAACACACCAATCAAAAGGTTGGGCTATTTCTTTACGATTGGAAGAACTAGAAATAACACCCACTTTCCCATTGAAAAACTAATTTTATCCCTTTCCCAGAGTATATCACAAATAGGCAGTAATACATGAGTAGAAGCTTTAAACAGGTTCTCTTATTAAAAGCACCCCCACAATTTCAAATGACCATTTCACCTCCCTACTAAAATTTCCTAGTTCTATGATTCATGACCGTGCAATAAGGCTTAACGTACAACATAAGGAAGGCATGGTTATAATATTCAACTTCCTTGCTACAATTTTTATATATGCAGGTCGAAATGCAACATAAAAACCCAAGCAATGAATTTGATCAGAATATCCCCCGTGATAATTGGCCTTCAATGAGAATTATTATAGGAGATTAAGCAGGCTAACATATATAATAGGCAGATGTAGGCTGTTTAGACTCCTCTTACACTAACTTTCATTGTAATTTTTTTACAATCAAAGGGACCATTCACGATTAACATGAACAAAAAGTTTAAATGGTGATAATATATATAGAGTAATCAATATACCATTCATCGACGGTACAAAAAAGAAAGTTATGTACATTAAACAGATCATTCTAAAAATCCCAAATTCATTTCAAGGCTTTTGGAAAGGTTAAAGCATGATTATGCTACTCAATTATAAATTAACTGTTTACTATCCATTATTGATGTTCATATCGTTATCATAATCAATATGAAAGTTGAAACTCTTAACTCATTGTTCAACATATGAGATGACGATTTCTGGGATGATAAATAAAAAGTCTCCAGTGAAGAGATTTTCTAACCAATCTATGCGAATAGAAAACCCTCTTGTTTTGAAATAGCTTCCTCATTTGAGGATGACATGACTTTTAGGACACTCATTTACTGGTTTGATTGTACCAAACATGGTGATTCTAGTGGATGATTTTATCACATTTCTAATAACTGAAAAAAAAAAAAAGAAACTTCCCCCTACAGAGAATGAATAACACCAAAACTTACCCGTGTGTTAGAAACAAGATTATCAACTACTGCTTTCTGTTGATCAAGCTGAGTCTTCAAAGCATTGGCATTGTCCTGAGATGCAAAGGACCATGAATTAAAAAGTAGGATACTATGCTTGGTAAATATTAATCTTTTTCTGGAAAAGAAGAAAAAACAGCTGTACAATCCATCTTTGCTCTTCACTGTCTTCATATATTATTAAGTAAAAATGTACAACATTTTCTCTCTCAAAGCATACTAAAAAATTGGGTAACAATTTTATAATGAGTCTTTCTATGTTCACTTTCTCACTCACTACAATAGGCCTTCATTCATATTGGATTTGAGAAATGAACGAAAAACACACCCGAAGACAATTCACCACCATCAACTTAGAGAATGTATAGAAAACATGAACGAAAGCGGCCTTCTAAAAAATTTTCTAATGGAGACAATGATTCATCAAATAACACATATAATAGTGATGCCTTGGCACTCCATCCTTCTGTTACACAAAAATTCTAATAATTTTTCAATCCTTAACAGCAATCGAACACTCATGCAGGACTCATCTCAGGTTTACCAAGTTATCTGACTTTCTAATCTTCTTAAGCAATTGCTAAGTTTTGTAAAAAAAGCTACATATGCCAATAATATTTTTGTATGGCTAATCTAAATATAGAACAGATAATACATCAATCAAAACAGTAGTAAAAAACACTAGTTCAAGGTTCCAACTTGTATTAGTCTCCATTTTATATATAGCTACCCATTATGGACAAATAACTTTCCTGTAGTTTCATTTTATTTGGAATTGAGGGATTGAAAATTGGTTGCAATGGTATACAAGTTTCTCACTAACAATTTTCAGATAGAACTATCTCTTTTTGTGAAAATGATGACACTAAGTTACAAGATTTAGTCGATGTGGTCAAGCATTTCGGTCTTATCAAAAAATGAATCAAATAGACAAGTTTGCTTGACAAGTTGTAGCAAGGGGAGTTGGCCATTGACATACTTGAGTTTAGTACTTAGCGGGAACCCAATTTCTGACACTTTTTTTGAAATCCACTGACAACAAGGTAGAAAGAAATTAGTTGGATGAAAAAAAAAGTTGTTCCATTAGAAGAAGTAGAGTTACTCTTATCCTGTGGTATTCCAGCACACAACCTAGGGTACTTCAAAATTTAAACTACCCAGCAAGGTGCAAAGGCTATGGATAAAATGGTGTGATTCTTCCTTAAGGATGGCCGCAGGGAATCGAAGAAACCAAAGTTTGATGGGACAATGTGATTAATTCAAAATTTACTGGCAGGCTCGACATTGAGAACTTCCTAATTAAATCTAATCGGATGGATTTAGCTACATCCTAAATGTAACCTTATTTTACATTTAGCAGGAGAATTTCTTATCCTCCCATCCTTAAGTATATTTTACACATTTCAAACAGGCTGTTTTCTATGAAGAGAATTCATTTGGAAATAGAAAAGTCTTCATACTTGATGAAGATCATTTATAATATACGAAATGAATAATATTCGCATTTCCTTTTTATCACTTCTACTTACAGCAAAAGATTTTCTTCGCTTAAGGGCTTCACGAGCAAGGTCCTCTTCTCCTTTCCCAAGAGCAAGTTGTGCTCTCCGATACCTATGATCAAAACCAAAAACATAATGGAAACAAGTCCTATATTTCTGCACCTAATATACAGCCAGCATTTTACCATTCTTCGGAAGCTTGTTGTGCTGTTTTATATTTGTTCTCTAGCTGTTTTTGAGACGCCAAAACCTGCAAGCGCCAACACCAAAAGCTTAAGTGCTTAGGTAGAAGTTACTCTAATAATTTAAATCATCTATAAACATGCCGCTAACAGGAAAAAAAACAAACATGGGAGACAAAGATAGGATGAGAAAGGAAAATTAAATGGACCAACATTAGAAGATAACATACTTGGGCTGTAGCTTGACGCATCTTTGTCAAATCTTCATTCATTTCGACAACAGCTTGGTCTAAGATCTTCTCCGGGTCTTCAAATGAGCTTAAAATTGCATTTGCATACGACTAAAATTGATACAAAAAAACATATAATTAATCGTACGGTATAGAAGAAAAGTGTAAGAATATCATACCAAAACTTCCAATCCTTTTGGAAAAATACTACCTTAACTACTCTTGCAAATCGACTGAAAAGATTCATCTGTGCGCCGAGACCTCCATTACGAAGACCGTTACATTTTAATCTATTTGAGTTTGTAATTCGTATCCCAGGAACTTTTAGTGGTCGAACTGCCAGTTATTACAGAAAGCAATATTCATCTTATTGAAAAAAAAATTGACAGATTTTGCATTGTATGGTACAAGAAATTAGCACTCTCTTACATCATATGAGTATTGGAGTAGCACACCAATTGGAAATATAGTTCAAATTAGAAGTAACTACGAATAAAACTATTCTGTATTCAGTTGTTTTGTTCACTCCTTGAAGGAATTCATAGTCAAAATATGGAAATACAGGTACAAACAATAAAAGAATATAAGATGAATGGAGATGAAACAGAAAAGCAAGTGTGTTCGCCAAAGATTAAAACCGCGATTCCTCCCCCAAAACATTCTTAAATCAAGCAACAGAAGCGAAACTTCTGCTAATTCAATCACCAACCATATAATTCAAACTGAGGTAAACCCAGAGAGCAATAGAGTGAGAAATGAAAAGGGTAAGCACCGCCATAGCCGAGGAAGGAAGATTTGAGGAGTAAAGTTCCTTTTGAAGAAGAAGAAAACGAATTGAGCCGTACAGAAGCCAATCTTAAACCTGGTATCTGCGCTTTCGCCGCCATTTTTCAACACCCCAAACCAGAAAACTTGTTCAAGCAGGAAAGGGAGACAAGAAACGAAACCGAGTTCTTTGGCTCAGCTATTATCGACCGCTCGATGAGTGCTGCTGATTCGAACGGGCTGTGTGCAGTATTGAATTACCAAAGAGGCGGAGATGTTTTGTGACTCTGATTTTAAAAAGAAGGTTAATTAAAAAAAAAAACCTTAAACTAGAGATCATCAACCACCACGTAATTGTGATAGTTAATAACATAATATGTTTTGCTCATAATCTTTAATATAATTTGTTATTGTAAAAGTTTGCTATTAGAGAGCGGACTTTTGCATACCGTGTTAGATAACGTAATATGGTGAAATGACACTTTTAAATAGTGAACTCTCGTTCATTTTCTTTTTTACTAAATCAAGATCTTATTTTCAAATAATAATTTTTCACGAGTTAAATCTTAATTTACAGAAATAAAAATTAAAGAGCAAGAATTTGCTATTTCATGATAAACTCTAGCTATACACAAAAAAAAAAAAAGACGAACTCTCGTCCTCGCTCGCTATTTTGCTCTCTGAAACAAGATCTCGGTCTCGAAAGGCAGAAGGGCGCACGAAGATTGTTTTGTTAATGAGTGTAGTTTAAAAACAATTTTGTTGACCAATATAATTTAAGGTCGAGTCGTTAATAATCTCATAGTTAAGGATTTTTTCGTCAACTTCTCGTATAAATTGATTTTCAGGCTAAAAAATTTCAAAATTTAAGTTGAAATTACGTATTTATGTTGGGTACACATACTTAGGGTTTGATTTTCAACATATTTCCTGAAACAAACTAAATCCGGAGAAAGAACCAAAAGGAATGATCTTCACATGAAAACATGAAGAAAGTTGAAAACTTTTCCACAAAATAAAATTCCAAGGTGAAAAAAACCCTAATGTTACAGCTTCAGCAAGTACAAACATGAGTGTCTAAGCAGAAGAATTCATGTGGCAATTGATACATTAATTTATGTTTGAGTGACTTACGTATGTTTTCCGGGTCTTAAATTTATCTGTTCTTTTAACGACAAGATCAAATTTGTTAATAAATTAAAATTGAAGTTAATTATGCCAAAAAAAATATTAAAATATTAATTGTCACTATCAAGTAACTTTTAATTACAACAGTAAAATAAAGATAAATATCAATTCAGACCTTAATGTTTAGTATCATTTAAAAATTAGATTTTCAAGTATTTATTTTTTATCATTCAATTTTTTTTTGTCAGCATCAACTGGAACTTTGACATTAATTTACCTGTTAAATCTGATGCACGTATATAATATTTCTCATTTAATAAAATATTTTAATTACTATGACGATTTTTATTTGATTTCAAATTCAAAATTGCATTACTGTTGGAGTTTGAAATTGACGGAATTGATTTAGAATTTTATTTTAGTTAATACATCTTATTAAGGTAGAAAGTGTTATATACACGTATTGAATTTAACGAATAAATTGACGACAATGGACGAATAGTTAATAACTAAAAATTTGATTTATTAGAAAAAATAACATAAAGGCTAAATCATGGGAAACTAGGGTCTAAATTGAAATTAACCTGAAATAAATAATTAGATTCACTACAACTCCAGATCGGACGAGTTGTTCAGCTAATGGCAAGTACGATATGTCGAATCGGTTTCTAACACTGCCTCGTTGATTTTATCGCCGTTCAAGGAGAAAAGAGCTCTCTCCCACCAGCCTCCCTCCCAGACTCACAAAGCTCTCTCTCTCTCTCTCTCTCGCCTGCGATTACTTTCGCTATCTGTCTGCGTGATCTTTCTCTTTGAGAACAATGGCATCGACTCTCACCTCAGCCTCCGCTGCGACGAAAGCAACTGCGCTTTTTCATCACAACAAGAATGAAAAACGAGAATGCACTCACTCCGCAGTCTCTTTCCGTCTATCTCATAAGCCTGAGTTCAGAATATGCTCCAAGGTAGCTCAATTACTCTCTCTCGATCGGTTCTTGAAATTCGTTTGATTGTTTTTTTAACTCTAAGCGCAGATTTATCGCCATTTTCGAGCCATTTTATGTAATTAGTATTGTCTGACGTTCGAAGTGTTTGTTGTTTCTTTCGAGCAATTTTATTATCGCCTTGGCAATTGTATCATGATTATTTTTCGATTTCATGGAGAATGATCAGACTCAATTTATGGCCGGATGACTCTAATATTCTACTGCACATGAGAATTTAGAATTCGGATTTGCACTTTTTTCATTTAAATGTTGAAATTTCAATAGATGTGTCCTATTGCTTTGAAGTTTAACTGAAGATCGTGTAATTGAGGTGATTTGTAATTAAGTGGAATCTTTTCAGATTCTTTGTCTTCTATTTTGGTCTTCAAACTGATTAAAGTGCAACAAAAGAAAACTACCACAAAAATTAGGATGCACAGAGTTAATCTTTGAGGTTTTGCAAGAAAGGGGGATAATATAGTAAATGTTGGTACTACATCTTCTTTTGCTATCTACACTAAATAATTAGGAGAAAAGATGCAAGTTTTATTACGTTCTTTTTTTCTCCCTGTTTCTAAGCATAGAATTCGGCTTGTAAATGCTTGAACTCTTAAAGATTCATGCTGATTAATTTTGTTTGCTTAATAATCATGTATTAACCCCTTTTTTGTTTGATTAAAAAAAAAACCTAATTTGGAGCATACTAACGTTGTACTCTTGCTACAAATCAAATCTGTGGCATAGGACAATTTAGATTTCTTGTCATCATTTTTGTAAGCTCTTTTTTGCATTGACTGGTTTAACAATTTTTTTTTTAATATTTTGAGGTCCACAGCCAAGACAAAATCATTCAACTGTGAGGCGAGCACAGTTAAAAGAGGTAAGAGTCTTTCATCACTTTTTCCTTCGAAAATATGTTTTCAAATATACATTCCTTCCCTGATATGCCTTCGGTATCATCCGTCTCCTTCAAGGTTCCTGGAGATGGATCTATCACCGGTCCAAACACTCCAATCCAAATAGAACGAACCACTTTAGAAGTGAAGAATTCTAAACCATCAATGATTCCTTCCTCTGGAGTCTTGGCTACTGAAGAGTCAATCTCTGAGTTCATTAGTCAAGTAGCAAATCTTGTCAAGTAAAAAGAGTATTGTTTCTTTTCTGAGTGTTAATTAACTGCATAAAACAGGAGGATAATGTTTCTTTTATAACCTTGTAGGCTTGTTGATTCAAGAGGCATTGTAGAATTGCAGTTAAAACAGCTTGACTGTGAAGTAGTTATCCGTAAAAAGGAGGCTTTACCACAAACACCTTTGCCTTTGCCACCCACCATGACATACTCACCCTCTCCACCCGTTGTGGCACCAGCCCCACCTTTGCCCGCACCTCCAGCAACCCCTGCTTCTTCTTCAGTACCAAGGCAGACTTCCTCTGCTTCTGCTGCCAAATCATCACTTCCACCTTTTAAGTGCCCCATGGCAGGGACGTTCTATCGAAGTCCAGCACCTGGTGTACCTCCATTTGTTAAGGTGAGTATTTTTTTTTTTTTTAATTTAGTAGTTTGGTATTTAAAAAAATGAGATGTTATGTGCATCATTTGAGTTGAAGTCGTAGATGTTAAATGGATGGCCTCATATAAGTAGTTTCTTTAGGTTGGAGACAGAGTAACGAAGGGACAGGTTTTGTGCATTATAGAAGCCATGAAACTGATGAATGAAATAGAGGTAAGCCATTTTGTTTCCTGAATTTCTAATAATGTGATGTACTATTGCATTTTACATCTTCATAGATCTGTTTGTAATACTTGCACATTCCTCACAAAAAAGGGCAAAAAAGAAAACTACTTTTTTCCAGTACGTCTAAGCTTGTATGAATGTAGATGTAATTTGTTGATTTGATTACTGAATGCTGTATTATTAGAATTTTGCTAATTTATTTTGTGCTTTGATGAATTTTTATAAGTTCGACAATTGATAAAATAAAATAATATAGAGTTCATTAAATTAAATACTAAACTAAAAATTTGAATGAGATGAATCCAAGGTTCACATTAATTTGTGAAAAAACTTGGTTTGTAGAACCTTCACCTGACAGCTTAACTCCCTGACAAAGCTTTTTCTTTTTTTGTTTTGTTTTTTTTACTATGGATAGTGAAGCAAAAGTCTGTTGTAAAAGTCATGAGTTGGTGATCTCAACAGATCATTTAGCTTGATTTTTTAGATTAGAACCTGCAACTTGTTGATATGTGAAAATGACTGTGTACAAGTTATGTTTGCTTCATGTTAGGGCTAGGGTTATAATTTGAACAAAATTTATACTGCAGCAGCATCAGGCTATTTTAATAGTTTAAACTAGAAGTAGGTGTTATCTCAGATCTGGTAGAAAATTTACTCGCGCTGGTTGATGAAGTTAAATTGGGTAGACATAGGTTAAACATATATTTGTCTTTTACCAAACTTTTGAGATAATTACTTGTAATGTCCTTATATATTATAAATATTTCTTATAATATCATTTTTTTTATGTCGTAGTCTTCCTAGCAAATATTGGTGGTTGGGAATTGAACTACAACCATCATTTAAAAGATGATAAAAAATACTGTTATTAATCAATGCTTTAAAGAACAAAGAAGATAATCAATACAATACCCGTAGAGAATGGCCTGGAGAATTTGTGAATATTTCATTGTTCTAGATTAAAAATTTATCCTGTTGACCATTTTTCGCCTATGGATGAATCCTTTCCTTAGGCTGATCAATCAGGTACCATTATTGAGATCATTGCTGAAGACGGAAAGCCGGTCAGCGTTGACACGGTTAGTATTTTTTGGTGGTATGATCTGACTAGTAATGTAAATAAAATGCTCAAGTTAAATTTTGCTGATCTCGTTTGCCTATTTTGATGACAGCCTCTGTTTATCATCGAACCTTAGAGCCGTGTTTGTTTCATTCATAGACCGGCCACATAATGTTCAGGCAGCGTCCGTGAAAAATGCGGATATTGTGGTAAAAGATGTGATGTCTGGGATGAGGTGGTGTAGGTACACGGGACCAAACTAATGTTTGAACCTTTTAGAAAACTTCACTGACTGCGATAGTAGTGTAGCACTTATTCTGTCCATACTTGAATTGAGATGGTTGTTTTGATAAGAAATTTGCTCAATTCTTTCGGATTTGATCGAAGTAGAAGCTTTTGGGTTGATGACAATTTGTACCCGTAATCCTCCCGCGCTCCATTTGGTAAAATTTGAAGAGTTAATGTTTGATTTTGTATAAAATTTGAAGTTATCATTGATAATTCGTTGCATTGCAATCAAGCTTCAAGAAGGCAACATGAACACATTTATCAAATTATCCTTTTAGTCTGGGTACCGCTACCTTGCCTATTATAAACCAAAACAAAAAAACCTAGAGTGACTATGCTTATGCCTGCGCTCTATTATTATTTTTTAACGTGTCAAATATTAATTGGTGATTCGTTCTTCGTCCACAAAAATACCAGAAAAATAATACAATACTGGCCCTCCTTGACGTTCATTCCAGCTAAAGCTTAAGCTTCATTTTCATGGCTAGATACTTGAATTTTAAAAGAAACTAAACAAATTAAGTTCGATAAATCAAACAACCGATATACCACACAAGGGAAGATCTATTCGATAAATCAAACAATCGATATACAACATAAGGGAAGATCTCTTCTACACCTCTCGGTTACAACAACAGCTCAAGATTCTCTCTTCTTGATTATTCTGTCTCAAAGTCTTTATGGTCTGGATTTTTCATCAGATATATTGCAATATGATTATCGCAGTGTGTTGTTAGAACTGAGCTATTTATTCCCAACTCTTCTATCAGTCCTTGCAACCATATTGCTTCTTTAAAACCCTTTGTTGTCAACACATATTCCGCTTGACAATGCCAGTGTCCTTTCCAAGTATTAGCCATATATCTGGCTCGTAACGGGCACAACATATGCAAGGTCAAGGCGAGTGCATACCATTGCATACATCCTCCTGCCATTGATATTTGTGAAGGGTATTATGCTCATCCACACTCTTTCTTGACGTTGCCAGGAGATATCTTCTTTCACAACTTGAAATGAGCCTCGAAAAAAGTTCGAACCTCCTCTAAGATTGATAAACTGAATAATTAAGAATCTTTCGCAAATATGTTTTCTGGCTTAGTGTCAGAATTTTATCTTTCCTGCTTCGATAAATTTTGATACCTATAATTTGCTTGCTGCGCCCATATCTTTCATCTTCAAGTCTCTTCCAAGTTCAGCTTTCAATCTGTCCGTTTCTTGTTTACTTCTTCCAGCAATAAGAATGTCGCCGGCATGTAGTGAAACATAGATATTGTCAACACACTTGTAGTGTCACTTTTAATAAAATTTATACTTGTGATTAAAGCATTGAACATTTTATTCCAGTGTCTTGGCGATTGCTTTAGATCGTGTAAGGATTTGTTGAACAAGCATACCATATTTTCATCATCTAATTCAAAGCCCTCGGGGTTGTTTCGTAAATATTATTTCTTCCAATTATCTGTATAAAAAAACTGTTTTTACGTCTATCTGTTCAAGTTTTAGATCTTGAACAGTCACTAAAGACAATATTACTCTTATTGAGGTTTGCTTTGGCACCGGTGAAAAGATTTCATTGAAATCAATCTCTTATTTTTGTGCTAAGCCTCTTGTTACCAACTTTGCTTTGAAAAATTGGATGTTAGTCCCTTCAGTCCCATTCTTAAGTTTATAAATCCACTTGCAGCTTACAAGTTTCTGCTTAGGCAGTATAGTTCGAGTGTCCAAGTCTCATTTTTGGTATTTTTAAATAAAACTGTTCTTCATTAAATACCACGTCCTTGCTGATAAAAAATGACATTTCAAAAGTTAATTCAAGCAGTAGCAGAATCCCCTTCATATTTATACAGGAGGTAAATCTTTAGTTCTGTCGATATGAGACAACACTCATCCACATGTCTATTGTGATAATTTTTTTTTTCCTTCATATCTAGTGTGCTTAATCGGTATTCAAATCGTACAGATTTAGTTCTGATACCATGATAAAAAACGAAAGGGTAGAACTCACTGCAAAAACTAGCTCAATGAGTAAGAGAATCTTCTTCATATTTATTCAATACCCAAATATTTAGTTTTGTCGATGTGAGACAATACTTACTATGAATTATTTTCTGTTATCTTGGTCCAAAACATCATAGGAGATACCCTTTTAACCCTTAGGAGGATATCCTAGGAAGACACATTTCTTAGCATGTAAGTGTAACCTGTCTTGTTTAATGTGTATATATACAACACAATCGAACAATTTCAATTTCATCATAATTTGCTGACCTCCCATACCACAATTCATGAGTTCAATGTAGCTGAAAGACAGATTTACGAGATGGCTTATTGTTGCAATTGCCTCTGCCTAGAAAGTTCTTAGTGTTGAAATTGAAGAAAATAAAGACAAAGATCTTATTGAATTTTGATGAAAAGTAATACTACATAAAATTATTATATAGCTCGGGTTAATAAACAAGTAAAGCAAATCATTAAAAAGACCTTGAAACTAATACATATAATCTAATATCTCCCTTGAAACTCACAATGCTCTAGCGAGAACCATTGAGAGTTTGTCAGACAAGAAACAGAAGCGCGAAGCGGAATGAGTCTTGGTAAACATATCAGCTATCTGCAGCGAGGAAGGAACGAAAGACAGCGTGATAGTACCAATTTGTAGATGATGACGAGTGAGATGACAATCAATCTCAATATGCTTCGTTCTCTCATGAAAGACTGAATTACGTGCAATGTGGATGACACTCTTATTATCACAATGGAGAGGAGTAGGTTGACGAAGAAGAATATCTATCTCTCCAAGTAACCAACGTAGCCAAAAAATTTCACAAGTGGTGGCAACTATGGCACGATACCCAACTTCTGTGGAAGACCTAGAGATAATATCTTGATTCTTACTCTTTCAAAAGATAAGAGAATATCCAAGAAAAATACAGAAGCCAGTTATCAACTTACATTCTGTAGGATCACCCGCCCAATCAACATCAGAGTATGCATACAGCTCTAATGAGGAAGAAGAGAAGAATAAGAGACTCTGAAATTGAGTTCCCCGAAAGATATCGGAGAATGTAAAGAAAATCAGTCAAATGAACTGTAGTCGGTGCAATGACAAATTGACTAACCACATGCATATCATGTGCAATATCAAGACGAGTCACAATAACAGTAAGGTAAACTAAGCTTTCCACAACCATATGGTAGAGAATAGGATCTGGCAAAGGAGAACCATCTGATGGAGAGTACCGAACAGTAGTCTTAAGCGGAGTATCTACTACTTTGTTGTCAATGAGACGTGCACACTCAAATAGATCAGCTATATACTTTGATTGAGACAATAGATAACCTTTTGGCAAAGTCGCAACCTCGGTGCTTAGAAAGTTGCACAGCAAACCTAAGTCTTTCATTGCAAAGCAATGAGCTAAGTCATATTTCAAAGTTTCAATTTCATCATAATTATCACCAGTAATTATCATGTCATTCACATATAAAGACAAAAGTATACAACTTGCATCTGTACACTTGACAAAGAGAGCCGAATCATGATTGTTAGGATGAAAGCCAAACGATGTAATCACCGTAGAGAACTTTTCAAACCAAGCACGTGGTGCTTGTTTGAGTCCATAGAGAGCTTTGCGAAGTATACAAACTTCGCCAGGTCGGTGAGCAACTCCAAGAGGAGGCACCATGTATACTTTTTCTTTAAGATCACAATTTAAGAATGCATTTTTGACATCCATCTGAGATATTTTCCATCAACGAATAGAGGTCACAACAATCATCATTCGAACGATAGTCATTTTAGCAACAGGAGCAAAAGTTTCCTCATAATTCATGTCATACTCTTGACTTTAGCAACAAGACGAACTTTAAACCGTTTGATAAAACCATCATATTTCGTTTTGATCTTAAAAACCCAACGGGATCCAATAGCGCGTTTCCCAGGTGACAGCAGTACCATTTCCCAAGTATGACTTTGATGTATAGCAGTTAATTGCTCAGCCATAGCATTCTCCTAAAGAGAGTTACCAACAGCTTCTTTATAAGACAAAGGCTCAGAAAAATGATAAATAGATGTAACAAAATTGACAAAAAAACTAGAATAACAAGAATAAGCAAAATTAGGTGGTTTATTTGACTTACGAGGACAAGTAGACTGATGAATAGGATTTTTTGCGATCTCTCGAGATGATGGAGCAATCGCAGGAGGGGGAGGAGTCGCAGATGTTCAAGGGATCAAGTTACCTGATTTAATGTAGATGGTAGGAGTAGAAATAGTCGTGGGAGAAGCTTCGTTATTGTCAGTACTAAAAAGATCAATGCGTATAAGATCTGCCTGAGTGATGTTATGCTGGGCAGAGGGTACGGAGAAGAAATGAATATGCTCAAAAAACACAACATGACAAGAGACATAAAACTTTTAGCTGACTGAATCAAAACAACGATATCTCTTTTGACCAATACCATAACCAAGAAAGACACATAAAACAGATCAAGAAGACAATACGATGTGGGTCGGAGAAAAAAATAAATACAACAAAAAACACGTAAGGAGGAATAGTCAGGAGCACGACCATATAATTTTTTAAAAGGAGACAAACCTGAATTGTGAGAAGTTGGTATTTTATTGATCACGTGAGTGGCAGTAAGGACTGCTTCTCCTCAAAAGACACTAGGAACATTCGCAGACAATAAAAAAGAGCGGGATGTCTTAACAAGATGTCTATACTTTCTCTTTGCAACCGTATTTGTTGAGATGTTTCTCGACACGAAGTTTGATGAATAGTACCTTCAGAAGCAAGCAAACGAGAAAAAAACATTGGAAGTGTACTCACCCCTCGATCACAACGAAAACATTTGATAACAACCAAATGTTGAGTTTTGACAAGAGCTTTAAAGTGATTGAAAATTGTAAGATAATCCGACATGCGTTTCATAAGATAATTCCATGTATAACGAGTGCAATCATCAATAAACGATACATAATATCGAAAGCCTCCTTTTGTAGTAATAGGAGAAGACTCCCACAAATAAGAATGAATAAGATCAAAAGGATTACGAGAAAAAGATATGCTTTTATTGAAAAGTAACGCAGAGAATTTCGCAAGTTTACAACCACTACAATCAGAAATATCATGACTTTTTTAAGTTCTTAATGCTCCAGATGAAGCTAAGAATTGTAATCGGGACACTAAAACATGACCTAAACGAGTATGCCATAGGTAAAAATCAAAAGAAAAACAACTCAAACGAAATGATAACAAATCGACACTAGAAGCTGCAACATTAGATAGTTGGAGTTGATCCAAGACTTGACCTCTTTCCTATGGCCTATCTCAATCACCTTCTGAGATCGCAGGTCCTGCACATAATAATTTGATAAAGAAAAAAAGTTAAATAGCCAAATTCACACAATTGACTAATAGAAACGAGGTTGATGGTAAGATTAAGAATATAATAGACATCAGGAAAAGTGACAAACAAGATGTATTGACAGAACCTACACCTACTAATGATATTGAAGTACCATTGGCAGTCACAACAGATAAAGATGTATTATGAGACAAAGAGACAAAAGATGACAAGTCTGGTGACATATGATGAGAGGCTCCAGAATCTAAGATCCACAAGGAGGGCTTGATGTACCAGAGGATGACAAACCTATATCAGAAGAAGCTGACATAACATGAGGCTGGGAAAAGAGTAGTCGTTGAAACTGCTCAAGTAACGATGAATCCAAGACCGGAGTGGTCGTTGCATTGCTGGATTGAGGAGGTCTATATGTTCATTGTTGCGTTGAATTATCAAATTATTTTAAAGTATTATGAGTCTTCTGAGACTGATGTGATTTTCTTTTGCTTAACAATAGTGGACATTTAGCCTTCCAATAACCATTCTTCTTGCAAAAGGCACATTCATCATGGAAAACCTTTGAGTTCGTCCTGTTTTGCTTATTAGTCTGAGGACGTTGAGATGCCGCAAAACAGATAGAGTATTCGGTGTGATAGCTCCCTTATCAACTTGAGACTTGAGTCGAATCTCCTCAGCTAACAACTCGTTGACTACCAAATCAATTGAAGGTAAAGAATGATGAAGTATAGTCCCACGCAACCCCTCAAAGTCATCACGAAGTGCCATAAAAAATTGAACCAAGAGTAGTTATTCTCTACGAGCAACATACGGTAGGAATACTCGTAGCTTCTCTGTCAGCGCCAATTGATCCCACAATACTGACATGGAAGAATAAAAGTTTTAAACACTCATATCCTTCTGTTAAAGCGCATGAATGTCGATTTCCAATTGATACTGTTTTGCAAAATTAGATTGCGTGTACAAACGAATCAAATGATCTCAAAGCTCTTTCGCAGTCTCATATTTCGGTAACTTAACTCCGATTGAGTGTACCACAAAGTTATTTACCCACTTAATTATCTTCGAATTATCAGCCTCCCAAATATCAAGACAATTGACATAGTGTTCGGCCTTTGGGTCTAAAGGCTGAATACGAGCATTGGTAACATATCTTCACATCGATTTGCACCGCAAGAAATTTTCATAACATAGCTCCAATACGAATAGTTTTTTCTATCTAATTGAACACTAATTGACTGAAGAGAATCATCTTTACAACTAGCCATGATTACAAATTAAATCGTTCTCCCAAAAACAAAGCCTAAATTCCCAAAAAACAAAACCTAAATTGCAGTCTCATTTTTCCCTAACTGGATAGCCTTGAAAAGCACCAAATATAATCTTCACTGTTTTGAATGTACCTCTATGGGTTTTAAACCAACTATCAAATTTGCGAGATGATCCAACGACTGAAACTTGAGAAATCGCAATTCTCGACTCACTGCTCTTAAAAATCCAAAAATCCCAAACCAAAACCTAAATTTCAATTCCATTTTTCCCTAACCGGATAGCATTGAAATGCACAAAAGATGATCTTCATAGTTCACAATGTATCTCTATATGTTGTAAACCAACTAACAAATTTTCAAAATGATCCAACGGCTGAAACTCGAGAAATCACAATTCTCGTCTAGCTGTTATTGAAAATTCAAAAATCCCTTTTTGCCTCTTCTCTCTTCCTTTTCTTTTCAAATTCGAGAAATGCAGTTCGATCTGCGATAACTATGGACTGGATTAATAGTTCATCAAAATATTAAATAAATTTATAGGGTGGCTCTGATACCATATTGAAATTGAAGAAAAGGAAGACAAAGATCTTATTGAATTTTGAAGAAAAGTAATACACCGAAAAATGTTATATAGTTAGGGTTAATAAACAATAAAGTAAAGTACTAAAAAGATCTTGAAGGTAATACATATAATCTAACACTTACAAGTCCAGGTTGAGAGACATTTTTTTTTCATCCAGCACCGTCGTGCCCTTTATTAAGTGTCGTGAGGTTGAATGAAAAATAGTTCCAATAGCTACTATTGTCTTGGTCGCTAATAACGGGCACACCACAATGCCTTGTGAGGACTAATCAAATGAGTTCTCTCTTTTAGTGTATTTTATATTCACGAAGAAAAAGAATTTAAGTAAACATACAATTTTATAGTAATTGTAATCGGTCAAAGTTTATTCATTTTATAAACAAACCATTATTAGCAATAAAATAGTTGTCTTTTTTTTTTTTAAATATTGCTTCTATTTTTTTTTTTTCCAAAATTCGTATATAAATTCTTGAAAGTAGAAAATTTGTTTTAAATACCTTGACATTAATAGTGATTCAAATATACATCATTATCGGGATCAACCATGACTCTCAAGAGATGATGAATATAAGAATTTTAATATCTTGGCATGATGGAAATCACAATAAGAAATTTTCTTGCGTTTTCTATCATAGCCAGAGACATACTAGTTGTGCAAGTATCAATAGTTGCCTCAGAATTAACTTTTAGTGTAGATGATAAAGTTTTTTTTTTTTTTTTTTTTTCAGATACGAAAAGTAGTTTGGCGCAGAAGACGGTCAAGAAATTAAAATGCTTGAAGGAATGAGAGCTTGCATACTAGATAATGCGAAATTGGAGGAGGTTGCACGTGAAATTGACAACATTAAAAATATGTAGAGTGAATTCTACAACATATAGTTCTCCAGAAAATTTAGGATGAATTCGCTTGATTTTATATGTATATTTATAAGTTATCTAATCACGTTGTTGAAAATCAAGTAGATTGATATCAAGCTAGTTGAGATATCTTATCAGCTTAATAAGAAATAAGTGTAATTGTTTTGATGATAATTTTATTTAATTGAATATTTTATTTCTAATTTGATGATGAATGTATTTATTTGAATAATTTAATTTTAAGTTTATATATTTTTACTTAAAAGTGAGTATTTGAAAATTTTAACGTGTTTTTTAACACTTTACAGTTAATATCAAAGTTTATAGAACTTATACAAAATCAATCAAAAGTAAAGATTAACTGAGTGGTGGACCAAACCAAAAATTGGGGCCGTTCGTAGAAACTCCCAAAAGATTCAATTTTTTGAGGATCATATGAGAGGTCGACTAGATCAAGAATTGCAATTGTCTGAGAATCTCTCGTAGATCTAAACATCAAGGGATTGACCGGTTCGGTAGACTAAAATAAATTTGTGTAGTATGCAAATTAAAAATACTAGCGTAGTGTATGCTTCACGGTCGTCGAAAAGATTCACGTGGGCAACCAAAACATTTTAGAAATCTCTACAACGGTCACGAAGCTATCGGCTAATTTATAGATGTGGTTGACTGGAGCTCTTGAAATATGAAGGCGTATATAAAAGAAGCACTCCAAGCTGTGCAACTTAACAATTTGCAAATATCTAAAGTGTTGCACATTTATTTCGAGAAACATCCAAGCCTTTAATTTTTGAGCTCTAGCATAACTTCTCAAACTCTGTCATTTAATATTTTACATTCTGAGAAAGTTAGTTTTCTTGTGCTAAACCTACAAACATTTATTACTACATTTATGTAGGAAAAGAAAAATGATGAAGCCCTAGAGGGCTGTAAAGATTCGATTGACACCTAAAAAATAAAACAAAGCAAAGGGTGATGCATTACAGTTGTAAATATTCGATTGATACTCAAAAACTCAATCACATGTAACCAGAAGGGTTATTGAAAGAAATTTTTAAGAAAGAATTTTGAAACCTAGATTTAGGCAGTTTGATTAAACTACGTTAACAAAGTTTTTGTTATTTTTCTCTCTCTCTTTCTCTTTATTATTGTTTATGTTTGCTTGCAGATTGATTAATTCACTAATTTAAGAGAAAATATATATAGTTGAAGATAACTAATTATAGATATTATTAATTATAGATAAACTAATTCACTCCTATAGATTATATCCTTCCTACAATACTTGTGTCATAGTTATATATATTTTTTCTTGATTCCATTAAATATTGCAAAAGAGTTTATTACGTGTATAAATAAAATAAATTATTTTTCGTAATCCAAAGAATTTATTTTTACCATAAAATTAACAAAATAGCATTTACTTTATTATAATGAGAGAATAAATAACATCAATAAAAAAAAGTTTATGACCTGATTTTTTAAATATTTATTTTATTTTATTTGTCATTGTTTACACTTTTTTATCAAATAAAACAAATTAAAAAAAATTCCCATAAACATATCACAACTATTTTTTATTTAATTTAACTGTTGACTTATTTACGCACACTCATTATATCTTATAATATTTAGTAAGTTGCAGAAAGACTAATCCAACATCTTAGCTACATTCGAACGTGTGAAAGTGTTGGTTGCCCTTCACGTGCTGTAAATCAACTTCTATTTTCACTAAGAACATAACTTATAATGAAGAGATTAATTGTAGTTTACATGTTATAAACTAGATTATAAGTTTTTACAAAGAACTTGTCCGATTCCACTAATAAGTCCACGTTGAATTGATGATAAAGATCAAATAAAATATTAAAATATAATGTTTTTTTTAATTTAAATATAAAATAATTTTTTTTATCAATTTGAATATCAAATCAAAAATTTGCAAATCGACCCACCTGGTTACATTTGCAAATCGACCCACCCGGTTAAATAGCGATTAAAAATTATAATATATAATTATTTTTCAATTTGGTCCTTTAATTTTTACCTCTCCAATCTTCACCTGAATCTCCATCTGCTTTAATTGTTATTGCCGAAATCTGACGAATTGGAAAGAGAAGCTGTGGAGCTGGAGAAAGTGATGTGGAGGAGGTTTAACAACTCAGGATTTTGGCCGGGTCCTATCAAAGTGAGCCACCTTCGCTCATCTACATCGTAAGAGACTGCAATTTCAATTTCGACAGTTTAATCTCCGGTTGGGAGGGGATGAATCTGAACCCTAGTCCGGTCACATCTAGACGAGCATTGCCGTCTTATCGTGGGCAGAAGTCCCTTTCCGTTTCTTCCCCAACGCACTGCGTCAGAGGCTAGCTGGAATTTTGTAAATGTCAAGGACAAGGAAGTTGACGGCAAAATGTCAAGGACAAGGAACTTGACGGCAGCGCACTCAGCTGTCATGCCTCCAGCGAACTCAGCGAACCTGCCGTTGTCAGAGTAGGATTAGTTGGACAGAGGCTGAAGGCGATTGGAGGAAGGTTGCCAGAGCATGAGCTCTCTTCTCGACGTCCTCGATGTTAAAACTGATCAAAATCTGGATTTAGTAAAGGAAATCTAATATTTTTTAAAAATATTTTCGTTTATAATAAAATAAAAAAAATATCAAACGATATTAAATTTACTTAAAAAATTATTCACATATTTATTAGATTATAAAAAGATGATTTGAAAATTTTTGTAATTTTATAACGCTTGTAAAATTTATTGTAATTTTAGTAAATTATTTTATAAAATATACATAAAATAATTATAATAAATCGTACAAATATTAGAAAATCACAAAAATATTTAAATTATTTTTTCATATATATAAATGTGTAGTAAAATTTTTAATTAAATTCAATATTATTTGATATTTTTTAAAAATTAATTTATAAAATAAAATTTCGTTTGTATATGAACAGTGAACGGAAGACAGTTCGTTTTAGATCGGCCGTCTCTTCTCGGGTGTGAACAGTGAACAGACGGTGATCGGTCATTCGCAATAATTTAATTTGTTAAATTTTAGATAATTTAAGGTTTGATCGGTTAAATTTAATAATTTAGAATTTTATTTAAAAATAATCATATTTTAAAGTTAAAATTGAAAAAAACCATATAATAATAACTTTTAATGGTGATTTAACGGAGCAGTAGATTCGCTAATGATGGATTGTTTTCAAATTTATTAAAAAAATTATTCTGTGTTTAAATAAGTAACTTATATTTTAATATTTTATTTGATTTTTACTCATCATTTGATTGATGAGAAAGTCTACGATACTTGATTGTTTTTAATAAATAAAAGAAAACTAGACTAAAATTAATTAATAACATAAGGAGATCATTCCTTAGGAACCATAGTCATGGCGAAAGAGAGAAATAAAAAGAGAAAAAGAAAAAGAGACTTTCAACTAGCAATCATCTTTAGGTTTTGCAGTGTTCTTTTGGCTCCAAGGCAATCAACTTCAAAGATCGAAATTTCCATCAGCCTTCTCTAAAGTTGCTCTGGCAGCCCTACAATGGTTGAAGGATTCTAATTGTCAGTTATGTAAAAGGTGAGATGGAAGGTCTATTTTATTATAGATGAATGCATATTTCAATTAAGGGGAAGGTTAAAACCATCAAATATAAAAGAACACGACCAAATGTTATTAGACAGGCAAGTCAACTGAAGGGATGTCAACTGATGAATGAAATGTGAAGCATCATGAATCAACTTTAATCAATCAAAATGACTGTGGAATATGAATTGTAATCCCTGCAACTTATTAGTTGTTTACTAGATAGCTAAGAGATATTAGCGAGTATCATTGAGTAATTCCTCTTTTCTTGGGACGGTAACTATGAGTATTGTGTTTTTTATCAAAATATGTACAGATTTGTTTTTATAGTTAACCTGAAACGTGTATGATTAATATCACTCAATTTTCACTCAAGGCAGACTGTCATGTACTACTCAGTTTCTACTTTCCCAATCGATATATAATTGTGCATTTCCATTAGTATGAATTAAGTCTTCACAATCAACAGAATTTTTGGTCATACTACTTCGCAATACGCACTGCCACATGTATGGTTAGAATCAACTTGCTAAATGAAAAAACAAAGAAGAAAGTTCTTAGAGTGATCCACAAGCTCTTGCCTTATGAAGTTGAGAAAGAAGGCAGTGAGTCACAAAGTTAGTTGAGGATTTAACATTTATACCACAATAATTTGAATCACAATGAGAGAGAGAGAGAGCACAAAGTTTAAAGAAGATCAAAAGAACAGACCAATGTATGGTTGGAAAGTAAGAATCTAAACAATCTATCATGCATAAAACTCAACATACTTATAGATCTAATGCACCATTGATGTTGTTGGCAAACCTTGATGACATGTCCACCAATTTGGGCTCTTCTTAACCTTCATCTACCTCTTACTTAATGATATATTTAATGATATATTTGAGATAGTTTGGCTTGGGTGTAATTATTTGAAAGTTTGCATATATATGAATGATGTAAATGTGAAGCAAGAATTGCATGAAAGTGGTAACCATGCAAGATTGAAAGTAAAATTGATTAATTATGCATAAAAATGATAGATTGTTTATAATAAACAATTTCAGCATTGTTGAATCGGTAAATGCGAATAAAATTTTGTGAAATTTTATAGTGTTAAACTCAACATCCTAACGAAGAAAATGACATAAATTATAAAATTTGAGGGGTTTGTAGTAAAACCTTACATATTTTTTTAAGTTGAATTAAGTGTATGAAGCACTTCAGTACAATTTTTGATAAATACTCAATATGGATAAATCTGTGAAAAATTAAGTATGTCGAGTAATGAGTAAAGTTTTATGAAGTTTTTTGTCTATAACGTCATGTGATAAAATGTGATCACCAATAAGTTGGTGATCACCAATAAGTTGGTGATCACCAATAAGTAAATAATGTATGTATCTACTTTGCCTTCGGGCATACATCACAGGACGCTAGGTTTATGATTGTATGTTATTGTACGCTTTGATTTTGTAATGCATCATATTTTTAAAGGTACGAAAACAAAGCAAAAAAAATGAATTTATCATGTTTTATAAAATGTTATAGTTTGAAACGAAACGTTAAGAACGAAATGATAAGAAATGTAATAATAGACTATGTAAGAGTGAGGTTTAGATATGACCGTTCTGAGAAGTGGACTGCGAGGTGTGCCTACTTTTCTTTTTCTTTGTGTGAGTATGGTCGTCCGGTGAGGTGGATCGTAAGGTGTGTCTACTCTTTCTATAGCGAGTTTGGCCGTTCCATAAGGTGGAGCGTGAGGTGTGCGTACTCAATCTTGTTCGTAAAGAAACAAGGAATAGAAATAGAAAGAATGAATAAAATGAAACAGAAATAAAAACGAAAACAAAATGAGATGGTAGAAACTGTATATGTTATGATATGAGTTATGTAATCTGTTTTCTTTTCATTATTACACTATTTACTAAGTATTAAACTTATAGTTTGAATTCTATGACGTAGGTGATAAAGAATTAGCCGGTGAGATTTATGAGCAGGTGCAGGATTAGGAGACAGTTGAAGGACTATGCTCGTGCGACGGTCAGACCATTTGTTAGGGTCATTTAACTCTGGGCGTATGTATGTTTTGAAATAAGAAATTGTATATATATGTTTAGTTTTAAACTTTGATAAATCTGTTTTGATATAATATAAACTTTTGGATGGTTTGATGGAATTGATAAGCTTGGAATTTTGAATAGAAATATTTTGTCAGTTTTTTGATAATTTGTTTGGTTCGGGTTTATAAAAATTTAAGCGTTATGCTGTCTAAATTTTTAGAAAAGAAAAAAGATGTTAAAAAATATAGAATAGTCGATCGATCAGCATTATGTTTTAGGTTGATTAATTCGAAGTATTTTGAAATGAGTTGTTTTTAAAAAAGAGTAGGAGAAAGAGGATCGGTTGGCTGAACAGGGATTTAAAAAAAAAAAAAAATATATATATATATATATATATATGTTAATTATTTTACTTTTTTATTCTAGAACAAAAAAGAATTATCTATTGAATAGATTGTATGATATCAAATTGAATTTTTACGAATGTTTTGTTCAAATGATAAATGTTTCGCTGAACATTTCAAGCGGTATAGTTTCAATTCAAATTTTTTTTTTTTAATTTTATAGAATTTTTTCAGAACAGAATGAGGGTCGTTACAGAACAAGTTACTTAAATGGTCATATTTTAACTGTTGAAGGACAAGATAGTGTTGAACTCAATTATTAAGGGCAAATTTGTAAATTACCGAGGAGAACTCTTGGAAATTCCTTCCTTACATAAAAAAGGTGAGTTTTCGTGCTTTTCCGGCTGAGAAACTAAAGAGAGAAGAAGGAGAAGAGACAGAGAATTGGAAACCGAGTGAGAAGAAGTGAAAAATTGAGAAAGAAAGTTTTTGTAAAAGAAACCTAAGAAGAAGTTGCACAGAACTTTAAGATGATTCTAAAGCATTCAGAATTGTGGATTAGATCTTAGCTTAAAGGATTAAGTAAGGTAAGTAATTCTAATCCTTTTTAAATTAGAATTTCATGTAATTTAGATGTAATAGGTGAAGAAATATGATTGAAAGTCATTAGTTGTTATAGTTGGTTAGTGTTAGTTTGAAGTTGTTGAATGAATGAGTAAAATTGAGTGAATTTTGACGGATTTTCATAGTTTTGGATGAAATTCATGTTGAAATCGAGAGGAAAAGGAAAATAGGGTTAGGAATTGGCTTCCGAGGTTCAATGTGGACTTCTGAAAGTGCGAAAAATTAGAAAACGTCTCGGGACCAGGCTTAGAGGGTAAGTGGTAGACACTGTATGAGAATTAGAAGGAAAAAACTATTGACACTAAGTTTCTATGGTACAAGAGGGGATGCCCGTAGCTAACATTATTATAGAATTATTTTCCTAGACAGGCAATTAGAGACAGGTTGTCTGCAACCAAATAATTATGGATATTTTAGTTACATTCTAACTTAGTTTTCCAATCATTTCAGACATATTTTACATATGGTTTGGGACATGAAAAAAGATGTGTAAGTATAATTCATACATCATTTTGCTGGTTAAATAATAAGATTTTTATGCTTCATATTACATGCGTTATTAGTGTGTGTGTATATATTTATGCATTCAATGTATGCATGAAATAGTTGTTCAAATTATGAATCGTGAAATTATTTATATGTACAAAGAATAGTACAAGGGTATAATTAATCATATTCGAATCCAATATATTCGTTGACTATATATTGTATGACGAATGTAAAAAACGATAAATAGAAGAGAAGTGACTATAAGTCCCTCTTGTATTATAACTCTCTAGCCCTCTACAAGTTTATGTTGAAATATACGCACTTATTGAAAACATTTTCAATAAGACGTACATGGTTGTGTGAGACTTTACATATGACATGATATGATCATACATATCGGTATTTACAAAAATATGTTAATATGGTAATTTATAAAGTGAAATCATTTAATGCATTGCTTCATTCTCACGACCTTCATGTGTGGAAAATATTTTTTTCATGATACTAGTACCATTATCATCTTGAGCTAAATAAAAATAAAAATTTCTTTTTAGGTGATGAAATTTAGTCTTATACTTCTTAATTGCATGATATTGGGATTCTTGAGTATTATATTTATTTATTGAGCTTTGTTAGCTCATCACACTGTGATTTCTTATTTTTCAGATACGGGTGACAAATAAAATAACAAAGCCAAGGCATCTTAACGGACCAAGAGTCATAACATTCAAGGTAAGTTCGGGCTTGAAACTATTGCGATGTGTGTGTGTGATGTAGGACAAATCATTATTCCATTAGTTTTCTATTTTATTTCGATTTTCTATTTTCTTAAGTGTCTAATTAATTAGATATTTTCTTTTATGTTATTAGTGAAATAACTCTATAAAATGGTTTAGTTGCGATAGTTTATGAGACTTTTGACAATTAATAAAATTTTTTCTATTTTAAAAGTTATTTCTCTGGTACTATTTTACTTCCCTGTTTCGTTATGAAACACTTCTATTACACAAAATTGGTCTCAAAGCAAAGATTTTGACATCGATTTGACGGTTGATGAAGGTTCTAGTGGAAACGAATCACTAACGACGACTTGTGTCTCAATAGATTTAATCAACGATATGACAGAATTGATCACAAATTCGTAGAGATCAAAAAACTCCTTTGCAATCTTTTGTAGATTTTAACTACAAACAATTGTTGAGGAGCGACAAAATCAGAGTATTCGAAGATTCAGTTTTAGTGTAGAAAAAACACAAAATAAAACTGTAATTTGGTAGAGGATGAAAACCCTAATTTTAGGGTTCAACTAGCCGCCAACCATGGCCAAACAGCAGAAGCGATGTTCACCTGCGCAAGAGTAAATTGCAATCCCTCCCCTTTAGTACTGCTCGACGAGCATTGACGATCCCCTTTCAATGTCAACCACGACCAACACCGTGCTTGGACAATAACGACTCAAAGGCAACAGGTCGGACATCGCGACCCACCATTGCGCGATTCGACAGAGAGCGAACCTGCCAATTTTCACACCTACCAGAGGTGACCACGACCTATTCAAGATCAATCTAGCCTCTCTGACCACCGATGAGGGTTTTTGGTTGGTGACAGAGGTGAACTCGACTCCGCCGATGAATTTTTTTTTGTGGGTTAGCTATGCTTTTGAACAACCCAACTCGAACCCTAACAAACATGACATATATTTTTCTTTAGATCGACTTAATCACTACTCTGATCGTTAAAGACATAGAAATTTTCATCGGAGACATCCACAAAGAATTAATTATTCATCTGACGAAGCTGACGTCTTTTGTAATGATCAAGATGGATTTTTTTTTATCAAAAATCAGATTTTCATGAATTCAAAATAAAGATAGATTTTTCGAGCATTGATAATCAATGGAAAAGTTCTTGCAATTTGTTTTCAAGTCGTCCTATCGTTGCAAATAACTAGAACTGCAACACCCAAAACTTTATCGGCGGGATGATTACATATGACTAGTATTCATTAGATAATTTACAAATGGATAGGATGAAAAGATGAAAGAGGGGAGTTATTAGATGGTGATTCACGGTGAAGTGAAGTGATGAAGATGAAGTAAGTGAATTGTGTTGAATGGGCAACACAAATATAGGTTTAGTAAATAAATAAATTTTAAAGGAAGGGAGAAAATATGGAGAACTTCCACGTGAGATGCTTTTGAGAGATGGTGGTCCGAAGGCAAAAAGATGGGTTTTAGTAATTAAACACAAAACTAATTAAATAAGGAGGGTTAGGTTTGGTGATTCGATGAGGTTGTGTCACCTCACTTAACCCTTATTAGTTATCCCCTAAGAAAAACAAAATGTGGTTTTTTGCTGATAACTTTTTTTTCTCTCTCTCTCTCTCTTCATCTCTTGAAGCTCTCCTAGAAGCCTCCCTCCATCGCCACCTCTCCTCTCTTTTAGTGAAGATCTTAGTTATGGATTTAAGTGATTTTCCTTATGGGTTTTACTACTTAGCTTGAAGGAATAACAATGCCTTGGTTTGGTTGTATATTTAATGAAATGTGGTTAGGGTTTTCTTGGTTGTTAAGGGGTGCACGAAATTGATGAATTACTTGCTGATTTATCTTTATTTTGATGCTTAAGCATGTTATAAAAAAAACGTGTGAATGGATTGTTTTGGGAAATGTTATTGATTGGTTGAAGGTTGTGAAAACATTTGGAATTAGGGCTAAAACAAGGGAGACTCTGTTCGTTTGGAATTTTGGCTGTGTGACTTGTCTTAGATTGTTAAATGAAATTTTTTATGAGAAACTAGATACCTCAAGGATTCCATAGACTATTGAATCATCAAATTCGGACCTATATTCGATTTATTATGGATTTTTGAAGTTGGTTGAAAGTTTGATAAAAACTGGAATTTAGAGCTATGTACATGGTAGTTTCGGTTTTGTTAATTTCGGCTGTGATGCTGTCTTTGGTTTGATAAATGGTTTATATCATTAGAAACGAAACACCTTAAGGATTGTATAGCATTTTCAATTACCAAATTCGGACAAGTATTTGAATTGTTACAAAATTTTGAAGTTGGACGATAAAATGGTAAATCAGAGAATTTGTTAAGAAAATGTATGAATTGTGGTTAGTTGATGTCTAAGTGATTTAATTTGACGCTTGAAATTAGTTAATGTGTTTATATGCATTCATTTTGATTATGTTATAGATAGAAGTTAATGGATGTCGTTTATACTTCAAGTTTTAAAAATTTCAAAGATTTAGTGTACAGATTGAGATAAGTTGCCTACGGATTCAGGTAAATAGTGTATGTATGTGTTTTGCATTCGAGCCTACATCACAAGACGCTAGGTTTATGATTGTATGTTATTGTACGCTTTGATTGTGTCATGCATCATGGTTTTAAAGGTACGAAAATGAAACAAAAAATGAATTTATCATGTTTTATGAAATGACATAGTTTGAAACGAAACGTTATGAACGAAATGATAAGAAATGTAATAATAGAGTATGTAAGAGTGGGGTTTAGATATGGCCGTCCCGAGAAGTGAATCGCGAGGTGTACCTCATTTTCCCCCTCTTTACGTGAGTATGGCCGTCTCGTGAGCTGTACCGTAAGGTGTGCTTACTCTTTTTAGAGCGAGTTTGGTCGTCCCATGAGGTGGACCGTGAGGTGTGCCTACTCAATCTAGTACGTAAAGAAACAGAAAACAGAAAGAGAAAAAAATGAATAAAATGAAACATAAATGAAAACGAAAACAAAAGGAGATGGTAGAAACTGCATATATTAGGATATGAGTTATGTGGCCTGTTTTCATTTCATTATTACACTATTTACTACGCATTAGGGTTATAGTTTGAATTCTGTGATGTTGGTGATGAAGAATTAGCTGATGAGATTTATAAGCAAGGTGTAGGACTAGAGACAGTTGGAGTACGCTCATGCGACGATTAGGCCATTTGTTAGGTGATTTAACTCCAGACGTATGTGTAGATGTGATATCAGTTTAATTTGATAAATCCTTAAATTAAGATTCTTTCTGGGCTATTATAGCTCACATCGTTAGTTGCTCTAATTTTCAAGAACATGTTGTGGCAGCTCTCGAGATATAGATAAAGGCTAAATGGATTAATAAATTTAATACAATATAGGTCTAGTTGTGTTTTGGGTTTCTATCTTATCTTTCTGTATTTTAGCTTAGAATGACTTATATGCATAAATAAAGATAAAGTTTTGTATCTAATGAGACTTTTATATGATTTGTGGGTTAGTTTTATTATTTATTGCAGCCTAATTGCATATATTTTTATTTATTCTGTTGCATCGATTGTTTATTTAACTTCCATAAATAGATTACATATGACGTGTCATTTTAGGGTCACATTTAGTGGCTCAAATGTTGTATTAAGAATGTTTTGTAGTATGTTGTAAATAACATATTTGTTTTAGTATATGGTCCTAATTAAAAATCATATCATTAGTGGTTTGTACACATAATTTAAAAGAAAATTTTAGTTGGACTTAATTATGGTAAATTTTGTTTGAATTAGATGAAATTAGATCCTAATTTTGGACACTTGAGCAATGTAATTCAACAATAACATAGTTTAGTCAATGTATTGTATGCACGTGTTGCATCTGAAATGGCAAATCCTTATACCCATCTCGATTTTCAATGGTATCGGGACCGGGTCGTGACATTAGGGGCCCCAAACCACTCCAAATGCTATTAATAAATTCTTGTTAGCGAAGAGTCTTAAATGGATGGTTACAAATTGTAGTTTTAAATGTTTTGATTAATGAACCACAAATATGGAGGTTACTAAAACCTTTTGTAAACCAACGTGGAATAGTCCGAGGTAGCCATTGAGATTTTTGCTCATTACAGCAATTTTCATGACCAGGATACTGATTGGATGGTCAAAATTGCACTAATTTTTCACACAATCTCTCCGCAACAGATATCTTTCCATCTTACACATGAAGAGATTTTAGTGTTGTGAAGATGAAAAATGAGGGCATTTTAGGAATTATGGGTATTGTAAATGTTTGCTTTGAGGTAAATCTTAGTTGTAAAAGAGTATTGAAAAATACCAAACACCCTAGAAATTTGACCAAACGCAATGTCGATGAAGGCTATGACAATATATTTGGTAAAGAACGATAAAAATTTACCAATGGCTCTATAAATTTTGCAAGAGGAAAGTAGTGTTCCTTATTCTATGTGGCAAAACTGCACCTAATGACGAACTTGGTTAACGGTTATCTCACCAAGGACTTCAAAAAAAAAAAAAAAAGGCTCAACGATTAGTTGAGGCTGACTCGTTGATGCCAATTTTGTGATTAAATTGCTTGCAGGTGAAAGAAAACTGCGAGATAATGTTTAAAAAAGTAAAAAACAACCATAGAGAAGCCTTAGAAAAAGCCATACCATATAGGAAAAATCCGCGTACAAGAACCATGCAATCGAGATAATGCGTTTGTCGATAGTCGTGAGATTACCGAGATAGAATCAGTACAATAGAAAGCTTCGCAAAGTCGAAAAGAAGAGTTTGTCGGGTGTTCCTCTATATTGGGTTCCATCTTCAATCAATTCATGAGAAATCTTTAAAGGGTTTAATTGCTTTTAAGCCATGTGAAAAAAATAGAGTTAAGAGTAATTTAGTAGTGGAAAGAGACTAAGGAAAAGATTACTTTAGATGAGTGATTAAGCATCCCATTCATGGCCTAATCATCTTGATTTTTGTTAAGTTCTTTTGGTGGCACGTAGATAATCAACTACACAGGTAAAAAGTTTATCTTTTGTATGCAACATAACTTATTATGTTTGGTTCTCAAAAGTTAATTTTTTGGAAAGAATTTATTTATATTTTATCTCTAAATTAGTTTCGAGAAAAAATTATCATATTTCAATTATTTTCATAGATGAGATTCAGTAGGATTTCGACATTAAATTCAATGTTCTTTGTTCGTTTTTATAGCATGTATAATATATTTATTTAGTTTGTTAACTATACGACTTATTTCTATGACTAGTTGATAACGAGATAAAGTAAATTGTTAGAACTTATCACATGACAATAAAGTTTCACAAGATGTGTCCATACATAGCAAACAAGATTGAAAGGTTAAGGAAAAAATCCCCAAAGGTTGGTTCGTTTCACAAGACAAAGCAAGAAAATCTAATCAACTACTCAAGCTATTGGCATATTCCACAAAAGAATTACTCTTTTGATTAACGTTGTTATTCTTTCATCTTTTACGCTACGAAAAGTATGAAAATTTTATCAACCTTTATTCATTTTTTGGGATTGATATACGATTATCACTTAAATATCTCATGTCACATAAAACTTAGTTAAACTCGACTCTATTACTCTTAATGTAAAGGAAAATAAAATATAATACGACTACCGGCAACTCTCACCATTTAATAAGTTCTCGACCTTTTACGACTAAACATGCCTTTCCACCGGTGACACTATCAAAGATGAAGATAAATCAAATACTCTAAATCCAAATGAACATTAAACTAACATCAACCGAAAGGGGTTTGAATGATGAAAAGACGAAAAAAAATCTCTTTAAAGTGAATAGTCAGATAAAAGGATGCTTAAAGATCACCGGAAATTATGCTAAGCTTTTAAAATCCTAATGTGTCATAAGATCCACAAAAATCTATAGAAAACGAAAAAGTCCATCAATTCTATGTGATAATAAGTAAATCAATGCAAAAAGAAAGATCAAGCTTTGTAGACTCCTACGAAATCGAGCATAGAGTGGATTTGGCTAGTAGCACTTTGTTATGAAGTCGACTATTTCATACAATCTTTGGCCTTGTAGTTGTTCGGCTTGTTGTCAAAAACCTTTGATTGCGTGATTTAGAGCAAAGTACACACATTGTGACAATAGATCATTATTAGGGAAATGGAAATACTGATAGTACATGAGTAAGGACTCGTCTTCAATAAGCACAAGACGTTTAAGACAATAATAAAAAATGGTGAGAATAGAGTAATTTTTAAAGGAGTAATGTAGGTTTACTCCTAAAGTGGGGCTTTTAATGAACATATATACTATATGACCGAGTCACCACAAGGTTTTGCACTAAAGGAGGACATTTACTTGATCTCCTATTTGATGATCGAGCTTTGTAAGTAGTCACGGTTTTAGGACTCTTGCAAACTCGAGCATAGAATGGATTTGGCTAGTGGCACTTTGCTATAGGGTTGACAATTTTATACAATTTTTTGCCTTGTTGTTGAGGCCGTTGTCAAAAACCTGAAGGTTGATCGTGTGATTTAGGACAAAGTACAGACACTACGACAATACATCATTATTAGGGAAATTCAGATATTTATACTACATGAGTAGGGTTTCATCTTCAATAAGAACAAGACGTTTTAAAAGAATAATATTAAGTTTACCCATTAATTTTACACTTCATATTTTATCGCATATTGTGGTGTTAAATAAATGATACAACTAATGTATGTTTTTAATTTTTTATAGTTAATTTTAATTATTATACTAATAAGAAGAGCATAAAAATTAAATTTAAATATTATGTTAGTAAGTGGTGATTGAACTATTCCATAAAGTAATTTATGGAACAAAATAAAAGTGTTACATTCTAACTTTCAAATATAAAATTTTCTTCTGTAAATTTGCGACTCTTTTGCCGACATTTAATTCAAAAGTGCGAAAGGGGAGTGAAATAATCTTGCACTTTGCCTTTTTGAAAATGAAAATATTTATTGCCTAAGAAAATATTACATCCAATGCTTAAAAATGATTCTCATTTAATCAAAAGATAAACTATAAGGCAAGTGCTTCCCGTAATTTAAAGGCTAAACCATGCCGAATTGTGATATAGATGCCATAAACTTGTACTTCTCGTGGATTTCGATTTGTGAAGAAAGATTCTTTTGAATTTATAGAAAAACCGTCCCCAGTAAAAAAATAAAGGCAAACCATAGAAATCGACAATGAAATCGAAGAGGAGAAAGTAGGGACCAAGCAAAGTCTACAAAGCGCTTTGTATAAAGTTTGTCCAATATAAGTTATTCTCCATCTATGTGGGTTTTAAACGTACAGGAAACAAAGGAAGAGAATTGCATGTGGATAGTAATAAAAGTAGAGAATTTGTGGTGTCGGTCGGAATGGACAACTTGTGCTCAGTTAAGACCACGAGAATTCGGTCTAAGAGTAATGATAAGTTTATATCATGTTTTATATTATAAATTTACTTTCTGACGTGACAGTTTCGTACCGCTTATTAATTTTGTGTAACTAAGGCAAAAATTGTACATAATTAAAAGAATACGTTATTTATACTTAATAATGAATGTCACGTCATGTTGTAAAATTAGAAGGTAAAATTTAATAGTACATTTTGATTAATAAAATTTCAATTTCAATTTAATTAATAGAAATTTTGTAAATTTATTGAAAATAACATACTAATTCAAAATATTTAGGTGGATGGATATAAGGTGCAAAAAAATAAAAATAATAAATAATAAATAATAAAAGAAGTAGACGTTAAAAGAGAGAAGTCTTTTATCATTATTGGACAAAGGCTTTTTGGCTTAGCCAGTAAGCTAAAATATTTCCCTATTAGGAAAGATTCTAAAGGAACTCATACTTTTTAGGGATTTATTTCCATCCACAATAAATAATATTTTATTTATTTTCAAAATGTGATTCTGTCATTTGAACCAAGGATGACGAATCCTTTTGATAATCACTTTCAAACCAATCATCGCCACCAACTCCTTCTGAAAGCTACATTTATTTTAAATAAATATTAAAAAAATAATATTTATTTACATTTTCTTAAATTTATTAATTAGATGCATGATTAACTCTTCATTCATCTATGATTAATTGTCTTAATAAACACTATTTTAACCATTATTCTTCCCCCCCCATGCATGCACGTTCTGTAATAATACAATGAACAAGAGGGTGAGGCCCTCCGGTATGATACCATATGTCTTACTTTCGAGGTCGGCTGTCTACTTGCGCTTTTCAAATTGGTCCCTCCCGATCTGTAAGATCCCGCGTATGTATTTATACATATAAGTATACATGTATATATATATATATATATATTACATAAAAGTAGCGATAAAGAGAGAATTTTACTAAATGGGGATAGAAGCTAATCTACTAGGACAAGCTCAGATACTTTCTGTTTTATCAGAGAATATCTTTTGTGAAATCGGGTCCACGCAAAGGTATCATTCATTTATATGCTCCAACCTCTTTTTCAACTTTCTCCGTCACCCAGCTACCTGACTAATGCTGCTGCAGTGTGTAATGAAACGACTCTTGATAGTGATTTAGAGTGAGGGGAGGTTGTTTAGAGAGGGGAAGAAAGAGAGTTCAATGGGGCATAATGAGTTGAATGATTAGATCTCTGACCGTATACGTATAATTGAAATTTAGAGATTTATATCTACGATTATCACGTAGATTAGTACAACACATTTTGAAGTAAAACACAAGAATATGTTCCAGTACACAGCAGACAAATACGTGTGTATGATTAATAAATTATACATTATTGTTATAATCAATACAATATTATTTAAAAATGGTTTACGAAGAATAAATGTTTTGAGTTTGACAATATATAGGATAATGTGGGTAAGGCTCGATAGTGTTATTACTTATTTGGTAATAGACCAAATGATAATTACGCATCAAAAGGATCCATGGATTCATTACTGGTCCAATTGGAAGTTTGGATCCAATTCAAAAACACGTGATTTAATTTTTTTTAATATAGAATGGACTCTTGACGTGACAGCCTAGTCAGCCCACCACACTAGGCAGGATTCGCGACTAGTTATGTACCAATCCACCACACTAGGCAGGATCCACGGTAACACTGTCCACTCATTACCTTTTCCCCCTATGGATAGAGAAATTTTTGCCCCCCTCAGCGAGTCGAACTTTGAACCCCATGATAACATCCAAAGGTTTCCTTATACTAGTACCACTTAGCCTGGGGTGGGCCGGTGCATAACCAGTCGTGGATCCTGCCTAGTGTGATGGGCCGGCTGGGCTGTGACAAAAAAAGGGTGCCCTTTTTTGTAACAGTCCAACCGGGCCACCACACTAGGCAGGATCTGCGACTGGTCATGCACCGACACACCACACTTAGCAGGATATGCGGTGCCACTATCCACTCATGACCTTTTTTTCCATGGGTAAAGGAATAGCCCAAGCGGTACCAGCATATGGGATCCTTGGATGTTATCATGAAGTCTAAGGTTCGATTCGTTGGAGAGGGTAAAAATTCCTCTACCCATGGGGGAAAAGGTCATGAGTGAACAGTGGTACCGCGGATCCTACCTAGTGTAGTGGCACGGTGCATAACCAGTCGCGGATACTGCCTAATGTGATGGGTCGGCTGGGATATCACACTTGGATAAACGAGTTGTGGTCTCCAATTCGTAAACATTGATTCAATAAACTATAGAGATTTTACCTAAATTGTTTGTCGCGACGGAAGATTTACGGATGCTTTTCTCTCGAAATTGCATCAATGGCTTCAGGTATGTCCTACTGTTATCTTGATTTTCTGGCGTGAAATGATTGTGGGAATCAAGGAATTCAATTTTGGTTTATAGCACTTGAAGAATGGGTATAGTCCTACAAAGAGCTTCTTCAAAAGTTCATATTTAATCTTATACACTTAATCAGATTCTTTATATACTAGGGTGAAAAAGGGTGTTCTGTGGAGGGAAGAGAGAGGTAGTCAAGTAGACCTTAAAAGTTGATACTATTCAATGTAGAGAGAGAGAGAGAGAGAGAGAGAGAGAGTTTAGAAGGTTCGTACCACCCAGGAAGATATAAATAGGCCATGGGGCACCAGTGAGCTTCAGGAAAGAAAAAAAAGGCTATCGTTCATCTTTGTTCTGTAATTCATGCCTCGAGATAGAGACCCTCTTGTGGTTGGTAGAGTCATCGGGGATGTTTTGGACCCTTTCATAAGATCCATTTCCCTTAGGGTTTGCTACAACAGCAAGGAGGTTAACAATGGCTGCGAGCTGAAACCCTCTCAGGTGGTCAATCAACCAAGAGTTGAAGTTGGAGGAGATGATCTCAGAACCTTCTACACTCTAGTAATTCATCCCACCCTCCATTTTTTTTTTTTGGATCTGAGCGGTTTTTCTCTCAAATTTCTTGGGTTTTTCTTAGAATTCTGGTCAAAGTTCTTCTGAAACTTTTTTTGTTGTTGTGTAGGTTATGGTGGATCCGGATGCTCCAAGCCCTAGTGATCCCAGCTTAAGGGAATATTTACACTGGTTCTCTCTCTCTCTCTCTCTCTCTCTCTCTCTCTCTCTCTCTCATCTGCTGACTGCTGGATGTGTTTGAAAACTGGAGGACAAGAACACTATAAATGATCAAATAAATAAATATATGTATACGTAAATATTCTCTGTCAGATTCATTAGATGATTGATAGATTGATTGAGCTTTTATTTTCCTTTTCAATGGAATGAATAGTGACAAGGAAAGCACCCACAAAATTCTTCGTACTCACCCAGGTTCCCCGCCATACCCATAACGTGGACCTTTAGTGTGCAGTAATGACAGGCGATCGTGATAGCTTTCTTTTCTTTTTAATTACAACTTCCGTCGTTGGATTTTGCAGGCTGGTGACTGATATTCCGGCAACAACCGGAGCAACCTTCGGTAAGTACAAATCTTCATCCACAAAGGACAAAAAGAAAAATGAAAAAATTAGCCTTTGTGGTTGATACATTTCTACTGGAATGAGATCGCGTTACGTATTAACGACCAAACTAAGTCAGATTTTCATAAAAAAATCAATAAGGTTCAAATTCCATATAAATTTTTTATCCTACTTCAGGACAGGAGGTGGTTTGTTACGAGAGTCCGAGGCCGACGATGGGAATACACCGATTTGTCTTTGTGTTATTCCGGCAGCTCGGGAGGCAGACGGTATACGCTCCGGGATGGCGTCAAAACTTCAACACAAGAGACTTTGCCGAGCTGTACAACCTTGGATTGCCTGTGGCCGCAGTTTATTATAATTGCCAGAGGGAGAGTGGGTCAGGAGGGAGAAGAAGATGACCAATCTCCTCATCCAACACTAAAAATAAAAATAATAATCTCTGCGCTGCCTCATAACCCTTTTAGCAATAAAGGGGGATTATGTGATCCTTAATCATATTTGGAATATAGTTTTTATAAAAACAAAAATACAAAAATAATAAAACTTATTTTATATTAATGTCATCCCACTTTAATTATATGTGATTACGTTTATTTCTATGAAATCAAAATTGACGGTTTACATAATTTGTCTACAATCTGCATCCAATCTAAGCAATTAAAACGCGCCCAAAACAAAGTGTCTCAAATATCTAATGTTTGAGCCTCAGCTTACTCAGTTCTTTCTAAATTACTTTCAAAACATCACGTAAGTATGTAATGAGCTAAACATAATGGTAAAGTATCGTGTGCGGGAAAGAATTACCCTAACTAATACCAAGACTTGCACAATTTTACATTGCTTTGAAAGGTGCAGCGTTTTTGGATTAGATTCAAGAACAACTTTGTGCAACTCTTGACGTAAAACAAACAATATCTTGTCAACACGAGTGAAGTTCCACACACTCCAATTCAATTTATTTTTTTTATAATAAATACGTGTGTGCGCGCGTGCGTGTGTGTGTGTATGGAGTTGCTTATGCCCCAAATTGAAATCCTAAATTCTCTCCTTAGTATAATTTTAAGTAAAACATAATTGAATCTTTCAGAAATCCTAACCAATTTAAATTAGAAATCAAACTTTGCAGAAGCGATAAATTCAACATTTAATTTCATATCTCATTCTGTCATTAATAATCACTATCAGTCATTAAATTAATCATGTTTAAACTTCATCTGTCATAAAACATACATATCGAACAACAAGTCATATAACTATTAAGAAAATCCAAATTCTCAATCATAAATAATAGATTCCAACAATAATTAAACCAAGTTATATCAATCAGTTTCGACCATTATTTATACTTATTAACATGCTTAATAAACCAAATGAAATTCCAAAGCAATTATTAAATAGAACTAAAAACAACCATTTCAGTCACATTTATTTAATTCCTCTTTTACTAAATTCTCTTCAATATTATTGTTTGTATGCCCACCAACATTTGTAAGATTCTCGATCAGCGTTGATTCATCTTCAGTAAAAAACTCATTTATATCACAAAGCTAATTGTGAGATAACTCAGTAAGTAAAACCGATATACTGTGAGAGAAAACACATTATCAATTCTATTTATTAATTCTGTTTCGATAATTAATAATAGTTACATACTGTTGAATTCCTTCACTCAGTAGACCACTCGCCGACCCACGACTGACTACTGTTTCTGGGCCTTAGTACTTTCTCGTCTAAAGTAATCCAATTAGTCGCGTTCTTTCGCCAGGTAGCCTACTCGCTGACCCATAAGCTCATTATTAATTTTGGGCCCTCATAACTTTTACGTCAAGGTAACAGAATAATTCTATATTTTTCATGTGTCAACACCATCAAAAATTTTATCACAATTTTTTATTAACTTAACCATAACTATATCCGACACAAAATCACCACAACATATATAATAGATCAAAGAACACCCAAGCTATACGAAAAGAATATCCATACAAGAAAACAAATTCTAACCAATAAAATAAAAATAGAATTTTTACACTATGTTTTGTAACGTAGAGCCCACAGCCAAAGGGTATTTGCTTACTTTAATACCAAAAAGTAGTTTCTAAGATTCTCAGGAAGATTGATAATTCCTTTCTCACCTGCAAGAAAGTTAAGGTCAACTATCAAAGGGAAATCTATCTCTAAAATGTTTCACTTTCCATGTTAGAATTCATATAATCTAGGATAGAATTCTTACCCAATTAATTCCATGTCTAAGTGGTCCATCTTGGACCTGTTTAGATTATTTCGGAGTCAAGAAAAGCATTTTTCGAAGCTGTTTGGGTCGGGTTCGGTTCGACTGAACCGAGTGTGGTTCACATAGACCGGTTCTGGTTCACTAAATTTGTTCTGGATAATCTGAACCGGTTATTGGGTCGGTTCAAGAAAGTTGGGTCGGGTTTTAGGTCGGAGCTCCAAAACGAATCGGGTGTTTTCTTCTGCACCCTATTCTTGCGCTGTAACTCTCCTCCTCAGCGCTCCACATTTTCTCCAGCACCCAATCTGAAATTCAAACTAATAATGAGGGCCTGCGATATAGAAAATAAACGTACAGAAGCAAAACCCATTTTGTTTTTTCGTCAAAATCATGTTGATACTTACCTTTTCGCTCGCGTTCCGGTCGGAGTTGGCTTCTTTGATCGTTGCTGCAGGTTGTTTGCAAATTTTCACAAGTAAAGGTTGAAGAGAATTGAGAGAAATCTTGCTGTTTCGTTGAAAGGGAATAGAGTTTTTCTAAAATGTTGGTTTTTTCCTCCTTTCACCATCGACAGAGAAGAGAGTTACAGAGGAAGATGGGAGTGGGTTAGGGTTAGGTGTTCCAAGTTGGCTTTGTTTTTAGGGTAAAAACTAGTCTCAACCAAAAGTGTTAGATTGATTTGAAATACTGTAAACTAAAAATTCAAACGTGGAGAGCTGATCACCACAGCTCTAAATTTACACCGATATCGGGGGCCGATTACCCGCATACGGTATTTATATTAAGAACGAAGAGCTGATCACCCCTCGTTCTATACAGTGTTTACGTGATACTAGCATATTGGATCATGATTTTGATATTGGGAGTGAAAATCTTTCATTTAACGTGCACCACACGTAATTCAAGAACGGAGGGTCCCTCACTAGAACGGGCCCCTGCTCTCATTTCATAGGGTTCTCAAGAATGGGGGTCCCTGCACTAGAACGCCCCCCTATTCTCAAGCGAAATGTTTAACAACGAAGGTTGTGTTGATAATCAGGCCTCCATTGTAAAGCAAACTACTTGATATCGTAGGGTCATTCTGGGGTTAGGATTCTCCGTTCTCACGACGCCCAAAAATTATGATTAATAATCGAGAGTCATTCTGGGGCTGGAAATCCCCTATTCTCACAGCGCCTAAAAATTAGGGTTAAAAAACCAGAGGCTGTTCTGGGGCAGAGACCCTTTGTTCCAGAGCATCCCTAAAATTGGAGAGGTATGAAACATGAGACCGCTTCGGGGAAGGGACCCCCCGTTTCTGAGCACCCCTTAAAATGGGGGAGGTATGAAACGTAGAGCCGATCCAGGACAGGGACCCCCATTCACGGCCTCAAATCAAAAGGGGGTGTAATATGTCTCCGCCAAAGTTTAATTTGTTACATTTTGGATATATTAAGTTTTTTAGTTTAGTGAGTGTTTTAAATTTACTCATACTTTGTTGATCAAATTGATTTTTATCCTTGTTTGTAATTATTATTTTAACTTCTAGTATTTTTAAAATTTTAAATTCTAATTAAGGTTTTCACTAATTAAATTTGATTTTAAGGCATAGAAATTTAATCTCAAAAATTTCATATGTTATAATCTTCCCTCTAAAAAGAACTTCGTCCTCAAAATCAGGTTATTTGAATATTTTTTGGGTACTTCGCCTTCATATCCTCTTCGCGCTCCCTAGTTACTTCTTCTAAGTTTCTATTCTTCCATAGCACTCGAACAAGTGAAATCTTTTTGCTCTTTAACTCTCTTCCTTAAGTCTCAAGAATTTGTATTGGTCTTTTCTCATAAGAATCAAATTAGTTTTCGGGTCGAGTAGTTTCTCGTTCTGTCTTGGGTCTTCTTTGGAGCATGATAGTTTATTTTTGTAATATGTCCACACATCAATTTACATTAACTTATTAAAACAATAAATTTATTTAGTAATCCTAGATATTAATTATATTTTAACATATTTATTTATTTTTAGAAGGAACAAATAACATTAACTTTGTTTTTGTCTATTTATGATTACAAGTTTTTGATATGTGCAAGGTGTGTACACAAGGTGTTTACATAACTTTTTAGCATGTTTCATTATACATAACTTTTGAACTTCGAAATCAAAAATATTAAAAAAGATATAGATAATATAAAAAATGTGATTAAGTTGTTTGAATTTTTTGAAGAAAGAAAGAGAGAAGAAAATTAAAGAGTAGGACGGTATAAAATAATTGGAAAACATTTGTGCTTATTGGAGTTTGATATTTTGTGAAACTAATGGAGCGTAAATTGGAGGATGGAGTTAATGGGGTCGATATACTTGAATCGGTCAAACCGGTGACTCACATTGAAGCAGCTTGCAAGATACTCACATTGTTGATTCCAGAAGTCTTGACAATTAAATGAAGGTTCTTCATTTGAGCTTGAACACTTGAATATGCAATTCAGGGTGTTATTTCTGTAGGTTCCCTGAATGACCCTTGCTCAATTGCTTCTGGCACCAATTGAAGACTTTCAAGCCTTTAATTACTGCTGCAGCATGATTTTATTTAAGGAAATTGTGCGCTGAAACCTCTATAAATAAATATTTTAGTAAATGTAAAATGGTTTCCGAAAGAAGAATTTCTCAGTGTTATGAGAAGTGAGAATAGGAAGAGAGCAGAGAAAATAAATGATTTTTTGAAGGGAAATAAAAGAAAAAGTATAGAGAAAAATAGGTGTGGTGCTTTTGTGCACATTGTAAGTTCTAAAAGTGGTGAATTTCTATTAGTAAATATTTTTTATAATATTTGATTTCTAAAAAAAATATTGTAAAATTTTATTTTTTATAGTGATATCTTTCTGGACTCAGTCCCTGTGATTTTTTCCCGACTTAGGTTTCCACATAAAATCTTCGGTGTTTATTTGCGTTATTATTTCTCTTACTTTTTAGCTGTTATAATCTTACGGTATGAAAAAATATTCTTAGTATTTTTTAGATCGTATCTGTTAGCGTTTCTCATATCGCTTGCGGTGATATTGTTATCATCGTTCTCGCCGAATTTCGTTATTTTTTTCCAACAATTGGTATCAGAGTGCCGGTAATCTCTTTAAATGTAGCATGTTATGTGGTTGCAATTTTTAACTGATCTTCTACATCATAAAAGTTTTTTAGAGATTATTATGCTGGTAAAGATTGAAATCGAAAAATTCAATGAAAATAATTTCTCTCTGTGAAAATTAAAAATGAGGGTGTTATTATGGACAGATAGTTGTGTTATGGTTATCGGCGACAGACCTACGAACGTAAAAGACGAGAAATGAAACAAAGCTGATGAAAATGCAATGACCATTTTGCATCTTAATCTAGCAGATGAAATTTTATCAAGTATTTCGGAAATGGTAACGGCAAAACAGATTTGGGATACATTGACAAAATTATACGAGAAGAAGTCATAGTATAATAAAATTTTCTTGAAAAGAAAATTATATATCCTTCGGATGTCAAAATCTACAACAGTGAGAGATCACGTCAATACTCTCAATACATTATTTTCTCAACTAACAGCAATGGAACACAATATCGACAAGAATGAAAGAACTGAACTTTTACTTCAAAGTTTGCTAGATTCGTACGATCACCTCATCAGAAACTTGTTCAATGGTACTGTAAAAACAACATTGATTTTCAATGATATTGTAGCTGCCATTTTTTACGAAGAAAGTAGGCAAAAAAACGAGCAGTCATCTGTGGAGGCATTATCAGTAATGAGAGGGAGATCAATGAAACACAGGGTCTCTAGAGCTACCACGTCGTGAAGATCTAAATCGAAAAGTAGAAAAGACGTTAAGTGCTATTATTGTGGCAAGATGGGTCACATGAAAAAAGAGTGCTGAAAGCTGAAGAAAGAACAAGGCACGAAAGGTGTTAAAGGAGAAATGAACAGTACGACGACAACTATCTCTGAGAGTGAAGATGTTATTTTATGTGAAGATATTGTAAACCTCACGATGAATGAATCATGCTGGGTATGTGATTCTGGAGCATCTTATTATGTTATTTCAAAAGTGTAGTATTTTTCATCTTACATCAGTGGTGATTTTGGCATTGTCAAAATGGGGAGCAATCATGTTTTCAAAATAATTAAAAAATGAGACATTTGCATCCAGACCAATACAAGATGTGAATTGGTGTTTAAAGATATCAGATATTCCAGATATTAGGCTGAATCTAATATCAGTCAGTGCTCTTGATGAGACTATTTACAAGAGCAAATTTGTTGGCAGAAAATGAGAGCTTAGCAAAGCTTGCTAGTTGTAGTGAGAAAAATCAAATTGTATAGTTTATATGTGCCTCAAGTGACTGTTAAGGAAACATCAATAAATGCTATACAAAATAACTCGTCTATTGAGTTATGACACAAGCGGTTTGGTCACATGGGTGAGAAAAGATTTCAATTGTTTGGAAAGAAAGAATGTCTGTCACATCTCAGACATGAATCTTTGTCAAGTTGTATTCACTGTTTGGTTGGAAAACAACATAGAGTTTTCTTTCAGAAGAATTCTGCATCAAGGAACCCAGATGTGTTGGAAGTTGTTTACTCATTTGTCTGTGGTCTCATGTCAATGAAAATGTTAGAAGGTGTCTAATACATGGTCACATTTATTGATGATCACTCAAAGAAGATTTGAGTTTATGCACTCAAGACCAAAGATAAGATCTTGAGTGCATTTTAACTGTGCATTCAACAGTTTCAAACAGTTTCATGTTTTCACAGAGCGAGAAACTAGAAAGAAGTTAAAATGCATTCGCACAGATAATGATGGTGAATATATAGGATCATTCGATGAATACTGCAAGGTGCACGTGATCAGGCATGAAAAATCTGTTACAAAGATTCCGCAATAAAATGGCGTTGCAGAAAGAATGAACAGAACTATCGTGGAGAAGATAAGGTGTATGTCATCACATTCAAAACTCCTTAAAACATTCTGCAGAGAAGCAATGAATACTGCAGTAAATATAATCAATTTATCTTTATCAACATCTTTGAGTGGAGAAGTGTCAAATAAACTATGGACTGAAAACGACGTCTCCTATAAACAATTAAAAGTGTTTGGATGCAGAGTGTTTGTCCATATTCTAAAAGATGAGAGGTCTAAGCTAGACAACAAAGCTAAGTAATGCATATTTTTCGAATACGGAAGTGATGCATTTGGATATAGGTTTTGAAATATGGTTAACAAGAAAATTGTCAGAAGTCGAGATGCTGTCTTCTTTGAAGATCAGACCATTGAAGACCATACCATTGAAGACAAGAAGAAAGATGTGGAGATCCCTGATGAACATCCAGTAACAGTTGGTCAGAAGAAATCAACCTTTGACGGAGGAGATGCTGGAGAATCCAGTGATCAAGCAGCTAATAATGTTGACCAAAGAGAAATAGAGATTTCTCCTGAATCAGTTGCAAAACCAAGGAGGTCAATAAGAAATCGTCAACCACCAAGAAGATACTTTGTGAATGAATATGTGATGATCACTAATGACGATGAATCTTAGTGCTATAAAGAAGTCATGGAGCATCAACAAAAAAAGAACTGATTAGATGCGGTGCAAGATGAGATGACATCATTGCATGAAAACTATACTTATGAGTTGGTTCGGCTTCCAAAGGGGTGAAAGGCACTAAAAAACAAATGGGTATACAGAGTCAAATAAGAAAATTCATAACCAAAGTATAAGGTACGACTGGTCGTGAAAGTCTTTGGTCAGAAGAATGACATGGACTTTAAGAAAATTTTTTTACCTGTCGTGAAAATTTCGTCCATACGAGTCGTACTTGGATTATCTTCAAGTCTCAATTTGGAGATTGAGCAACTCGATGTAAAGACAACATTCTTGCATGGTGAATTAGAAGAAGAAATCTACATGGAACAACTAGACGAGTTCGTCGTCAAGGGAAAGGAGCACCTGATATGTTTATTGAAGAACAGTATGTATGGATTAAATCAAGCCCCACGACAATGGTACAGGAAGTTCGACTCCTTTATGGTAAATCAAGGATATAGAAAAACTTACTCATACCATTGTTTGTTCATGAAAAAATTCACGGATGGTATATTCATAATCCTCCTACTTTATGTTGATAACATGTTGATTGTGGGCCAAATAGAGAAAAGATTTTTAAGTTAAAGAATAAGCTTAACAAGTCTTTTGTCATGAAAGACTTAGGATTGACAAAACAGATACTTGGGATGAGTATCACTCGCGATAGGAAAAGCGAAAAGCTATGACTATCACAAGAGAAATATATCAAGAAAATTCTCAGCCGATTCTATATGGATAAGACAAAGCCGATCAGTACTCTAGTTGCTAAACGTTTCAAACTTACTTTCGAACAAAGTCTTTCTAATGAAAAAGAAAAAGCAAAAATGCAGAAAATTTCATATGCCTCAGCAATTAGTAGCTTGATGTATGCTATGGTTTGTACGATACCTGATATTTCACATTTTGTTAAAGTAGTCAGTCCATTTCTAACAAATCCGGGCAGAGAGCATTGGAATCGAGTGAAATAGATTTTTAGGTATCTTAAAGGTAATGTTGAATTCAGTTTGTATTTTGAAAGTAAGAAGCTTTCATTGGGAGGCTATACTGATGCAGACATATGACATACCCAAGAGAACTGTTACTCACTCACAAACACAGTCTCTTGTTTTACTTAATCATTTTACTGATGATTTTGTTTCTTTTACAGGCCTTGACGTTTTGGATGGATCTATGTAGGAGATCAACCCACTGAATCAGGAGCAGCCTTTGTTTTTGCTAACTTGGGATACACAGATGGATTATGAACGCCATCAGACGGGAATTTGTTTTCCCGACATCCTAAACGTGTAACCATTTCAATTATGCATTTCTTTTCTTTATTTTATTTTATTTAACATCATTGTGTATTTTTTTTCTTTGGCGTACATTTTAACCATTTTGTGAGATAATGTGAGTTATCAGTCTTACTCATATTATGCATTAGATTGTTGGTTAGTGTTAGATGTATGCATAGTGGTTGGCTATGGGTTGAAAATCAAAAAGTTCGGCCCAACAAGTCAAACACCAAGGACCAAGTAGGCCTCGGTCCATCATCACAAGGAAGGAACTTGGAGGCACGGATTGAAGCAAAGAGCACCGTAGATTAGACATGGAAAGAAGCAAGCTTAGGCGTTGTATGAAAGCGCCAGAAGGGTGCATCATGACCACATGACCAATCGACGGTGAATGCACATCCATTCCCATCTGCGCGCACATGGATCCTCACCCACGACCATAGATCAAATCTTCATCAAAGGCTCACATTACATCCTACCATTAACCAAACCCTAGTTAACCACCATTAGGATTATTTATATAGATCGTTTAGTCGCATTGTGGACCTTTTGCTAATTTCTCAATATACGAGTTACATTTGTATTCTAAAAGAGAAGCAGTATTACCTACAAGTGAGGTAAGCCACGAATTTTTTAATCCGTGAAAGTAGCAGGTCTCTTTTGCTTACTAGCTCAAAGTTATTAGATTAAGCTCGTATTGTCTTTCTCATCATTCTACATTACAAGTTTGATCTACGAGGAGGCCGAATCGGTGCCCGATAGTGGTTGTTTTCCTACGGAAAAATATGCACCCGTGAGCAAAACATTGAGATAGCTCTTGGGTTCACTTATGGTTTACATTTCTTCTCTACACCTTTATTTACTTGTTGTTCTTCATATACACACACCGAGCACATTTTCTTCTTCGTTTGTGGGTTTTAATACGGGTCATTTCTAGGTCCGGATCATGTCAAGTGGTATCAAAGCTTAGGAGTTTCCTCTGAGTGCTTTTGATCGATTTAGAACACCCATTACATGGGCTGCAAGTTGAGTTACAAATCGGGTGACATTTCCATTCTATCGCACATTTTCTTTTCTTAAAAATCTGATTTGTTGAGTGATAATCTGTTTTGTTTAGATTTGAGCAGGGAATGTTAACATGCTAAATTTTGTTTAAAGCTTGTTGATAATATTAGTTGAAGATCATAAATATTTTGTTTATTGTCAAATTGAGAAGAACATGACATAGATCTGAAATTTTTTTTAAAGTATATTTTACCATTGAATATAATTTATTGATAATCAAATTTACAGCAAATTAAACTTATTTGGAAAAAATCCCACGTAAAGCTTGCTATTAATTTTGGTTAAATTGAATTGCCATTTTTTTTCCATAAACAGTATATTTAAAAACTGAAAACTTTTCTAATTGATGGTTGGTTAATGTTTATTGAGGTTTAAAGAATTAATATTTATTGCTCTTGCAATTAATTCTGGTTGTTTTAACGTATTAGTGTTTAAAAACTATCCAAAATAGGTTTGCATTAAAATTTGTATGAAAACTATTTGATAATTATTTGTGCTTTAAGATTATGTCTAATACATTGACTCTTAAAATAACAAATATCTTACAAAGAATCTCTCTTTTTTATTAAATTAAACGTTAAAAAAATTAAAATTAAAATTCACCATCCCTATTTAAAATTAAAAAATTTATAAAAAATAATAATTAAAATTTAAAAATTCATCAATTTAATCTAATAGTTTGCTCTAAAAATTTAGGATTCTTTCCTTAGATCATGAAAATTAGAAGCATAGCAACAATTATCCGAAAATCTCCACAAAACATAGAAGCAAACTAAGACAAAAAGTTAACATCGGTTGAACCCTATACTTTTCAAGTGGGCGAGTCAAGCATGCAAGGATAAATCAATGGCTTAACTGCAATAGTTAATAACCTAGGTCAATAACTCAAAAACGTAACTTAGGATTAAAGAATGTTATGAATCAAATCTGACGTAACTACCAAAGAGACATATTGCACGAGAGAAGAAATTCTCAAGAGACCCTTCCAAGGCGAAGTAATGAACCACCTCATGAACATTATCAAGATCGGAGGCCTCGAGAGGATGTCGAATGGGTGGAGCCACCACGAAGGAGATACTGAAGATATGACTACACGGAAAATGACAAATGGACATTGGACGAAGAAGAGAACTATCGTCCAAATCGTTGTAAAGACAACGATGGCCTTCGTAATGGCAAGATATCTATTCCTTCATTCAACGGGACGTGTGACGGGAACACTTTCCTCGATCGGGTAGATAAAGTCGAAAAAGTCTTTGATTGCCATGATTACTTCGAGCGAGTAAAAATTTAACTTGTTGCCCTTGAACTAACGGGTCATGCGGCATTATGGTGGGCCAACCTGAAAACACAAAGGATGCATGAAGTTGGCTACCCCATACCGACATGGGATGCGATGAAGAATCTCATGCAAAAGAGATTCGAACCAAAGCACTACAAACATGAACTCTTCTAGCAAATCCACAACTTACGGCAGAATAGTAAAACCGTTGACGAATATCTCACGGAGTTTGAAAGCTCAAAATGCATGAAGGATTAGAAGAGCCTGAAGAGTAGGTTGTCGCTAGGTTTATACGAGGATTAAACCGTGAGATTGGAGACACAGTGGAGTTACAACAATTGGAGACCATGGATATGGTCGTGCAGCTTGCCCTCACCGTTGAGAGACAACTTAAACGAAAGAGAAAAGTCAATTATCCCTACAAGTTGCCCCCAAGAACTCATAAGTTCAGCAAGCTTGCTACTTCCCCTTGAACTAAAGGAAAAGAGCTTGTTCACCGTAACTGGCCACAAAAAGAAACAAGTAGTAAAGCTGTACAAAATGATAAGCCCACCGAGAGCAATTCTCCCATACAAAAAGCACGTGACGTCAAATGTTACAAATGCTTATGTAAGAGACACTACGCTAATAATTGCCCAAATGATGCATTATGATAATCAAGGAGTCCACTGGAAAGTGTGAAAGTGAATACGACATTGGTCAATACAACGACGGTCAATACGACGACATAGAAGAAGAAGTATCAACTGAAAAGAATGACACCACTGAAGAAGCATGTCCCCCTCAAGATGAACCACTGCTTATGGTTATTAGACGTGCCCTCATGTCACAACATACAAAAGAATACTGCCAAAGAGAAACATTTTCCATAGTCGTTGTGCAGTCAAGGACAATGTGTGTTATGTGATCATTGACGGGGGTATCTGTGTCAATTTCGCATCTCAAGAGATGGTCCAAAAACTTGGATTGCAAGCTGTTGCACATCCAAATCCCTAAAAGCTCAGATGGTTGAATGATAGAGACGATATCAAGGTCACTATACAAGTAATTGTTGAGTTTTCTATTGGTAAGTATAAGGACTCTGTACTTTGTGATATTGTTTCCTTGAAAGCTAGCCACCTTTTATTAGGACGACCTTGGCAGTATGATCGCAAGGTAACACACGATGAATTTTTAAATCACTACACGTTAAAATTCGAGGGCAAATTAGTCAAGTTATTACCCATGACCCCCGAACAAGTATCTCAAGACTATGCGGTGAGAAAAGAAACTAAGAACAAAGAAATTATTTTGATGTCCAAATAAAAATTGAGGTCTTGTGTCGTTAAAGGAAAGACCGTTATTCTAGTCTTATTTCAGAATAGGATGATAGAGCTTGGAGACATACCTTTACCTATCAAACATTTGGTGAACAAATTTCGTGATATTTTTCCAGAAGAACTACCCCAAGAATTACCACCTTTGATAGACATTAAGTATCAAATCGACCTAACCCTTAGGGCAGTATTACTGAATCGCCCATCATACCGAATGAGACCTGAAGGAGACCTGAAGAAGCGAAAGAATTACAAGACCAAGTGAAGGAATTATTGGACAAAGAATACATCCAAGAATCGATGAGCCTTTGTGCTATACCGACGTTATCGGTTCCAAAAAAGGATAGTAGCATGAGAATGTATGTTGACAGCCGAGCCAATAACCAAATTACGATTAAATATTAATTTCCTATACCACGGCTCGAGGATATGATGGATGAGCTCAGTGAAGCATCCATCTTTTCAAGAGTGGACCTTAAGAGTGGGTAGCACCAAATAAGAATGAGAGAAGGTGATGAGTGGAAGATCGCCTTCAAGACAAAGTACGGTTTATTTTAATGGATGGTTATGTCATTCGGACTTTCAAACACCTCAAGTACTTTCATGTGGTTAATGCACCACGTACTCAAGGACATGCTGGGGAAATTTGTGGTCGTCTACTTTTGACGATATTTTGGTATATAGTATTGACCTCCCACAACATGTGAATCACCTTGGCATCCTTTTTGAAAGCCTTCGTTCTGTAAAATTATTTAGAAATCTTAAGAAGTATTTATTTGGATAAAAGAAAGTATATTTCCTTGGGTTTGTTATATCTAAGAAAAAAATGGAGGCAGATAAAGATAAAATTAAAGCCATGCACCTAATGGAATATCCGAAGTAAGAAGTTTCCACGGATTAGCCTCGTTCTATCTTAAATTTATCAAAGATTTTAGCTCACTTGTTGCACTGATTATGAATCTAACAAAAAAAGGAGTAGACTTTGTTTGGACTCCCAACTGCCAAAAGAGTTTCAAATTTATAAAAAATAAATTATGTCGTTCACTTGTATTAGCACTCCCTCACTTCAACAAGCTCTTTGAGATTAAAAGTAACGCATCTGGAGTTGGTATTGTAGCAATGCTCATACACTTAATTATTCTACATATGATAAGGAGGTTTATGAAGTCATCTGGGCACTTGAACACTGGCAGCACTATCTCTTGTCAAAAAAGTTTGTCATTCATTCTGACCATCAGTCCCTTAAGCATATCAAGAGTCAGAATAAACTAAACAAGAAACATGACAAATGAGTTGAGTTTTTGGAGAGATTTTCTTATACATTGAAATATTTAAAGGGTGAAGAAAACGTTGTTGTTGATACCCTATCCACGAAGAGAATCCTTTTCACGGAGCGAAAGACCAGATTCTACGGGTTTTATTGAATTAAAAAGAACTATGAATCCGATGAAGACTTTGGTTGTCACCATACTAAATGTTTGACTAGAGCTGAAGGAGGGTATTATATCTTGGATGGTTTCCTCATGAAAAGAGAAAAATTATGTGTTCATAAAGGTAGTCTAAGACCATGCCTCATTAAAGAAGCCCACATCGGTGGTTTAGCGGGCCACTTTGGAGAAAAGAAGACCCTTAAAATGTTCAAGAAACATTTTTACTGGCTTCACATGTTGCAAGATGTGCATCACCTTTTGGAACAATGCATAATTTGTAAGAAAGCCAAAAGTAAAGTCGTTCCTCAAGGTTTATATATGTCATTGCCTATACCAACTCACCCTTGGATTGAAGTAAGTATGGACTTTATCCTAAGTTTACCACGAACTGCAAGGAGTAAGGATTCAATTATAGTAGTTGTGGATCAATTTTCTAAAATAGCACATTTTATGGCATGTAACAAGACTGATGACGCCACCCTAATTTCTGACATTTTCTTTAAGCAGATTGTCCGTCTCCATGGAGTGCCACACTCAATAGTTTCTGATAGAGACACCAAATTTTTAAGCACTTTTTGGAATATCTTATGGAGAAAATTAGGGAAAGACTTTGTTTTAGCACTTCCTTCCACCCCCAAACAGATAGACAAACTAAAGTGATTAATAGGACCTTGGGAACCCTACTACGATGTGTTGCTGGAAAGAAGTTGGGCAATTGGGATATAGTCCTGCCCTAATAGCAGTTTTGCTATGATTGGAGTGTCCACTCCACGACCCTTATCAATCCTTGTGAAGCTAGTAAGGTAGAGCAAATAAAGAAATTTCATGAGACAGTGCACAGAGCTATTGAAAAGAGCAATGCGATGTATGCCAAACACGCCAACAAAAGATGGAAAGAAGTTATATTCAAGGAAGGAGATTTGATGTGGTTGCATTTGAGGAAAGAATGATTTTCAGATAAGAGGCGATCTAAATTACTTCCTATAGCTGATGGCTCATTTAAGGTGCTGGAGCGAATAAATAATAATGCTTACAATATAGACCTATCAAGTGACTATGGCGTGTCGACCACCTTCAATGTCCAGGATCTGTCACCATATGTTAGTGATGATGAATATTGACGAAGAGATTAAATTATTGGATTTGAGGTTAAATTCTCTCTCACCTGGAGAGAATGACATCCCCAGTAGACCTGTTAGTCGCTCACAAACAAAGTTCCATGTTTTTTTTAATCATTTTACTGATAATTTTATTTTTTTTTGCAGGTCTTGACATTTTGGATGGATCCATGTAGGAGATCAGCCCATTGGATCGGGAGCAGCCTTTGCATTTGCTGACTTGGGATACTCGGATGGATTATGAACGCCATCAGAAGGAGATTTGTCTTCCCGGTATCCTAAACGTGTAACCATTTCAATTATGCATTTTCTTTTCTTTATTTTATTTTTTTGAACATTACTGTGTATTTTTTTTTTTCTTTGGCGTACATTTTAGCCATTTTGTGAGGATAAGGTGAGTTATAAGCCTTACTCATATCATACATTAGATTGTTGGTTATAGTTAGATGTATACATGGTGGTTGGCTATGGGTTGAAGACAAAAACGTTTAGCCCAACAAGTCAAGCACCAAGGACCAAGTACGCCTAGGCCCATCATCACAAGGAAGGAGCTTGAAGGCACGGATTGAAGCAAGGAGCACCTTAGATTAGACATGAAAAAAAGCAAGCTTGAGCATTGGATGAAAGCACAAGGAGGGCGCATCATGACCACATGACCAATCGACGGTGAACGCGCATCCATTCCCCATCTGCGCGCACATGGATCCTCACCCACGACCATAGATCAAATCTTCATCAAGGGCTCACATTACATCCTATCATCAACCAAACCCTAGTTAACCACCATTATAGTTATTTATATCCATCATTTAATCACATTGTGTACCTTTTGCCAATTTCTCAATATACGAGTCACATTTGTCTTCCAAAAAAAGAAGCAATATTACCTACAAGGGAGGTAAGCCACGGATTTTCCAATCCGTGAAAGGAGTAGGTCTCCCTTGCTTGCTAGCTCAAGGTTGCTAGAGTAAGCTCGTTTTGTCTTCCTTATCATTCTTACTTGTAAGTTTGATCTACGAGCAGGCTGAACCGGTGCCCGCTAGTGGTTGTTTTCCTATGGAAAAACATGCACCCGTGAACATAACATTTAGATAGCTCTCGAGTCCGCTTAGGGTTTACATTTCTTCTCTCCACCTTTATTTACTTGTTTTTCATATACACACACCGAGCACATTTTCTTCTTCGTTTGTGGGTTTTAACACGGGTCCTTTCTAGGTCCAGATCGTGGTCAACATGGTTGGAGATATTGACTCTATAAGATCAACATCAGGGTATTTGATTACATTTGCAGGGGAGCAGTTTCATGACAATCTAAGTGGCAAAAATCAGTGGCATTGTCTACAACAGAAGCTGAGTTTATGACGGCTACAGAAGACTATAAAGAAATTTTGTGGATGCAGAAATTTCTAACAGAATTGGGTCATAAACCAGATAACTATATCGTGTATTGCGACAGTCAAAGTGCTATTCATTTGAGCAAGAACTCGAGCTTTCATTCGAAGTCAAAGCACATAGATATCAAGTATCATTGAATACAAAATGTGTTGGATAACAAACAAGTGTATCTTGAGAATATTTACACAGATGACAATGGCTCAGACATGATAACAAATACTCTGCAAAGGAATAAACAAGAATTCTGTAGAGTCTTACCAGGATTAGAGATACTTTATTATAAATTGGGAGGGATGGATTTGTAGGGTCCCTCCTTTAATGAGGGAACCATTGTTTAATTGTTGTTGCAGCACGCTTTTATTTAAAGAAGGTGTGTGCTGAAGCCTTTATAAATAAAGGTTTCAGCAAATGTAAAATGACATCCGAAAGAAGAATTTCTCAGTGTTCTGAGCAATAAGAAGAGGAAGATAGAGGAGAGAATATAGAGAATTTTTTGAAGCAAAAGAAAAGAAAAAGTGTGAGTAAAAAATAGGTGTGATGTTTTTGTACACATTATGAGTTCTAAGAGTGGTGAATTTCTCTTAGTGGATATTTTCTAAAATATTGAGTTTCTAAAAAAATATTGTAAAATCATATTTTTTATAATGATATCTTTTTAGACTCGGTCGCTGTAGTTTTTTCCCAATTTGAGTTTCTACGTAAAATACTCTGTGTTTATTACCGCTATTATTTCTTTTACTTATTAACCGTTATAATATTACGGCGTGAGAAAATATTTATGGTATTTTTCAGATCGCATCTGCTATCGTTTCTCGTACCACTTGCAATGGTATTGTTGTCATCGTTTCCACCAAATTTTGTTATTTTTCTCAAAAGTTCTGCGCTTTTGCTTGACATTTCTAAAACAAAGCAACAAAAATTTTAAGCTACTTTTTCAAGCCAATCTCTATTTGTAGGTATCTTTCACATATATCATTGACCACTTCCTAAAAGTCTTTTAGATTGAAAGTCTTAGAGTTTTATCTGCCATTTTAAATATATAGGCTATATCTTCCTATTCAAGGGTTGAGTTTTGATGGTTCCAGCGCACAGCATAGTTTACTGTTATTATAGTTATATGTGTTACTATTGTAATTTTAAAAGTTACAAATAACCATAAATTAAATAGTTAGTTTAAAAAAAATAATTTTGAGAAATATATAAAAAAAATATTTTTTGAAAAATGCTTTTACTCAGTTATTCTCGTATAATTTTAATAGTTTTAACTTATGATCAAGTACCTTTCAAAAATTTTGAAATCGTCAAGTTTTATATAAAAATCATTTCACTTAAATTCCCGACGTGTGGGCGTCTAACTTACGAAAATAACACATTCTTATATTTATATAGAGACGTGTTATCAACAAATGAAACGTCTTTTTTCTTTTTTAAAAAATATTTTTTCTAAAACCGAATCTGGAAAAGGTCACAACATTTTTTTCAAAGAGATTAGATCTCTTCCTCTATTTTTTTTTAAATCACTTTTTGTGATTCTTTTATAGATCTATTTAAAAAAATAATATTTTAGATTTATTTTAGTAAACACTAATTTTAAAAATAAATGTTATATAATCAAATCTCATTTGATCAGATTTTTCAAATCTACTTTTTAAATCAAATTTTAAAAAAAAAATGATTTGACAGTTTGTTAAATAAAAAATTTGAAAATAAAATATCATCTGATGAAATTATTCAAATCTAATATAAATTCTTTAAAATAATGTCATCTAATTAAACATTTTATTTTGAATTGAAAATATAAAAATTATTTATACATTTCAAATTATAATGTATTTATTTGATTGTTTATAAATGATTAATCATAAATATTTATTCTTATAACATAAAATTTTTATAGTGATGTAAGATTACAGAGAGATCGATAGATTTATAATACTAAACTCAAATAATATTTGTTAATTAATATAACTTTTTTATATTAATTAACACAATAATTGACTCTACAGTAATTCTACTAAATACCTACAGTTGCAATTTTAGAACTATGAAGTATATTTACTCAAACTAATGTCCAATGATATAGTCATTAAATATGTATTAATACTACATTAAGATTCGTAATAGAGATAGATATAAAATCCGTTAACCTCTTATATTAAATCTTTATCATTGATTGCTATTAGTTTTTAATTAAATAATTAATTTATAATATTTATGAATTTACGTGTTAATTATTCAACTACTGAACTAATAAACAAGATAATCTTATATTATATATTTTATTGTATCAATGTTATCATTTTTAGATAATCATTTAATTTATTCTCAAAATACAAAGATTGTGTAATATAGCTCGTACACAACTATACCGAATAAATCAAAAAATAAATTGAAACGAAATCGGAGTCTACTAAATACAATAAACTAAGATCATATATATACTACTATTATTATGATAAAATTAATTATTTTTCATTTAACGGCTATTATAAAAATAATATAATTTAATCTGGTGTAGTTCTATATAATTATATTATATAAAATACAATCATTTTATGTCACTATATATATAGTCGGGATATGGCTATACGTTTTCAACGAACTGAACTATATTTATAACTTTATTAATTTGAAGATCTTATACTTTAAATATAAGTCATGTACTAATGAAATTATTTCTTTTTAAATTTAATATCACATATATCAACATATATGTAAATTTGAAATTGCACAAATAATCAATGATTTTTTTTTGAAATTATAAAGTATATCGTATAATGCAAAGATAAAAATTATTTATTAATTATATGTAATAAAAAATGTTTATAACATTAGCTTATTGTGCACATTATACCCAACAATCTCCTATATGGCTTAAAGCAAAAGATACATGTCTATAATCTCTAATCCTTATAGATGTTTACCAAAACTCTTTACAGACAACGACTTGGTGAAGGGATCAGCAAGATTCTCAGCGGTTGGAATCTTTAAAATGGAGACGCCTCCACGTTGCACGATCTCTCTTCTTATGATATTTTCTCTCTATATGTTTTGACATTTTGTGGCTTCTCGTTTCTTTATAATTCGTGTAATGCCCCGAAAACCTACACGTTTCCGATTCGTTCACTGCTATAATACCATCACTGTCATGCCCCCAGGAACCCTACACGATTCTCGGTTCACACACTTCTACTACTTACTCACTACACTAGGAAAATTTGAATTTTCGTTCCTCGATTTAAAATGACATTTTAAACATATTTTAACCAGTATCGCACCAAAAAACTTGATTAAAATCTGTTTAAATAAACTTTAATTTTTAAAACATAAAAATAAAGAAACCGGTCAACACCTGTAAATACCGGTCGACACCTTAATTCTCTCTGCTCTCCCCGGTTGATCTTCGCGGTTGACACTTCCACTGACTTTACACCAACCGGTCGACACCCACAGTCACCGGTCGACACTTCATTTCTCTCTCTCCGCACAGGTCGAACCCCACGGTCGACACCCTCACTGATTTTACCGTAACCGGTCGACACCCACAGTCGCCGGTCGACACTTCATTTCTCTCTGTCCGCACAGGTCGAACCCCGCGGTCGACACTCTAACTGATTTTACACTAACCGGTCCACACCTTATTTCTCTCTGCTCACACAGGTCGACCCTCGCGGTCGACAATTGCAGGGTCTGGTTGACCACTAAGCCTATCAGTTGACACTTTCTCCCCAAAACCTCAGTAAACCTCAAATTTTCCTCCAACACGACTCATTTCAACTCAATACTAAAATCTGCAAAACCATCCATTTTCAATCAACTCAAAACCGCTATATATATCAAAACTACTACCGAACATTTGAAATCTATTTACTATTCAAAATGACTCCGACTCAACCTCTACACTAGTACCTATGAACACCGCGTCAAAATTGCCCTAACAGCCGGCCAGATCGTTCATGTGCGTACTCCTACTACCGCCTCCTAATCCTGGACATGCTCGGAGTACTCACCAACTATGGCGTCGTTACCTACATCACAGAATTCAACTATTAGCCTTATGGTAAGTAAGTAATACATAAAACATAAATACTGAAAACAAATACATCCTAACATATGCAGTTTCTACAGTTTCATCTCTACTTTGGTTTTCGTCTCTTTCTTATATCTTCTTTATCTTCTTACTACTAGGTTCTTCTTTATGCGCTAGACTAAGCTGACACATCTCGCATTTCCCCTCATAGGACGCAGTCTCCCTCATAGGACAGAGCCAACCTCAGTCTAGTAAAGTGACACAACTTGCGATCCCCCTCATAGTACATGGTCCCCCTCATAGTACGATGTCACCACGTAAAGCGGGGGAGCAATGACACACCTCGCGGTCCCCCTCATAGAACGCAGTCCCCCTCATAAGACAATGTCACTCAACCCCACCTTTATTATTTTCTTATGTATCTTCGCATTTTGTTCGTCTCATCACATCCTACTATTTCACTTCGTAAAAACATGAAAATTTATTTTTATCTCCTTCTCCTAATTTAAAAAAATGATGCACAACCATTGAAATATAACATAAAGCAAACGTGCAATCCATTCTACTGAACTGTGATGTAGCCCCAAAGGCAAAACCTCTACTACATTACTTACTTGGCGTTCTTAGCAACTCGTACACTGTATACGGCTCGCTAAGTGGAGAAGCTATAAAATTACACATTTATCAGCTCTACTTTCCACTCAATTAATGAAACTCTAAAAGAAGCAACACTCTCACAACTAATCCAACTAAACTCAAAATCCTATACAATTTCCAACCAAATTCGGAACTGCATAACTTCTCCAATACTTGTCCGATTTGGACGATTCGAAATGCAACAGGCTTTTGAGGATGTCTAATTTCTAATGGTCTAAACAAACTATTAATCCAACACCTATAGTTTGGCTGAATGTGACAGAACAAAAACCGTTCCACAATTCGTGTATTCGGCTATCCAAATGCTCGATCTTTCCCATAAAATCCCATAATCTACTCCTATTTCTAGCTTAAACACCAACATGCTGGCAGAAATCAACTCTAACTTCAATTTTTCACAACTCCCTTCTAGGTTTTCACTAAAAGTATTCAATACTTCCTCTCACTTCATCTTTAACATTCAAAACAGCTAAAGAACTAACTATATACTAAAAACTAAACAAAACTTACCGTAGATTTAAGGAAACAGAGAAGAACTGAGAATCGTTGGTGAAAGAAGAAGCATCGAGGGAAAGAGGGGGGCTCCTGCACAGTGAGGAAGAAGAAAACAACAAATTCTTCTATTATACTCCCTTTTTTATAATAATAATCCTAATTACTAAATCACCCTCAACCTTCAACCGTTTAATCAAATCGTCATTCGGTCCATTTTCGGTTTGATTCTTATAAATTCATCTTATCCATTAGTCTCAAAATAATCTTCTACGTAGCCAGCTAAGTTTTTCACCTTTAATTCTGACTAAAACTCCGCTGTTTACCGCTCCGAAAATCCGAAAATCATTTAACGAAAATTTTAGGCGTTACAATTCGTCACTGCACCACTATTATTACAATAAAGTGTTAGTGATTTATTCATATCTGGAACAACTTTTACATCACTAAAGAACTTGCGGATTCATACAACTTCTTGAGCTGCTTCTGAAGCAACTATGTACTTGGTTTCCAAAGCCAAGTTAGATACTCCTCCTTATTTGAAACTTCTCCACACAATGGCTCCACCATCAAGAGTGAATACTGATCCAGATATCAAATTTTAATCATCTATATCAGTATGAAAATCAGAATCAGTGTATCCTATAGGAATCAAATCCTTACTAAAATATACAAACATATAACTTCTCGCGTTCTTAAAATACTTGCGAGTGTATTTGACTGCTATCAAGTGATCTAATCTTGGATTATACTGAAACTAGCCAACTATCCCTACTGCATAGCAAATGTCAAGTCTTTTACATAACATAGAATACATCAAGCTACCAACTGTTGATGCATATGGATAGTGTCTCATATCCTCATCTTTTTTAGGCATGTCAGGACACTACTTAGAAAGAGTAATTCCATGACGAGAAGGTAAATTATCCTTTTTAGAGTTCTGCATTGAATATCTAGAAAGCATCTTGTCAATATACAATGTCTGACACAAGACTAATAATTTATTATTGCAATCTTTAAATAGACGAATCCTAAGAATATAGCTCGCTTCTGCCAAATCTTTCATTTAGAATTGCTTAGCCAACCAAACCTTTATATCAGATAATTCTTACATTATTGCTTATAAGTAGAATGTGATCGACATAAAGAATTAGAAAAACTATTTGCTTCTCTTTGAAGAACTTATATACACAAGACTCATCAAGACATTGCAAAAATCTATAAGATTTGATCGCATCATTAAATCCCATATATCATGACCTGAATGCTTAGTTGAATCCATAAATAGACCTACGCAATTTACAAATTTTTTGCTGTGCATCTTGTGCTATGAAACCCTTTGGTTGCTACATGTAGATAGTCTCTTCAAGATGAGCATTCAAAAAAATTGTTTTAACGTCTATCTACCAAATCTCATAATCATAATTAACAACTATAGATACCAGAATACAAATAGACTTAAGCATTTTTTTAAAGTTTCTTCATAGTCAATCCCTTTCTTTTGTGTATAGCCCTTGGCCATCAGTCTATCTTTGAATATCTCTATTTTTTTGTGTACTTTAAGTTTCCTCTTGTAGATCCATTTACACCCAATTATTTTTACCCTTTCAGGTAAATCTACAAAATCCCACACTAAGTTGGAATACATAGATTCTATTTCACGTTTCATAGCTTTAACCCATGTTTCTTTGTCAGAATCTTTCATTGCACATCTATATATCAATAGATCATCCTTCTCATCATTAGTGATAGTAATTTGTTCTTCACCATCATGTCGATATCGAGATGATAATCGTATTAATCTTTTGTTAGGATGATGTGTAATGATGGCCTGACTAGAGAAAGTGGTGTTTTTTTTTTTAATTTCCTCGTGTGTAACACCCGAATTTTTCTGTCCATGTAATTGTCTCTAAATTATTATGTACAAATACTTTGTTAATGTAATGTATATTTTGGATGGAGATTTTGGTAGAACAAGTCAGTTACGAAAATAGAAGAAGAAGATATGAAAATTAGTAAGAAATATGAAAAGCGTTAATTTATGGAGGGATAAGTACGAATAAAGGGTTATAAGAGGGTCAACCCTTTTAAAGTTTAACAAGGGAATAAAAAGAAAAATGTATGGAGATGTTTAAAAATGTCAAATTTTTTTTTTGAGTTGTGAAGTCATCTACGTGAGAATTAAAAATGGGTGTAGAGGTGAATTTAAAATCTTGGCAAAGCATTTCCCTGAAGCAACACTATCCCTGTAACCAAACAACTCACCCTCTCCTTCTCTCTCTCAACTCACGTTATCTCTCTCTCTTATCTCTCTTTTTCTCCACGCAAAAACCAGCAGCTCTCCTTCACCTGCGATTCTTCCTCCTCAATTTAAGCTTCTCTTGTGAAGGTTTAAGGTAAGAGAAAAAAAAAAGAAAAAAAAAACCTTGGTTTATAAGTTATATAGGTTAGTTGATTATTGTTTTGAGTTTTGAAAGGAATTTTGGGGTGGGTTTTTGAAATTTCAAAAATCTGAAATTGATACTAATCTTGATTTAAGTCTATTTTGGGATTCAATGAAGGAGTAAATGAATAGAAATGCATGTTTGAAGCATTGTTTGGAATATAGGTTTGAAATTAGAATAAATAGGGCAGATTTGGTTTTCTGGAAATTTGGATGAGTTAAGTGTCTTGGTTTGTTAAATGAATTATAACATTAGAAACTAGATATAAGGTTTCCAAAACATGTTGAATTGTCAAATTTAGATAAGAATTGAAGGAATTACGAACGTTTGAAGTTAAATCAAAATCGATTGTGAAATTTGAGTTCTAATTGGTGTTTGTGGAATTTTCGTAAATTGATTTGATTTAAGCTAGTTGAATCGGTTAGTCGGTGGTGTTTGAATTTCATTTATATGGATGCTTGAACGTTTTTAAGTAAACTTTTGGATTAAACTGGAGTTATTGAACTTATCGAATTGGTTATGAAAATTGTGCTATATTAATGATTTCAATACATATTTTTAGGTTATAAACTCCAAAAAAAACATTAAGGTTGTTTATATTCTGAAGGATCAAAGGTAAGTTCATATTATTTGTGTTTGACCCTTAATGCTTACAACACCAAGGTACTAGAGTTTTATGCTTTAAGGGAATATGTTTACGGATAGTTTAAGTTTTAGGCAAGTATTATACTAGTGTTTTTGTTTATTGAAATGTAATGAGCATATGTTATGTTATGTTTTATGCATACCGTATGTTCATGCATCAAGTTTTCAATAATCATAAAAAAGTTTTTATGCACATATTTTATGTAAGAAAATAAGAAAATGTTATCTTATGAAATGTACCGGTTAAGTTGTGGGACAGGTAATAACATACAAAAATCAGCCACCGTTACCATTGGTTGAACCAGGGGACAGTAAACACTCTGTAGATCTCGGGGCTGACCTAGGTCGGAAGGACAAATGTTACATTTCTGGTATCTACTCCTCTAATACGTCCATTTAACCACCATGTCACTGTAACTAAATGAAAAATAAAGTATGTACATGTTTTGAAAAATATCATGCATATCATGAGCATTGTATGTCATTGTTATAGTCTTGTTGAGCGTTAAGATCATTAGTTAAACTTCATGATGTAGGTATTGACCGAACTGATGAGGACTTTAAGACTCAAGTTGATGAGTAGACGCAGTTTGAAAAACAAGGTCGTGGGGGTTAGTTGTGGTAGTCAGGCAAATTTTGACCCGTAGGTGAAGTTCTAAGGTTTATATTTATGTTATACAGTCTTTTGGAATAAAATATACAATTAGTTTTCGAATTTGGAGATTTTCTGAAACTGTTTTGGAGTTTGTTATGCTGTATGGATACGTTTAGTTTTTAGAGTCATTCATGCAGTTTGTTTTCGTAATTTTCTGCTATATATCTCATTTTATATGTTTTAGGAGGGTCTTCCACTTATTTTAAATGAGCAAAATGGATTTTTTTTAAACAAAATCTTATTTTAAAGTTCAAAGTTTTAAGGAAAAACGAAGAATTTTACGTCAAAAAGTTCATGTAAGTTATGTCTGTCCCGTGACAACCGACTAGGGTCGCCACATCGTGGATCAACAACTATTGTTGAACAGGTCTAACCTTGTCAGATAGAATATATTCTAAGACAATCTTTTTATGATGTTTGTAATTTGTTATATAGTCGTGTTCAATGAATGTGGCATATGTCGATACAAATATCTTATTATCTTGAGGAATATAAGACAAACCTGTATTGCACATATCCAACAAACATGCAAAAATCAATTATTGGTGTCAGCTTTACAGTCTTACCTATTAGCACATGTGCTGGACATTCTCACAGGCGAAAGTATCTCAAACTAGGATTTTGACCACTACATAACTATAAAGGTGTTTTAGATAAAGACTTAAATGGAACTGCACTAAATATATCGTTATTATTTGTAAAGCATATTCCTAAAATGATTTTGGAAGAGAAGAATAGCTCATCATATTAAGAAATGTTCGATTTCTTCTTTCAGCAACACCATTTTGCTGAGGCGTGCCTGATTCTGTTAGTTGAGATACTATAACATGTTGTAAAAGATAATTCTTGAATTCGTTGTCAAGGTACTCACTTCTCGATCTGATCGAAGACACTTAAAAGTTTTACCTAATTGATTCTCAACTTCAACTTTAAATTCTTGAAACTTTCTAAAAATTTTAGATTTAAGCTTAATTAGATAAGTGTATCTATATCTTGAGTAATCATCTATGAATATCACAAAACTCATAGCCACCTCTGGCCCGCGTTGATATTGGGCCACATACATCTAAATGTGTTAGATAGTGTTTCTTGAGCCCTTTGTCCATTTTCAATAAAAGACTTCTTGGTTATTTTACCTTCCATGCAAGATTCACAAACAGTTAAAGATCTAACGGTTAAATCTTTCAAATGATCATCCTTAACAATTATGTTAATTCTATCAAGATTAATATAACCAAATTTAATGTGCCATAAATATATATCATCAGTATGAGAAATCTTTTACTTCTTAGATCCAGGCAATTCAACTTTGAAAATTTCAGCATTCAACAGTGATGAACTTATGATGAAACTTATCATATAAAACTCATTTTTCATTAAGATAGAATAAATATTTAAACAATTTCAAGACATAATAACTGCATTATTATTAAAATAAATAACTAATTGTTCAAATATTTGAGAAACAAAAATGAGGTTTCTAGTAAACTCTGGAATAAAATAAATGTTTTCTAAAAACAAAAATTTATTGTTTTCAAAATAAATTTTGGCTTCTCTTAATGTTGAAGTTGAAACAATCGCACCGTTGCCAACTCTGAGTGTGAATTCTCCATCAACTAGTCTTCTATAAGAGTTTAGCATATGCAAATAACAACAAACATGATTAGTAGCACATGAATCAATTATCCAAGGTGATAAATCATTTTTAAACAAACAAGAATCGGTAATTAATAAATCAAATTTATCTTTTTTTTTCAGCTCCTCGAGTTCCAATGACCATCTACCTCACAATAAAAACATTATCTTTTGGGCTTCAGAGAATCTGAGTTTTCTTGTTTGACTTGTTCTTTTTTTTTTTTAGATTCTAGGCTCTTTTTTGTTGGCCTCCTTGACCTTCTGGAATCTCTTTCTCTTTTTAAGAAAAGAATTGAATGAAAAAGGTCCCACAACATTTGCTTCACTTTTCTTATCCATAGAAATAAACTCAAAACTGGTCAATTCATTCAACAACTTAATCAAATCATAAATCAATTTATGCATAAAATAATTGCTTTTGAACAAGAGTAATTGTGGGCTTGGATTTTCTAAAATCATGCTCACTTCGGTTGCCTCATCAATATGAACTTCATTAATTTAAACTTTATGAATAGTACTGATTATCATCAAAACATGTTGACGTACAGAGACTTCTGTTTTCATCTTAGAGTTTATAACTCTCTTTATTGTTTCATGACGAAATTGTTCAGATGGTCTACCAAACATGTCTTGAAGAGACTTCATTATCTCATAGACAATCTCATAATTCTTAAATTTTTCACTGATAACATCACACATGGTTGCAAGCAAAAAATAACGAGTTTTGATATTTGCTTTGGAATGGGTGATTGTGTCCTCCCCGCGTATTGAATCGTTCGACCTAGTGTCTTAAGCCTGCAAATGTGTTATATCCAGAACGTAGGAAGAAACCAAAACCATGCTGTCTAAATCAGTATGCAACTATAGGCACATTCATTTTTGCCCTATTATGTATCATAGGCACCTCACATGACAACCATTTCACATGAATTAAAGAATTCCAGTCTTGTACCAATACGAGTACAATTAAAATAAAGCAATCAACTAACCAAAGTAAACGTTTCGGATGGAAAAGAGATGCACAAGCACAGACAAAGTAAACTACATCAATAAAAAAACACATCATGTTAGTCTGCAATGCCCTCTAAAAGAAACAAGATAATCCTATACCGAAACACAAATACTTGAAAATATCGAATATTGGTATTATTGAAGATCGAAGAATGTGACTTTCTAAGTTTAAAAACTCTTCATACAATATCTATGTAAGTTTATCGTATATATTGTTAGATAATATTTCATAGAAGGCAGAAAAGACGAGTGTTTTTTTTAATAACTCAGAATCTCATAGCAAGACGAGAATTTATACTGAATATTGGCCGACTTTTGTAATATGTTAGAAACTTTTCCGGCAAATATAATTTATTCTGCCACTTACAACACTCATGCCTTGATTAGTAAAGCTTCGACAATAACAGCTGATACACTGCGTTGGGAGACTGCAAACACAACATTTGTGCTGCCTAAAAAGTTTTACTTGCTTCACGCAGATAAATTCATTTCACCATTTTGAACATCATTTTGTCTTTCTGCAATTAATCAACCGAAGCTAACTTTCGTTCCAATACCTAATAATAAACAGAAAAAAAGATATTAATGACACCATGAGTTCACTATCGGACTCAAGATACAGCAACAAAGGTTGCTCCCCTCAGAATTCAAACACAAAATTTAATTCAAGCTATACTCGTGCAACATGGCCACTAAAGAAACGAAAGGGGAAGAGATAAAGCAAGACCAACATCATTTGATAAGTAAAAAAGAAACTAAACACAGACTAAAAGACTATACTTCTGCAACATGGTCATTAAAGAAATATGACAAGCATGCTTGCAATTTAAACTGCCAAGGTGTTGTTCCCCATGCAAAAAAAAAGAAGCTTAAACAAAACCGCAGGACAAACAATGATTTTGATCTATTACCATGGAAATAAAATAAGCTTCAAGTTTAATGGGGGATGTTGAAATTATAAACTTGACTTCTTGGAGAAGTTTGTAGAAGCTTATAGAATCTTGTAGAAGCTTGGAGAAGCGTATAAAATCTTGAAAAAGATAGTAGAAGTTTGTCTAATCTTATAGAAGTGTGTAGAAGTTTATGGAAGCTTATCGAAAAGTCTTCTTTAGATATTTCTAAAGAGTCAATTATGACTACTAGTATAAATAGAGGTAATGTCTTTGAATTTGAGTGTAGCAAAAAAAAAAAAAAGGAGAAATCAGAGAAATAGTCTTTTCTTCTAAACTCTCTAACCTCTATCTTTTCAAGATATTTTCCAACAAAGATTTCTCATTGAAAGAAAATAAGCTTGAGGAAAACCGCAAGACAAACATGAATTAAACCTATTTTTAATTTAATTTTGACTTATTTAACCACTCAAAGAAAATAAGTTCATCATCCCTTTTAAGAATTGGATGGTTAAGAGTTTGTCTTTCCTTTATTTAGATTAAGATAATCCTAGAAAATTAGTTAGACTTGGTGTCATGCATGATCAAAAATATCATCAACATTATCTAGGATTATCTGTGTTTTTAACAAAAATAAATAAATAAATCATTTATCGGAAAATCGGGATATCTTTGTTTTATTTCGACATTTGATTTGGAATAAGCAATATACACTAAGAAAAAATGTAGTTTTTGATATTTGCTTTCGAATAAATGTGGAAGCAGAGTAATTAAAAAAATAAAAAACTTATTTTCATTTTAGTTCTTTAACATTTTTAATTGTCCAGTTTTCACAACACGCTTTATTAGCATAAAAATATAACAGAAATTTTTTAAATTCACTCTAAATGAGTTGGAAATTTATGTTGGATCAGGCAATTTAATTGTTTTACAGATGTGAAGCAATTCTTCAGCCAGGAATCAACTGTTGCACCGTCCAAATAGAACTCGAACAAATCGAAAGCGCAGAGACGAAGCATCATCAAACACAAGGGTTTGGTACAGAACAACAATGCGGTCTACACTTGTCACTTCTGTTCTCATAGGAATATGAAAAGAGGGACTCCAAGAGCTTGGAAAGGCGTTGAACCCAGCAAAAGACGTTGAACCCCCTTCAGAATCAAAGCAAAGAGATTCGAGTAGAGGGAGAAGAAAAGAGAGGAAAAGAAAGTGATTGTTACTTCTAACACGACGACGGAAGGGGCCGATAACTCCAGTGATAAAAAGATCGGAAAGATGCTTGATGGAAAGAGAAAGAGAAATAGTTTGAAGGAAGCCATGGACAATGTTAACGTTGGCAAAATTAAAGATGGATTGACAACGTACAGAAACAATCAATTTCAAAAAATTACATGAAATCGGAATCGAAAATTTGAATATTAGACTTGAAAAGGCCATGGCCAGTCCTTTAAATCCTCTTCCTGTCTAACCTTTGAACTCCTCACTGCGCTACCCCAACCTCCACCATCTCCTTCAACGATGGAGAAATATTTCAAGAAAAATGCCAGAGTAAGAACAGCCCACTCTAGCACAAACATTAAAACACACAACCCACCCGCCATTTTCAGAATCACCGACCCATCTTCTTCCCTGACGTACGATTTCAGCTCACTCAGAAAATCCCCAGTTCTAGTGAAAATCAGCACCGAAACAGACCCCTGAAAGATCGCAGTCAGCACTGTTAGAACCATGTGCACGGCGAACCACCGGTTCTTGTCTCCAGATGCGGCAGCACAGCCAGAGACTGCGCCGGCGATGGTGAGGACGTGAAGGAGGATGAGGAAGAAGCCACTGAGGGAGGGGAAGAGGCGGAGCGAGAGTGTGAGGAAGATGCAGCTAGAGGCTGCGCCGAGAAGAATGTAGTTGCAGTAGAGGAAGATTTTGTGGGTGTGGTAGAGCGACCGGGTGACTGAGCTTGTTTGAATTGCGTCCATGGAGATACCCATCTCTGGCTTTATTCCAATTTCGATGATTTGCAGAGGATTTTTGAGCTTGCAAGGTTGAAAAAGGCGGATTTAGAGAAGAAAGAGAAGACGAGGCTCTATATAGAGTGAGCACGTGTCAGACCCAACGGCTAGAAAATTCGAGGCAACGGAAGTGTAACGGCTAGTTTTAATGGATCTGTTTAATTAATTTGGGGAAATGACGTCCGTTCGATTAAGCTGATGTTGAAGTAACTAAAAAGGGTCAATTCTAATTTAATAGCTGAATGAATAATTTGAACATTTGAACATAATTGACTCTACTCTCCGGTGACAGCACACCACGTAAAGTCATACTAGTAGAAATATACAATCTCACGTATTAATAAAAATATATAATATTAAATCGTTTGAAAAAATAAAAACTACGTAATTTATAAGTAAAGTTTATCTTTTTACCGAATACAATGTATTTTAAGTTGACTCTGAAAATAAATATGCACGACTTTTTACATAAAGTAGACAATATTATAATAACAGCACCGAAAAACGTTACACCAATTGAGTAAATCACTCGTTTTCATCGTAAAATTTGTCAATGTTTATCATGTACACGGCCTAGATCTTTTACCGAGCACTCAAAATTACATGTGTCCGTGGTTGATCGTTTCAAGAAATTTATTTATTTTTCATGTTTTGCAAAACCAATTAATTATGAAAAACATAAATTAAATTATCAAAAACCTTTCATACACTATTTGTTCGTATTTTAATACTAAATGCAAAAGGGGATTTTGGACCGAACTGAAAATAAACCTAATCCTGAAAACCTAATTTTCTCCGAGTAAAGCTAGAAGTTCTCACTCGGCTGCTTCCTGTGCGTCGTTCGAAGAGACGAAGACTTGCGTAGCTCAATCCTCAGCCATCGTTCTGTATTTCTCCGTCAAGTGTCGGCTGCCAAGTGTAGTCGTCGTCGTCGCCTTTCGGGCGCAGCCCTAACTCGTAGTCAACGTCGTCGCTTTGGAGAGTTGTAGTTCGCAGTGCCAACTTCACGCAGGTTCGTCGAGTTCAAAGCATATATACGATGTTTTGTCGTTTCGATTTTCATTCTCATTTCGCACGCTGCAGTTCGCTCACTGATAGATTCGTCCCAGTTGAACATTCGAATTTCATTCCCGATTTCAGTTCTGTAAGCTGTCGTTTTTCTAAGGTTCCTTGTTCTTTGCAGTGATTCCTGGAGCTTCTGAGAGGGACGAGGGAAAATGTGGAGATCAGTTGTTGCTGCACGAGCTCTTCTAAATCGACAGGCAGTTCGGAAATTTCACGTGATCAAAAACCCCGAGCCTAAGATAGCTTTTAGATCCTTTAATTGTGAATATTCTAGATTCTTCGGGCACCACTCTCCGAATGAGAGGGGTTTTGAGTCGCAGCTGTCTGAATTGGTGGATTTTGGCGACAATGGTGATGCTCCACTGAAAGTTTTAGATGGAGGTTTAGCGGTGGATATGAATGATATTGAGAAGATGAGTTCTTCCTCTGTAGAAGGAATTCACAAGGAATCTCTAAACGATTTTAATGCCCATATTGATGGGGGTTTGGAGAAATTTTCATCTAGTCACCTCCAAATTGATGATATAGGGAGTGCTGAATTTTCCTCTGAAAATGAAATTGGCGAGACATGTCGAGACGATTCTCATGCCCCAACTGATGGGACTGGGGTTTTCTCTGGTACCGTAGAGGAAGAAGATGAGACTTACGAAATTAATGTGGAGCAGCTAGAGAGTGTATTATCTCTTCTTCAGAGTAGAGTCGATGGATCCTTTGAGTCTAGTCTAGACAAAATGGATTTGATTCTACACGTAGATTTTGTGGTGAAAGTTCTTGGAACTCCACTGATTTCAGGTGAGCATTTAATTAGATTTTTTGAATGGGCAATGAAAAAACCAGAGTTTAAGCTAAATACTCGGGCTTTGGATGCTCTTGTTTGTGCTATATGTAGTGATCTTAGGAGAAAAGATGCTTATTCTTTGTGGGATTTGATTAAGGACATTGGTGAGAAGAAGATTGGTTTAGTGAATACACAAATTTTGAATGAGTTGATAGCTTTGTTCTCAAGATTAGGAAAAGGGAAGGCTGCTCTGGAAGTTTTTAACAAGTTCGAAGAATTTGAGTGTGTACCTAATCCGGACACATATTACTTTACTGTTGAGGCGCTTTGTAGACGCTCCCTCTACGACTGGGCTTCCTCTGTTTGTGAAAAGATGCTTGGTAATGAAAGCTTACCAGACAGTGAAAAAGTTGGCAAGCTTTTGTGTTGGTTATGCAAAGGGAAGAGAGTTAGAGAAGCACATTCAGTTTATGTTATGGCTAAGGAGAAAAAGAGAATCCCACCTAAGTCATCAATTTATTTTTTGGTCAGCGCTCTCAGCAGAGAAGACGAAACTGTAAATTTAGCTCTGAAGATTTTAGACAACTTCTCTGGCATGGAAAGAAAATATGCAATAAAACCATTTTCTTCCGTCCTTCGAGGTTTGTGTAGGATCAAAAAGAATGAAGATGCAAAGGGTTTTCTTTTGAAAATGGTATCGGAAGGTCCACCACCAGGAAATGCAGCTTTCAATACAGTCATCAATGGCTACTCCAAAACAGGGGATTTGGACGAGGCCATTAAGCTGATGAGATTAATGGAGGATAGAGGATTAAAGCCTGACGTATTTACATACACAGTCATTATAAGTGGTTATGCAAAAGGTGGTCAAATGGAAGAGGCTTGTGAAGTTCTATCAGAAGCCAAGAAGAAGCATTCTAAGTTAACTCCTGTGACTTACCACACACTTATACGTGCATACTGCAAGCACGAAGAGTTTGACAAGGCCTTGAAGCTGTTGAGTGAGATGAAAGATTTTGGTGTCAAACCAAACCATGACGAATACAACAAGTTGATTCAATCTCTTTGCCTAAAGGCCACAGATTGGCAAAAGGCGGAAAAACTATTGGAAGAGATGAAGGAGAAAGGCATGCATCTTAATGGCATCACCAGAGGACTCATTCAAGCTGTGAAAGAGCTCGAAGAGGAAGTGAGCACTGCCGAAATGAGTGTCACAGCTTGAAGTTTCACCCATTTTAGATCCCTGCATAAGCTTTTGAGAAGTTGAAGCTTTCAGTTTCTCTCGTCTTTAACGTGGACACTTCAAAGCTCCCAGAAGAGGCTCTTCTTCTTCTCATCTTCTTCTGTCTTCCAAAGATCAATGATGTAACAGATGGTAAGACCTTTTTCTATTTCACAAAAACTTGTGTTCAAAAAGTAGAAGGCTTTGATTGAACAGCGCTCTACTTGAATAAATAACCTCTTTATCTCATGTTTCAAGTGCTTACTATACTATGCTCACCCTTGCTTTGTACATTAATTTCCTGGAGTTTGCACTCACTAGACAACTCTTTGGATATTATAATATAGTTTATTGGCGACGTTAAGTATATTTATGTAATTTAATGTCAAAATATGACATGCAAGCTTCAGTGGATCATTATTCTTAAACAAAAATACATCTCAAATCTAGCAAGAGATGTCAAACATGTAAGCTTAAGATTAGTTCAAACCTCAATTCAACCTCACAGTGGTAACATGTAGTCATTTCTCACTGACACCCAAAGGATACAACTACAAATGAGATGATTCACATAATGGTGTCACAAGTCTTCTGAGATGGCAGAATACCTCAATATAGATTACGAAGACACTTGCAAAACAAATAAATTGATAGCTAGCTGATCCCAATAATTTTTACAACATAAATTATATATACACCGACTATTCTCCGACTGAGATTACAACAAGTTGCTACTATAAACCACATTTTTAAGCATCACTGGCCCTCACCGTTAGACTACCTACGAGCTACGATTTATGAGAAGTAAATTTTGAACACTACTATCTAGGATGAGACAATGAAAGATATGTATAATAGGAAGCATTATTTGAGAAGAAAATACCATGGTTCCTTCCCAACAAAGTGTCAGTCGAACTACAGCTATCCGTGGCCTCTCTGTTTTTCCTGTTTGATTAGAAAATGGAATTGATGAGTTTTTCTCGAGGTTTTATATTTATATTATCAAAGGGCTTGGCCTGTTCTACGTGCACATAATCCCTCGTCTTGAGCACCTGCAAATGGAATACACTCAGAATCACAACGTAGTAATCAAACGGAAACAAGACCAAAAAGAAAGACAAGACTTTCTCTGAATAAGTAATTGAACTACTGTTTCGGTCAAACATGTTTAAGACGACAAAGATGATGAAATTGTCATTCCATAAGGTGGTGGTAGAAAACTAGTATGAAAGGATTAATAAATAAATAACCAAATAACTGGAAACTGAAGCACATACAAACCGAATGACTTAAAAGTCTTTACTGGCAGTACAACTTATAATTACATCTATGGGATATAGACAAAAGGCATATCTAGCAGTCAACATATCTATTTCTTATTAATGTATGCATCGTTTTATGAAGTTCAACAATGTAATCAAACTCTTAACGACTACTGAGGATAGAAAAAAGACTGATTGTTCAAGACTTTTGCAAGCCCAATATCTTACACATCACATATATATTATATATATAATAATATCAAACTTTCAAAACAGCAGTACAGTGATTCATGACCTGTACCACCGTATCTTTGAATAAAGATTTGCATAAATTACCAGTGTTTCAAAGAACATCCTCGATGCTTCTTTTCGTGTCTTTCTAACCAGTAAATTATCCATTGCGAGAACCTTTTTCCCTTTTATAGCTTCATCATCAAATAAAGTCTGAAGATATTTTCCAACAGCCCTAAAAGGAGAAGGCCCAATCATCAATCTTTGAGGTCGTCAGTAAAGAAAAAACATCTATTGCCCTCAACAAGCATTCTATACCTGGTGCGAGAAGACCATCCACTGTTTTCTACAAAACGAGTTTCCCCAGCAAACTCCTCACCTTCTTCATCTTCTACAATCTCGTCATCATCCACATTCAAAAATTCTGCAACAGAAAAATAACAGATGATATAACTTTCAAATCCAACTTCAGCAAGTTCAAAGTTACAGCAAGGATGGGTTTCCCTCTCCAAGATGATCTGAAAACTCAAATTTAGAATCAGGGGAATCCTCAGTTTTCTTTAAATAAAAATTCCTGTGATTATCATCTGCTTTCTTTAGAAAAGAAGTTCAACAGTTTATTAAATAAAAGGTGATCAAATTAACATTCAATCAAATTAATTTACTAAACTAAGTCTTTGGAAGAAATGAATTTAAGCATTAACGATGAAGCAGAAGAAAGAGAACTAAACCCGTATCATTGCCAGCCGTAAGGTTTTCAAAGTTCTGCAGACAAAATCACTCGGATTAGAAACCACAGAAGACGATGATGAGAGCATTCTAAGAATCAATTTGAAAGATATTTTTGCACGATTTAAATTATCGAATACAGTTTTTCTGTTTAAAAAGCAAAACCAATTCAAGAATCTAAAAGATAAAAAATTAACAGGCGAAGTTACAGTTCACAAAGTATATCAACCCAACATATTGCTTTGCAGCATTAGAACATAAATTTCCAGCTCAAACCTCCACATAGTGACCTTTAGAAAAATTAGTTAATATAGAAGATGAATTGAGAATCATTTTGGTTGTTTCACTCTGTTATTTGACCATGGAAGCGGCAAAATTTTCATAGAGAGGAATAATGCAGGGAAAACATTTTTCATTCACAAAAACCAAAAAAATTGCAACACTTACACCAGGGTGGTCCTCCTTGGTAGAACGATCGACAGTTAAGACAGAAGCATCTATAAAATTTGGCGCATTAGACTCTGGACAGCCAGTATGCTCAACACCATTAATATCCGCTTTAGGTCCTACTGTAGAAGCACTTGTCTTTGCTACTTCATCATTCATACAGCTAAAGGCCGGATCCTTGTCACCAAATCCTGTATCCTGATACCTCACTTCACCTTCATTAGTAACTCCTAGCAAGAGTTGCCTGGATTTGCATCCATCATCCTCTGAAATTGTAGTTGCATGGGGAACAGTTGTTTCAAGACAATTTGCGTAAAGATCTCGAACTTCATCATTATGATCAAGTCCCTCCTTGAGGTTTCTGGTAGAGGCATCAGTTATATGCTCAAAATCCAACCCCATTTCAGATGTAAAGCAGGAGGCATCCATCGGCAATGGACCTCCTGTATCAAACAAGCCAACCCTGACACGTGGAGATGAATATCCAAGCCCGTATGTAGTAGACTCAGTTGCTAAATTAGTAACCTCAAAATTTCCTCTCTCAGATTCCATGTTAGTGATCTCTCCTTGAAGATGATCAGGTTGAGTTTGAAGCTCGAATACATCAGCAATGACCGTTTCCTGTACTGGAGTTTGAAAATCACGAGAGTCCAAGTTCAATTCTTCAACCTGCCCTTTCTCTGTTTGAACAGAAGAGTCAGCAGGTAGCAGTTCAGCACCATTTCCAATTATAGCTGATTCATTGTTTTCTCCAATTCTGCTTTCTTCAGAAATGTTCGGGATGACAGCAGGCATACTGTCCTGCGCTACTTCTGAAGCATTTTCTTGGCAGTCGAAAGATACCCGAACTCCACTAAAATTCAATGTCTCACAATGCAATACCATCAGTTGTCCTGACATACCTACAAGATCCACTCAACAAAACAATCATTTTAGAGTTATTACAAGCTCCAAAACCTTAATACGAAAATAATTTTACCCACATGTCACTGCTAAAGAAACAAGAACTACATCAAAATGAATAGCCTTTTACAACATATAGTTTTCACGTTATAAATTTACCAAGATCCCATATCTTACAGCAGAAACTATAAATTTTCAAAATGTAGAGATAAAGAATAGCCTCCAAAGAGATTGAGAACAATTCAAATGGTAAATATTAAATATATTTGTGACAAAAATTCAACAGCAAGAGGCTAGAATAATATGGTTAAATTAAAATAGTTCTACTGAATTGCGTCTGCCAATGGGATATAATAAAAGTTAAATCCATATTAACCAATTTACACAATTCATTTTTTAAGTAAAAAAATAACATTAAAGACAACTTTCTAATGGTAGAATGAAGATTAAATCAATACAAACAACGATGTTCTTTCAGTTTTTAAAAATGAACCAAAGCAATTTCTACAGTTTTCTAACTTCAATCCCACACCACTCTTTTTTTATGGCATTCTGAGACCAAACATACTCCTTTTTGCAAATTTAAGCCAGAGAAAGTACAAGGGTAACAAATCAAGAGTACATCAACAAAGAGAATAGAATTTTAAGAGGATAGGAACATTAAAATTATAGCACGTCTCACCATTAAGTATGGTTTCATTGAAAACCTCATCCTCCAGAGATTGTCTCTGTATCATTGAAATTTCAGGGCCCGTGCAGGGAGCTTTCTTGCGCACACGGCGTATGTCTTCAGTACTCGTCAGTTGTTGCCGGATCACACTAGAAAAAAAAGGTAGACCATCTGTTAGTAATTTACTAAAGCAGATAACAACAATCCTCTTCATTGACTATCATTGAACAATCCATGTCAGTGCCATAACAAAGCTTCGTTGTTTTGGTTCGTAAAACTAAAAAAATGTTACTAGCATGCGTCCCAAACCTAACAACAGTTTATATGCAAAATCAATTTATCAAACTATTTATAGTATGTATTGTTACATATCACCCATCAACACGTCTGACCAGTCGATGGCTATATGAACAGCAAAAGACTTTTTGGGAGAGCAAGACTGATGGGTAGGAAAAAAAGAAGCTGAACATAACAAAAATAGACTGAAAAAACCAACCAGATGTCTTAACTACGTGAGATTTATTACGAACTTTTGAAAGCAACTAAATGTGAGTCTAAAAAATAAACATTGAAAAAGAGACACACTCGCCATGCAAGACCATTGTATCGTCCATAAGCACTTTCCTCTTCATATTGCTTGCCCGAACAACAGCAGATCTGGGACGTTTTATAGACATTATTTCAGCCACAGGAGGCGTAGGTTTCATCTTCAACACGGATGATTTTCTTCCAACTAAAAGAATCAGAAAGCATATGTTGAGAGATAATAACGACTCTGCAAGGTGAAAATCTAAAAAATGTTCTACAGAAAAAAGATAGAAAAGGATAAAGAACACACATATTTTTTGGGTTGTTTAATATTGAAAAAAATGATTTGCAAAGATACCTAAAATAGAAGACAACAAATCATCATCATCAGGGATGTATTCTGTTGTTTCCTTGGATCGAACCACTCCAACTGACTCTATGGAGTTTAGACTGTGGACAGTTAGAGCACTTTCAGCAAAATTCCTCTTCTTTCCAGATGTAGGTTTGATTGCATCACTGCTGTCAGTATTACCAAGTATGATATCTTTGTCTGGCGTGGAAAAATCCACCAGCAAACTGTTAGGACTAGAGAGAGCATCTGGTACAGAAAGCAATCGTTCAGGAGCACACAATTCAGGGGTTGTGGAACTATTTACATTAACTGAAGGATTATCACTAGGTGTGGCATTGTCAAGATGCTCATCTGAAACTTTGCAATCAGCTTCTCCACAAAATGCAGCTTCTGACAGCTCATTTTTTTCTGAGCCTAGTTTCATGGGATTGGTTAGATGGCTTCCTTCACCTAAAAGAACAACACAACATCAAATTAAAGTTGAAGTTACTAACAATTAAAAATTGTGCCATCCCTTTGGATGATTTCAATTAGAATGTCAAAACTTTCAACAACTCTTACCTTCAAAAGATGATATACCATGTTGTTTCAAAATTTCAAAAATGCTAACACTCTACATGGCTAGTAAAGAAAAACTAGGGCGTTGTTACCTCCAATGGATGATGTATCTTTTAGCTTCAAAACAGAATTGCATGCCCAAAGGACAGGTTTCTCTCCAGATGACATCTCGTTACACATAACAGATACTGAAGTTTCGTTATGATTTGGATCATCAATGGATGGAACTTCAGAATTACCAATTTCACATACCATAGGTGATTCCTGGGGAAGAACAGCATCTGATATTTTGTCAGGCAAGACCAATTCTTTGGAGTCCATGGAGACCTTAAGTGATAATTGACCATCAACCAAACAACCCTTAGACGCTAGAGACTTATGTAAAGGACTGTTGTGACCAGAGTGAATCTCAACATCAGTAGCACCACTATAGACACCAGATGTAAGGCTCCCATTCAACCGATCTGCAATGATGCAATCCACATCCATTTGATCAACACAATGAGTTGACTTATTACTTAAAAAATCTCCATTACATGCATCTTCACTTTCGTTCATAGGATGAACCTCCAATACGTCAGTCCTATCTGAAAGTTTATAGCCAGAAAAATGACTTAGCTTGGTTGTATAGCTGGAGACAAAGACTAGTTTGAAATATAATCACCTTCCAGATTGCGCCTGACTGCAGATACAGTTGACAGAATCTCAGATTTCGCTTGCTTACTCTCTAAGTCAATAGGTAGGTGGCCATCATCCAAATCATGACGTGAAGTCCAACCAGAACCATCATCGCCTGCACAAAAACTATCTGGCTTGCTGGGTTCACTTACTTGGTCATTCTCTACCACAAAGTCTGCCACATTATGATCTTCTGCTTCCAAATGATCATCGCATTCATGGGCCTTCTGAGCACTAGTTCTGTTTGGCTCCTCCAGCAGTCCAGGAGTACATGGAGCCTGAGCATACTCAACAAACTCAGTATTGTCTGCAGGAACCTCAGTCTGATAAGAAGAGATAAAATGTATCTAACTGAGGAACCAAAACTAAATATAGCACAAAATGTATCTAACTGAGGAACCAAAACTAAATATAGTACATAGTTTGGCATACATCAAATGAATCACCATTGAAATAAAGAAAAATAGTAGAAAGTGAGATAGATCAAACATAGTGAGAAAAACTTATACAAAATTTTAAATCACAAAATACTTTTTGATAATGAATGTAACCTGATCCACAAAATCCAGAACAATGGCTTCCGAAGCTTCTAGCCTCCCTTCATCAAATTCATCCTTCATGTCCAGCAGGGTGACAGTGCAGTTAGATTCGTGAGTGATGGGACTGCAGATAGACAAACAAAATAAGGTACATTGATTGGAATCATTGAATAAAGAAGAAAGCCGTATCGTATATTAATCTAAACGTTTAACAAAACACAACTGTTATTTGCATAGACCCAGAAATCATCTGCACAGTAGCACCTGCTATTAAAGGACAGTTTTTACACAACTACAAGGTCGTGCAAGTATAGTCCTATGAAAATACTCCTACATCAGATTCAAAAAAAGAAAGTATATGCACTGTGTCATTTATGCATTGAGAAACAAGCAGTTTACAGGTGTGAAAAGAACAAAAATAAATAAAAGCTCTTCATTCTTAATTTTTTCAAAATTATTTCTCAAAGAAAATGTAAATAAATTTAGTGACTTCTATTCATGGGCATGGTACTAAGAAAAATGATTAATTTTCTTTTACTTTTACCAGAAGTGAGAAGAATAAAATGTGCAAGTGCAAGTGCAAGTGAAAGTGGTTAAAAAATAGTATATTTAAAGTGCCAAATGAAATAATTTGCTACGCAAACAAAATATAATTTTCAGTTGATATCTTTTACTATTTTTAGTTGAGGTACGACTTTTAAAATAAAATTTTGATATCCCATGATCAATTTCATTATACCAGCATAATCTGTCGGAAATTAGAACCAGGACTCTACAAACATATTCGAGTCTTGACGTCAGATAGTCAAATTTTTAAACAGATACCAAAGAAAAGAGTTCTTGCAACATTTAATTAGAGAAAAAAATGCAGAATTGAGAAAGATGCTTTCTTTAACTCAGTAAAATTAGACGAAGGGTTAACCACAAGTGTCAGTAAACGATATTAAGTGAATGAAAGAGAAGGTAAGCACATATAAAGGATACAGTAGCTTACTTTGAAACTTCTTGGCCAATCTGAGATTTGACACTTTCCAGGAAAAGCTCCTGTATTTGTCATAATTTAAAAGAAACCAAACAGTTAGGAGTAAATTTATTGCAGATTCTTCAGCCAAACACAAGCACAAAAGAGTGAAGAAATTGACTATGAAACTAGTGTATGATGACTTGTACGTAAACACAATGGAGGAATAATGAAAGGAAAAACACATATCCTATTGTAAAAACCAAGAGGATATAAGAGCATTTTTTAACAGTTTATTTCCACTTACATTCCTCAACTTTAATAGACACCAAATTCTAAAATTCGTTCAACAAATTAAAGCGAGGTGACTGTTCTTTAATTAAAAAAAAACATAGGAAAGTCATAGCCAACAATAAGTGATATATATATCTTAATCACTTACCATTAAAAATTACATCTTGACTGATATGATTAGCCACAACAAAATTATGATCACTCAAACCCATGTCCAACTTAAAATCTGGTCAATGTTATTTCAAAAACCAAATCATATCCAAATTTTAACAGCACAAGTTAAACTGAAACGGATTTCATAAATACCATCATCTTGCCTTTTAATTCAAAATAAGTCATCTAGTTTGTTTTGAAGGAAATTGGAGTTGCAAGTTGAATGCGAGACAAGACTAGTGCACTCAAGGACAATAGCTTTCAGTTTAAAAGACAGTTAGCACAGCAGTTCACCCTACAATACAGAACTTATTTTGGTACCACAATACTAAATGGAGTGTCAAAAGTGCAAATTCCCAACTTGATTTCAACTCAACTGAAGTACAATTACCTCATCGAGGTCCAAACCAATTTGTGAAGCATCTCCATCACCAAAACGCTCTAAAATGGCAAGGAAGTCAGAAAGACTTGAAACATATTTCTCCACAATATTATTTAGTAAATGAAACATCACATCATCACAAACAGTTCATAGAGACTAACCATCAAGACCAAACTGGGATGTGGCATAAACCACACCTTCCATACCATCTTGCAGTGTGATTTGCTCCCTTGAACTAACATGATGATCAACATAGTTCCTGAAGCAAAGTAAAATGTTAACAAAAACATAATCATCCTCAACAACCAAGGTTATTTTAGTTACCCATAATTATGGACTAACCCCTGATAAATTTCATTATCTGGAAGCTCGAAGTCATCAAGATCAAATGTCTCAGGCAAGGTAATAGAATGATATGGAGCAGTAGATTCTTCTGGAGGTAAATCGACTGCAGTGGAACGAAAAGCTTGCTTTATCTTCAGCAAAGCCTCACTGCAATCATCAAAAAGGTAATTCACCTTTCTAGAGTATATCCTGACCACTCCAAGCAGTAGATGGCTGGACAGCCGAAGTGCAATCGGTACTTCAGGAAATATAATTGAATCTGTTTGGATAAATAAACAAAAATCACAAGCATGATATAGAAATAATCATCAGCAGGGTATAACCAAAATAGTTATCAATTATGAAATATAAAATTCAAATTTGAATATATAAACGTGTTATACGTTTTAAATCAGATTTGGCGGGGTAGAGCTCTAGGTTATACGGATCATTATTTGAAGAGAGTGTCAGCATCTTTTGAACATTTTCTCTTGGCACGCTTTATTTAAATATTTTCAGTTAGTTATTTTCAGATATTACACCAGACTAACTGAGTGTCAAATGGAAAAATAGAGGTGGGTCTCTTAGTAACACCTAGCTGCCTATTCATTGCAAGCTTATAGTTTATCTATCAAGCAATTAAGTTAACCCATCCTCCAAAATCAGTATTATGTTGCACAGTTTCTAATCAATTGAGCATATGATTCAGTAGACAACCCAATAAGAGTAAAATAAAACTCACCAACAGAAACTCCAATGTCGGTGTCAGCAACCTGATTCTTGCGAAGCTTCCTCTCCAGATGTGCTGCTATCCATATGGTACCAAGCGGCCCCTTCTTGGCCAATATAAACTGAGAATAGAACATCTCTCACTCACCGCCAAAAGCTCAAATGTCGTATAATAATTCTCTAAAATTCGCTGTGACTACAAGCTCCCATTTAAAACCTGTGACCTTCTACATCACAAATACATAAACTTCTCCGCAAACTAAGAAGCGAAGAGCTTCAAGACCATAACATTCGGCAACACAAAGATCAAATTCTACATCTATTCAACGAACTACGCAGAAACCCTAATTCGTTGACAACACCAATTCCACCAAATTACCACTGAAAACCCCAAATCCCTACTTCTTTCCACCACTAAGTATTCCTATCATACAAAATCTTCTGCATCAAACATGATACAAAAAGCCCTAATTACTCCTCAGCTACTCAGAGATCAACAAACTTAAAGAACAAACAGCAGATAGAAAAATTCCAGTTCACCCAAACTCCCACCACTCACCAGAAACCTCCAAAGTCAAAAGCTCAAAAACTTAAAACCTGAAAATCAGAGGCTTCAGAACTCCAAAACTTCAACTAACTCCCCAAGCAAGGAACCAGAGAAAATTCTCAAAAAGTAGGCACATCAAAGCAACGAAGCCAGTACGAGGAAAATCCCAACTGTCAAAGCCCAAATAGAGAATCAAACCAACTCGACTCAGAATTCCAACTCAGATGAGGAGACGCGGGAGGATGATTTGATGAAGCGCCGGAGTTTGAGGATTTTCGAACTCGGTTAATTATAAGCTGTAAGTGTAGCATGCCGTTTACGAAACGTGGCAACAGATTAGTGGAAGAAGGTTGAGTAATTAGGCTCGGCTTTGTACCTAATTGGTCCACCCTATTCCAACTTTTAAGTAGGTTGTTTAAGTACATAACCGTATTTTTACGGTTCTAAAGACAACGAAAATGATTGCATTTATCCTTTTTGTCTTTAAATATTTCCCTTCATTTTCATATAAAATATATATATTTTGTACATATTTATTTTTTATTTAATTATAAATTTAAAAGTAATTATCAATAAAAACTCTAAAATATATAAGCAAGTAACAAAATAAATATTAAACTATATTATTTAACAAAATAAATATTAAACTATTATTCGTTAACAATCCAATTATTTTTGTTTAAGTTTTTTTTCCTCCAAAATTTAACAATAGTCCATCAAACATCAATTTAAAATTAATTCTACATTTACACTCTTAAAAAAATAACATGTCATACAATTAATATAATAAATTATAAATAAATAATTATTACATTAATTACAAAATTATATCAATCATTATTTGACAAATCATCAAACTTTTTAATACAGTAAAATAAAAGATTAAACATAACATTATTCTTAATTTAATCTCTCAAAATCAATCAATTTTTTTTGCAAATTTCATTTTAATTATTGTCGACCATTGATCAAAGATAAATCGAACGTCTCAAATTTATTTTCTTTTAGTTTAAGAATGAAAACTTGTTATTTGGCACTAGTTAATACTCCATATGTCACACCCTAAAATTAATTGTGCATAGACATTTAATAAAAAATTTAATTCTCATTCAAAAATAATTAAACCTTTTTTTTTATGTACGTCGCAAACAAAGACCTCATTTATATGATCTATTGTCATGGATACTTAAAACGTTGCACTAATTTGAAACCTTATTTTTTTCGTATTAATTCCCAAAAATAAACTTAACTATTTCCAAAATTCTAATTTACCGAAAAATAAATTTAACTAAACTCGAAATTAATTCCAACTCAAAAAATCAATAACGCTAATCAATCCTCAAATATTAAATGTAGTCAAACTTACAGGTGAGTCTCAAATAGCATATAAGGATTTTTTATATTACTTGGTCTTCTAATTTTTTCAATTAGGTATCTTAATTTAGGATAAAATATCATTTTGGTCCCTGTAGTACAAGGGTTATTGCACTTTAGTCTATATAGTTTTAATCAAAAGTTCTTATAATTTCATTTTGGTTTTTAGGTAGTATTTGCATTATCTTTGTTGTTAAAGTTGAATTAGGTGAATGTCGTTTCATCCACCTCATATTGCCACATCATCTAATTCTTTAAATAATTTTTTTGTTCCGTTTTATTTTTTAGAATTTTTTTTCTTAAATCACTTGTTTTTCTTCTATTTAAAAAAATAAATTAATTTTTTGAGAAAAAAATTAAATCGAACAAAAAAATTATTTCAACGGATTTATGACAAAGTTAATGACGGTTGAGTTAACTTTAGGTGTGAAATGGATGGAATGACTATTTTATAAAAAAATTTAAAGGAAAATATAGACTAAAATGAAACCATCCTTAGACTATAAGAACCAAAAATATATTTTATCTTTTAATTTAAAGGTAATCAACAAAAAAATCTTTAATGAAAATGTCATTAATAAACTTGTCATTAAATTATGTTCGTTAGCAACATCACTATTAAATTATGACTCGTTAATAAAATAACAACTGTTTTCTAAATATCCGTTAAAATTTGATCGTGCTAAAACTCAGTGTTCGAGAACGAGATTCCACTCCAAAATCAGTACATACACTGTTTCTGTAGCGATAGCCTCCCACTCCACGGATAATATATAAATAACGCGATCAAAAATCTCATATGCACAATTTTTCTCTCCAAACGAAATCTCCCCTCGATTCGTTGTTGTTATTTGGAGTGGGATCTTACTCCAAAGACAATACACATTATTTTTTTAAACTATTTTTACGTTATCTATTTAATTTCTACATACGTGACTCTATTCACTGCCTAATAAAATTTCATAGCGTTGTAGTTCCATTTTTATTACTTCTATTATTGGAATAACCTCAATTCACAAGTACAATGATTGACAAGAGACTACATTTGATTTCATCTCATCACTACTTTATTTTCACTCTGAATTGAATCAATCTTTTCTTTATTTCTTCCAAGCGCTTCATTCTCTCTTTGCATCTTTATTATTTTTTTCTCTTCACTTCGAAGTCACAATTTCTAGATATTCATTCAAATGGCATAACTTCATCTTATAAATTAAATTTGTGAAACTTCAAATGAAAGCAGGATTTCATTATTGAACAGTAGGCTCTCGTTATTGGAAAAAACTCACAGAATGAGATTTCGCTCTCTAAGACCTGGCTACTGCACAACCAAATTTTAACCGACAATAGTTGTTTTGTTAACGACCTATAATTTAAGGGTGATAACCCTATAGTTTTTTTTTTTTTTTTTTTTTTTTTTTTTAATTTTAATAACCCTAATAAAAATACATTAATTTCTTAATTAGATGTCATTATAGGATATAATTTAGTAAAATGCACTTTAAGATTATAAAAGTTAATTTGATCTTGGCAGGGGAAAAATTCTCGGTAAAGCTAAGATTCCAACATTATGGTAACTAGTGGGAGTGCAGTGACCCAAATAATGCACAGATGACTGAAAGAAAAAAGACTTCTTCAAATTTAGCACAAAACAATGTTTGGCTAACAATTCAAACACTCGAAACAGGTGCTCAAAAAGGATCATCCCTTTGTAGCACTGTAAATAAGAATGTCATTCAGAGATACCAACACAAATTGTCGTAAAAAAAAATTGAAAAATAGTCGTCATACTTGATTGAAACGTAACCAGAACATTTGTTAACCCGAAAGGCATCACCAGAAATTTGTAGTGACCCTTATGGGTACATAAAGTAGTCTTCTCTATATCATCCGTACGTATTCGAATATGATGATAATTACTTTTCAAATCTAATTTAGAAAATCACAAAGTCCTGTGTAACTCATCTATTGACCCTTCAATAATAAGAATTGAAAATTTATCCATAATTATAATTTTGTTCAATTCTCTGTAATCCACGCAAAAACTCCACTCGTCGTCTTTCTTCTTCACTAATAACACAGGGTTGGAAAAAGACTCCAACAAGCTCAAAGAATCCCAGCCGAGAACATATTATAGACCAACTTCTCGATCTCATTCTTTTGGGAGTGTGGATAACAATATGGCCGAATATTGGGGAGAACTTTGCCGAGTTGCAACTGGATTGCATGATCAAACTCCTTGCTCAGAGGAAACACCGTAGAATCAGCAAATACCGCAGTCAATTGCAACTGAAGCTCCTTCATGTACTGAGCTACCTCACTAGACCAAGGAGAAACTCCCTGAGTTAGCTGTCCAAATTCTACACAAAAACATTGCTCCCCTGCACTAGCCAAGTTAGATGTTTTATTTTTAATCGAGACAGCATGTAAAGATAAAATTGGTTTCCCCTTTAACATTACCTGTGAACCATTCTTCTCAAAGTTGAGCCACAGGTTATCAAAATTTGCTTTTCTAGTTCCCAAAGTTTTCGACCACGCAACGCCTAAAACCACATCAACGCCCGAAATGTCAAAAGGCAACAAATCTACCCTAAATTCAATTCTCTTGTAAAATCAAAAGAACAATTCGGCATATCGCAGTAATACCAATAGTAAAATTGTCTCCCACTTGAACATCTACTTTGTGGAATGATAATTTCTCTTTCGGGACATCTTCCCTGCTAATAAAAGATGAATTCGATATTAGTTTTGATGGTTGTCACGCATGACGAAATTCACTGTTATTCATAATAATAGTGACATGCGTTATACTAACGATTCAATTTATAGTTATCTATAATCTTTAAAATAGTTTTAAAAGCCTTAATGAGGATTAAGTAATTTTCGGAGACTTTGATATCGTTGAGTCTTTTTTGAAAATCTTTTCACTTAAATTTCTAACGTGTGCACGCCAAACTTACGATAATAACACATTGTTATATTTGTGTAAAGACATGTTCTCAACATAGTAGACGTCTCTATTCAATCTTAAATAACGTTTTTCTAAATTTGAATCCTAGAAAAGTCACTCTTCTTCTCTCTAAAGGATTAGATCTTTCTTTCTCTTTTTGTCAAATCTCATTTGACATTTTTTTTTATAGATCTATTTAAAAAAATAATTTTTCAGATTTATTTTAATAAAATAAAATTTAAAAATAAATCTTTCCTAAATCAAATTTATTATATTTTATTAACAGTTGATTTATGTAATAAATCAAATTTATTAATTATTTATAAAATCTAAAAATCAGTTTTAGAATATATTTATGAAAATAATTTTTCAAGATAATGTTATCTTATGAAATTTTTTAAATTTATGTTAAGTTTTAAACAAACTATAAGTCAATTAAAGATCAAATCTAATATGATCAAATCCTTCAAATATATTTTTAAATCAAATTTCGAAAATTTGATTTTGACAATTTTTTAAATAACAAATTTAAATTTAAATTTGAAAATAAAATCTTATTTGATGAGATTATTTAAATTTAATCTAAATCTATTAAAATAATCTCATCTAATGAAACATTTTATTTTGAATTCAAAATATAAAAACTATTTATACATTTCGAATTATAATGTATTCATTTGAATGTTTATAAATGATTAATCATAATTAATCATTTATATATTTATTCTCGTAATATGAAAATTTGTAAAGTGATATAAAATGACGAAAGTACTAATAAAACTACTATAGTCATAAGCTGCAATAATATTTATTAATTAATATAAACTCTTTATATTAATTAATACAATTATTAACTCTAGAGTAATTATATTAAATACCTAAAGTTGTACTCTAAAAATATATAGTATATTTATTTAAAATAATGTTTATTGTTATAGTCATTACATATGTATTAATTCTACATTAAGATTCTTAATAGAGTTAGACATAAAATACGTTAATCTCTCATATTACATCTTTATCCTTGATTACCATTAGTTTTTAATTGAATAATTAATTCCTAATATTTATGAATTTACGCGTTGATTATTCAATCAATGAACTAACAAACAAGGAAATCTTGTATTATGAATTTTATTATATCAATGTTAACATTCTTAGATACTAATTTAATTTATTCCTAAAATATAAGATTTCTGTAATGTAACTTGTACAAAACTATACAGTGTAAATCAAAAAATAAATTAAAATAAAATAGGAGTGTACTAAATACAATGAATTAAGATTATATATATATATATATATATATATATATATATAAAACCATAATCATGATAAAATTAATTATTTTTCATTTAACAGATATTATAATTCAATTTGGTTCACTCCTATATATTATATTATATAAAATACAATTGCTTTATGTCACTACATATATAGTCTGGATATGAATATACGTTCTCAACGAAGTAAACTGTATTTATGACTTTATTAATTTAAAGATCTTATATTTCAAATATAAGTCATGGGTTAATGTGATTATTTCTTTTTAAATTTAATTTTACGTATATTATATGTAAATTTAAAATTATGTAAATAATCAATAATTTTTTTTTAAATTTATAAAAATATCAAGCATAAAAATATAAATATTATTTATACCCAACTTTCGCACCCGAGTCAACCAACGTTGTCACCGGTCACTCCACTATCACCTTGAACAATTCCAGAGCCTGATTAGAATTGACTCCTGCCATAGAACACAATGATAAATCTGGTCGAGCAGCATCCAACATATCTTTTGTTTCATCCTCCTCCTCAAGCAAGTTACCCTCTGCCAAAACTTCCTCCAATTTACCCAACTTCAATAATTTCATAACGGATTTACAGCGATCAGCAGACTCCCATTTCTCTCTACAACGAAAACACAGGTTAGGTCCCTACGCCTGTTTCGTTCCAACTGAATGAGAGCGAGACAACCAGCGGGGAACTTCGTCGTCATTGTTTGGTGCAGAAAACCCATTTGCACCATGCGCAAGACTTGGGAATCATCTAGAGCTTCTTTAGTGTTTACTCTGGGCAGTTGCGAGGAAGAAGTAAACTTGGAGGACCAATGGGGTTGTAAACCAGCCCGAGTATTCCTACGACCCAAATTCGACATATATTTAGTATCATACTTCAGAGCCAACTACAGGCTTCATAGACGTTTCGGCGTTCTAAAATTTATACGTCATCCTGTAAATCCTCCGACAGCCCGTTAAAAAAATCCCCCAAAATTGCTTCCCCATCCATGCCTCGAATTCGGACTGCTAAATCTTGGAATTGATCTCCATAGTCAATTACACTACCCACTTGACGAAGGCCCATTAATTGCTCTTGGACAGACTTGCAATCTCTAGGCCCAAAACGCTGACCCATTGCTATTTTAAATTCGACCCAATCCAAATCTGGTTCTTCTAACACCTACTCAAAAAAATCTCAAAGCCCGACCCACCAAAAATGAGAGGTTGCCTGAAATTTTTGGTTGGGATGAACCCAGTTTACCCTTATGAAATGTTATGTTTTCTTCATCAAGGGTAGCCAACCTTCCCCGTAGAAGACAGTGAGCTCCACTCATGGAGGGCCCTGCCAATCTTGCCACCGTAGTGGACTTCGACGCTCTCCAAGCCCAGGTAGTTTAGTTGAAGAATACTTACCACATTAAAGGAATTAGTTTCGAATTTAGAGACTATGAGATACAAGTATGATGAAAATGATCTGAGTTTGATTCTACTGTGCTCGTTACTAACTTCATACAATATTTTTAGAGATACGATTTTATTCCGTCGGGAAAGTCTATCTTTGAAAGAGGTTTATGGTGTCTTGTTTTCAAAGGAGAAAATAAAGTAGATTATTGTTGGATCCGAGTCTCGTGGAAATGAGCTCGTCGTTTGAGGTAGAACAAGAGAGTTAAACAACAAATGTAGTTATAATGTTTAGAGTTCGAAGGGCAGATCAAAGTCAAGGAATCAAGATAAAACCTGTTACTTTTGTAAAAAGAATAAGTACATTAAAACTGAGTGCCGAGAATTACAAAAATGTTAATAGAGCTGTTGAAAAGGGAAAACAACCAACGATGTCCAATGAAGCAGTTGTCACAAAAGAAGAATATTATAGTTATGGTGATTTTCTAGTTGTGTCATTGGGAAACTTAGAGCCATACAAGGATTGGATTCTGGTTACAGCTTATTCGTTTCATATGAGTTACAATTGAAATTGGTTTTTGACATATGAGACAATGTTAGAGGATGTTGTGTTAATCGACAATACACACATTGCAAGGTAACTAAGCTTGGTACTATTAAAATCATGATGTTTAATGGAGTTGTGAACACACTGGGTAATGTGGAACATGTTCCTGAGTTGACAAAGAATTTGATCTCGTTGAGTATTTTGGATGTGAAAGGGTACAAGTACAACACTGTAGGTGGAGTTGTGAAGATCTGTAAGGGTGCTCTTGTCATGTTAAAGAGATACAAGAAGTCTAAAAATTTGTAAGTATTACAGTGACAATAATAAGGCTGCGAAGTTTGTGAATTCACATTCTAAAAGGATTGAGAAGACTCGAAATAATTATGTTCTCAAGTGAAGTTCAAGTTAGGATATAAGAGTACATCAGAGCTGGTGAGTCAGAATGTTCAGTCATCAGTTTCAATTTCATGACAGAGAAGTATCGTGAAAGGTAGAACCAAGTGAAAAGTTAAAACACCGGGGCGATATGGTGAATTTGTAGGTTAAGCATTGAATGTGTTTGAGCGTAACGATTCTAGTGGAGATTCTTTAACACGTTTATTTACAGTCGTTGTGATAATTATGATAGCTCAATGATACCATGGAGGAGGAGATGTGATTTCTTCTCAAGTATATCTCTCAAGTTTTTGCGTAGCTTGCTGAGTTAGCCCATCAGAGGCTTTTGTAGAAGAGGAGGTTATTTTTAATAGAGTTTTGCATACTCATTTTCTTGCACCGGAATTTATTTGAATGTGGAGATTGTTAGAGTTCAGTGTTCTGATTTGGCTGAATAGGCTGCATTAGATATCTCATATGGAATTCTCATCAAGGTGAAGATTGGTAGAGTTCAGTGTGACTCGAATTCTAGGTGGATCGGATTAGGCATGTATATCAATATTAAAGTTTTATGTTTTCTTTATATATTGATGTTTGAGTCGTAAAACTCAATTTGTACCATGATTTTCTATAATAAATATCTCTTATGCTTATTATTTTTTCTTGTTTAGGATTTTTCACGTGTATCTTGGTATCCATGTTATTTCACTTTTTTTTTCTGATTATTATTGTTCGATTCTCAACAAAATCTAATTTGTAAATTATCTCAAATATTGTATTTTACCTATTTTATAATTAACACTAAATATGGTAGTTGTAGACCACATATGATTAAATTATAAGAATTAAGTGAGATTTGCTAATGTTATGTGCAATTATTCAAAGGAAGGAAAAAGAACCGATTAGACTTGGACTGAACTTTCTCTTTAGTTTTTGAGATAGAGGAAGATTCTTGGGCTCTGGGTACGTCTGGTCATGAGAAAGTTTTTGATATCGGTGTGTTGAGAAAATAAAAGGTTTTGATGTTAAACTTTATTTATAGCATTTAAGTTGTATTAATGTGTGGCCAATATTAAAATTAGTATGTGGCTTTTTGGTTGTGTAACCGATAGCGTTTAATTTGGGAGTTTCTTTGTGAGGTTAGAAGTTATGAGTATTTGATGATATTTATACTTTTTTTTTAAAAACCATTAATATTCTCTTATTGTTTCTTTTGTAAGCCTATAAAGGCATGTTTAGTTGAATGAATAATATATATTTTCCTCCAACTTTTGTCCTTTACGTTTTGCTGTTGCTAACATAGTCGTATTAGAGCATACAAAAAAAACAGAGTGAATAATGGCCAACGGTGGAGGAATGAGTCCGCTTCAACTACCGATGCTTACCAAGCTCAACTATGACAATTGGAGCATCAAGATGAAGGCGTTACTAGGAGCACAAGACGTGTGGAAAATGGTTTCCAAGAGCCAGAAGCTAGAGCCGATCAAGCGCAAAAAGACGCATTGAAGGAGACAAGAAAGAAGGACAAGAAGGCCCTCTATATCTTGTACCAATCGGTGGACGAAGACACGTTTGAGACCATCGCCAATGTCGAGACATCAAAGGCGGCGTGGAACAAGCTCCAATCGACTCATAGAGGAGCCGATAGTGTGAAAAAGGTACGGTTGCAAACTTTACGTGGGGAGTTTGAATCATTACAAATGAAGGAGACAGAGGTGATAGTGGAATACCACACAAAAGTAATGACCGTTGTCAACCAATTGAGACGAAACGGTCAAGAAATCACTGATGTTCGTGTCATGGAGAAGGTTCTACGGAGCCTAAATACAAAGTTCGAGATCATCGCCACGACAATCGAGGAGACAAAGGATCTCGAGAACATATCTATTGAACAATTCATAGGCACGTTGCAAGCCTATGAGGAGAAAAGAAAAAGGAAGATGGAGCAAAAGGAGACCGTAGAACAACTTCTCCAACTCAAACTCAAGGAAGAGAATAATCGTGGACGTGGAAGAGGTCGCGGTGGTCGAGGTCATGGTAGAAGAGGCCAACACTAATGTTTCTCAAAACTCAAGTGAATCTTCAAGAGGAAGAGGAGGTCGAGGTCGTGGAAGACGTGGTGGAAGGTCCGGGAGAGATAAATCTCAGGTAAAATGTTACAATTGTAATAAGTATGGACATTATGCAGATGAGTGTTACTCGGAGCCGACCGACCGAAAGCAAAAGGATCGGTCAACCGCCGGCACTTCCAATGCCCATCAAGGGCAATCTAATCATGCGAAGAAAATGAGACCTTATTCATGGCTTCAATAGGAGATGAAGAGAGTCAAGATAGCAAGTGGTATCTTGACACCGGAGCCTCAAATCACATTTGTGGGAACCGCAAGATGTTTGCGGAGTTGAATGAGATGGAGAAAGGCAATATTGTTTTTGGAGACAATTCTTTGGCCGCCATCAAAGGAATAGGTAAAATTCTCATTCGGTTAAAAAATGGAGAAAATCGATATATCACAAATGTTTATTACATTCCCAATGTAAAAAACAATATATTAAGTGTAGGACAATTGTGAGAGAGAGGTTTTGAAATTCAAATGAAAAATAATTGTTTGTATTTGAGAGATAATCATGAGAGACTTATCGCTAAAGTCTCCATGACCAAAAACCGAATGTTTCCTTTGAATGTATGTAATGATGTTCCGAAATGCTTGAAGACGTGTTATGAGGATCTCTCTTGGCTATGGCATCTACGGTACGGGCACCTCCATTTTGGAAGTCTAGAAGACTTAGAGAAGAAGAAGATGGTGCGGGGTTTGCCGCATATTCACAATCCAAATCAAGTGTGTGAAGGGTGCCTACTTGGAAAACATCATCGAAGTAGTTTCCCGAAGGGGTCTATGACAAGAGCTAAGAAGCCTCTAGAACTCATCCATGCCGATATATGTGGAATGATCAAACCGGAGTCTCATGGTAGAAGTAAATACTTCCTTATATTTATTGATGATTTTTCTAGAAAAACATGGGTGTATTGTTTGAAGGAAAAATCAGAAGTATTTGAAGTTTTCAAGAGATTTAAAGCACGTCTGGAGAATGAAAGCAACCTTATGATCAAGGCCATGAGAACCGATCGAGGTGGTGAATTCACATCAAATGAGTTCAAACAATTTTGTGATGAAAAAAGCATCTGACGTCCGTTAACGGTGCCAAGGACACCGCAACAAAATGGCGTGGCATAGAGGAAGAATCGGACAATCTTGAACATGGCAAGAAGCATGCTAAAGACGAAGAAGATGCCGAGAGAATTTTGGGCAGAGGCTGTAACTTGTGCAGTATATTTGACAAACCGAGCACCAACCAAAAGTGTACTTGACAAGACGCCTCAAGAAGCATGAAACGGAAGAAAGCCCGGAATTGGTCACTTCAAGGTGTTTGGGAGTATTGCATATGCTCATGTGTCGGAAGAAAAAAGGACCAAGCTCGATGATCGAAGCGAGAAGCTCATCTTCATTGGCTATGACGCAAGTTCAAAGGGTTATCGCCTCTACAATCCTTTGAATGGGAAAGTAAATATTAGTCGTGATGTTGTTTTTGATGAGGAAGCCTCTTGGGATTGGAATATACAAGAGGAGGAGTATGATTTCCTTCTATACTTTGAAGGAGACGATGAAAATGAACCAACTAGGGATGAAATGAGTGAAGATTTGCCCATTCCAACGTCACTCCGGTCGACCATTCGGTCTTTATCTGAAGGCTTAGCGCCACGTAATGCATCGTCCATCAGAACGGAGGCACTCTCTAGTGATTCGGAGACCGAAATTGGCCCAAGAGGAACCCGAAGTCTACAAGAACTTAATGAGATAAATGAAAATCAAAATGACATAGTACTCTATTGTCTTCTTGGTGATTGTGAGCCTATTAGTTTCCAAGAAGCCATTACAAACAAAAAATGGAAGGATGCAATGGATGAAGAGATTCAAGCAATAGAAAAAAACAACACATGGGAGTTGACCAATCTTCCAAAAGGGCACAAATCGATTGGAGTACAAGTGGGTATACAAGACAAAGAGAAAGATCAATGGTGATGCTGAAAGGCACAAGGCGAGACTAGTGGTGAAAGGGTATAGTCAACGACGCGACATCGACTATGATGAGCTATTTGCTCCCGTTGTTCGCCTTGAAACTGTTCGTTTGATTATTGCTTTAGCAGCCCATAATCATTGGAAGATACATCAAATGGATGTCAAATCGGCATTCTTGAACGGAATTCTTGAGGAAGAAGTCTACGTGGAGCAGCCGTTGGGTTATGAAGTCAAGGGTGAAGAAGACAAAGTGCTTCGATTGAAGAAAGCTCTTTATGGTTTGAAACAAGCACCGAGAGCATGGAATTCGAAGATTGACAAGTACTTTCAAGAGAAGAAGTATATGAAGTGTCCTAATGAGCATGCCCTCTACATCAAAATGCAAGGTAAAAGCATACTAATCATTTGTTTATATGTCGATGATTTAGTATTTACCGGAAACGATCCTAGCATGTTTGATGAGTTCAAAAGGGAGATGGCAAAAGAGTTTGAAATGACAGATATTGGTCTCATGAGTTACTATCTTGGGATCGAAGTCGAACAAGGTGAAGATAAGATTTTTATATCCCAAGAGGGCTATGCTAAAGAAGTGCTCAAAAGGTTCAACATGGATCATGCTAATCCGGTTGGAACACCGATGGAATGTGGAGTCAAAATCACCAAGCAAGATGGAGGAGAGAAGGTAGATTCTACATATTTTAAAAGCTTGGTTGGAAGTTTGAGATACTTGACATGCACAAGACTGGATATTCTTTATTCGGTTGGAATCATCAGTCGATTTATGGAGGAGCCGACAACAACGCATTGGAAAATGGCAAAGCGGATACTTCGCTACATCAAAGGGACGATAGGGTATGGTCTTTCCTATGTCTCTTCTAGCAATTTTGATATTGTTGGTTATTGTGATAGTGATTGGAGTGGTGACTTGGATGATCGGAAGAGCACTACGGGGTTTGTGTTTTTTATTGGTGAAACGGCGTTCACATGGATGTCAAAAAAACAACCCATAGTCACATTATCAACATGCGAGGCGGAGTACGTCGCGGCAACTTCATGTGTCTGTCATGCAATTTGGCTAAGAAACTTAGTAAAGGAATTGAAGTTTCAAATGGAAGGTCCAATGGAGATTTTTGTTGACAATCAATCGACCATTGTCTTAGCTAAAAATCCAGTGTTTCATGGGAGAAGCAAGCACATCGATACCCGATATCACTATATTCAGGATTGCGTTGTGAAGAAAGAAGTGGAACTCAAATATGTCAAGTCACAAGATCAAGCGGCAGACATTTTCACAAAGCCCCTCAAGTTGAAGACTTTCATCAAAATAAGGAGTTTGCTCGGTGTGACAAATCAAGTTTAAGGGGGGGTGTTGAGAAAATAAAAGGTTTTGATGTTAAACTTTATTTATGACATTTAAGTTGTATTAATGTGTGGCCAATATTAAAATTAGTATGTGGCTTTTTGGTTGTGTAACCGATAGCGTTTAATTTGGGGGTTTCTTTGTGAGGTTAGAAGTTATGAGTATTTGATGATATTTATGGTTTTTTTTTTGGAAAACCATTAATATTCTCTTATTGTTTCTTTTGTAAGCCTATAAAGGCATGTTTAGTTGAATGAATAATATATACTTTCCTCCAACTTTTGTCCTTTACGTTTTGTTTTTGCTAACACGGTGTGCTTGGATAAATTTGCCCAGTTTAACAAACTATCAAGTAGCTCAATAAAAAATTAACTTCCGAAGCATAATTTCTTATTTTTTGTAGTATGTAGCAGCTATGATTAATTTGTTAGGACAAGCTACAGATAGGCTTTGCAAGAAGCTAGATGTTGCTGCTTCAAGTGGAGAAGACATAGAAATGGAATCATTATTCTCTAATCTGACTTTGGATATTATTGGAAAAGCAGTGTTTAATCATGATTTTTAGAGGACCCCAGATTTAGTCCGATGATGCATGGCCAAATTTTGCGAGTTCATGTCTTTCTTTTGTTTCTATTTTTGTCTAGCGCAAGCTTCTGCAGCCCTCAAATTAATCAATTCTGCACTTGATGGTCTGATTGCAACATGCAAGGTAAAGTTGAAGCAATATAATTATTTCTCGTTGATTAGTTTGCTTCCACTGATTTTATGTACACACACGTGTATATCAAATCAAAATCAAAATCAAAATCCTTCTCCTGGGAATCAGGAGTTTGCACATTCAATAATTTTGGTGAGATAGTGAATCTGGGTCAATTATTATTCATAAATAAGATTTCTATAGAAGCAAACGCTTTAACGTGAAAACTGTTAATTTAGCCATCTGAGCCCAGTCAATTTTTAGAAAGAAATTCATACTTATCCAACTTTTGTTTCTCTTTGCAGAGGATGGTTGATGAAGAAGTACTACAGTTTTGGGAGGAATACATGAATGGACAATATCCTAGTATATTACATTTTCTTTTGGCATCCGGAGATGACGTAGGTTTTAGTTATAATCAAGCATGCCCAATTTATAGCTATAACTTTCAAGCACTCTTGTTGATGTGCCCATAGGCACCATCAAACAACTCCAAACCAAATTCTTTGCTAATTTCTTTGCTCACGTTGCAGGTAAAATTTAAGGAGATCTAAGCGCACTAAATGCCGGCAAGCCTGCCAATGGAAGGCTCTCTAAGGTGATGAAATATGAGCCAATTGCAAGGGAAAACAAACACTTGGATTGATGGGGACTGAGCTGACTTCCTAGCATCGAGGAATACCTAACTTGTGAGGCACTTAAAGAGGTCAATCTCTATCATTTACTTCTTGAAGAGGCAAAAAACCAGGAGGCACTATACTTGGAGAAGTCTAACCACCTTGCTTACATGGAATTGCTCCTTCGCCATGCATAAAAATGAAAGGAGAATTTATCTTCCTCGTGATAAATGATGTAACCTCCTTTTAGTTTAATTTCAGCTTGGGGCCTTATTTGAATTGCATTTGGATGGAAGAGGGGACCACAAGATCTTGACATTTTGTGAGAATGATGGCTTTGCCAAAATTGGCAAAGCAAAGATATACTTGGCTAAGTGGTTAGGCTGAGTACCATCCCTCTTTTGATATTTGTTGGCTGCTCTTCAGGATATATTATCACAGGTGACGATATCGATTTTCAAGACGACTAATAGTGCAGTTGAATGAGGACGTTCATAGGGTGCGCTTGTAGCGGTTGGGGCGATTTTGACTTCTAAGTAAGTCTGTATGTATTTGATGAATGTATATAGATAAATAGATTTAAACCTTTTGAATAATATAAATTTGTGGTTTGAAACGTTGGTTTACGCCGGGAGTAGACAAAACAAATTCGTTGTCAAAGAGCTTATTATCTAAGAACAAAAAAAACGACAGAAATGGCGCAAAACAGAAGAAGAGAGAGCGGCATTTCCACTTTCAGAAGGGGAAAAGCAGATGGAAACATCGCCCGAACCACCGGAATAAAAAGAGGGACGGTGACAACCAGCAGAATCATCCATATTCAAAATCACAGCGCGGAAATACAACAGCGAACAAGTGACATTCAAAGAAACTGAATCAAACGGAATTCAAGAGAATACAAAAAAAAACAGGAAGAGGTGAAGAAAACGTATGAATGATTCCATTTGGTAGAGACAAAGGCAGATAAAAAGCGGGTGAAAGATGGAGACATGGGTCGGCTGGGACGACGAAGAAAGGTATCCTCTCTCTCTCTCTCTACCCACTGACCTTGATCGTCGAGATGCTGCGGACAGGTTGATGCGTTGCCACTAGCTGTTGGCGCCAAATGGTCTTCGTCTCAACGTTCGAACGTTGAAACCGTGACGTCTGATATACTGTTGAATTGATTGTTTTATTTTCTTAATTACATTAATAGTCATGATTAGATTAATTAATTATTTTTGTTTGTACGATAAATTTATCATGTAATTATACATTCTATGGTGATGTTTACGTGTGTATACGTACTTATTAATTGATATAATATTTAAAAAAATTTTTAACGAACGTCACACCCATAAAATTAAATCTTCTTATATCTTAAATTTTGAAATTCCTATAATTGAAGTAACGAGAGAAGTTCCTCTCCTACCACTACCATTTTCTATCCGAGTAGTAGTGTTGTTTATAAATTCATATCAATTTAAAGACTCTTAACATCTAAGTATCATCTATTGATTTTATATTCAAGATAAAATTAATTTTTCATTTTTGTCGTACTTTTTATTTTAAAATTATTCAAATTTAACAATAATACTTTTTTCTTTTAATTTATAAGTTATTAATTATTATCACAATTATTTATTTTACATCATTACAAATATCTAAAACAACTTTTTTACATAAAACTTGAACAGATTTATTGGAAGTTCTTGAAAAAGATGTCGATGAATTATCTCGTTTTGTGCTGCCCTGAAGTGACAAAGAAAAATTTGTGATTAGTTTATAATTAAGGTAATTATTAAAATCAACCCTCTACTAGTGAAGGAAATAGTTTTACCTGATACTTGAACTTTTAATGTGTTAGCATTGAACACGTTAGTGTTTTCCTCTGTTATCTTATATGTTAAAAAACTAGGTTGAATTTCAATCATCGTAATAGCAAAAACAAAACCCAACAGTTTCTCCCCACAACAATGGCAGACGAAGCAGTAGAGTTACTAGGTGGTCAGAGTTCAAGTTCCGGATGGTTAGGAACCCCTCTTTTCCACAAGTGAATCTTCTCTCTTCCAATGTACTCATTGTCAATGGTGTTCTTCACCCTATCAACCTCTCAACGTCTTTCCTGTTGGGAAAAATAATGACGACGAAATTCAGCGGAAACAAAAAACGGTAGCAGATACGATTCAAAAAATACCAAGAATATTTTTCCACACCGTAAGATTATAACAGCTAAGAAGTAAGAGAAATAATATCTAAAATCATCACCAAGAATTTTACGTGAAAACCTAAATCAGGAAAAACTACAAGGATCGAGCCCAAAAAGATATCACTATGAAAAATATGATTTATAATATTTTTCTAGAAACTGAATATTTTAGAAAATATTCACTAAGAGAAATAACTACTCTTAAAACTCTCAATGTGCACAAATACACCACACATACTTTACTCTCAGACTATTTCTTTTCTCTCCTTTCAAAAAAACCTTATATTTTCTCTCTTCTCTCTTTCTCTTCTTAATTCTTAAAACACTGAGATTTTCTTTGCCTTCGAATGGATTTTGAAGCTTGCTTTCACCTCTATAAAATAGAGGTGAAAGATGGACACCTTTCTTGAAGGGAAGGCGTGTGAAGCAGACACCTTCTTTTAATTTAATGAGAGAGTCCCACATTTCCCTGCAGTCATTCTCTTAACCCAGGCCTCATTTGGCTCCATTAACTATTGAAACACCCTCCACTCATACTTTGTTGAAGCATTGAAAAGATATTTTCTAGAAGACCAAGAAAGAAGAAAACGAGTAAGGACAAGAAGAAGAAGAAATTGAAAAAGAAAAATCGCCGATGAAAACCAAAAAAATTGATTTGTCAGTGGAAGGCGAATGAGGAAAAATGAGCCAGAGGAAAGAAGAAGAAGCCTACAAGTACGGTCCCCTCTTCACCGTGAAGATTGGTCTGAGCTCAACTTTGGTGGTTAGTAATTGGGAAATGGAGAAGGAATACTTCACCATTAACGATGTCGCTAGTACTTCTCGTCCAAAGCTCATAGATTCTAAGCACTTGGGCTACAACCACGCCATGTTAATCAACAACAATAAGAACGCAACCATCTAACGGTTGTTTTCACTCTAGGTAAAACTCTCCTAATTTGATTCTCAAATTTTATACAAAAAAGTTTCATGAATCACTCACATCAACACTATTTTGTTATATACTAAACCCTCACAGTTTACAATGATCATAAATCATTTTAATTAAGAACAGTACAAGTAGTTTCAGGACCGAGATTAATCAATCTATGGCCAAGCCTAAATTTTTTTTATAGAACCCAATCTTTGTCTAACTTTGACCTCAGGCAAGGCCCGGACACGTGTTTCCATGTACAGATCAATTAGATAGGAAGGGAAAAAATCAATTACAACGTCCCTCAAGATGTCGAACGAAATGAAAAGTGGTCAGCTAGGAGTCTAAGACCGTAAGCCTAGTCTGCCCAAACCTTAGTCTACCCCAAATCTTGGCCCAATCGACAGATGGTGAGCGAGATTTCCTTTGGCATAGTATTCATAAACAAGATATTGCTCTCCATCCTCCATGCAGCACCCCAGCAGGCAAACTAGATTAGGATGAGGTGCCATGGAAAGATTTTCAACTTCTGAGACGAAGGAATGATCCACGGTTGTCCGGCGATGCCACGTCTGAGGCTCTTTACTCTGTCACTCCTGAAGTTGATGGCTTTCTCGATCTCATCCTTTGAGAATCTGTATATTCCTGGCCACGTGCACTTTTCCTCTAATTTGATTGGTCTACGTGACTTCTTTTTTGACACGTATTTTATGAGTACAATCAGCAGGCCTAGGGTTGCCGAAGCAATCAATAGGCAGGACAATAGTTTGGCTATGGAATTTGCAAATAAATCAATAATTTTAAGAGAATTTTTCATTAGAATTTAAATTTAATAAATAAATAAAAACTTGATTTCACTTACATTTAATCTTTATATAATTTATTTATGTAAAAAAAGAAAAGAAAATGTTGCAATTAGAGCCAAATTCAATAATATTTCTTTATCTATCCATCATATTATTCAAATAGAAATTATTGATAGATAGTTGTTCTATGACGAATATTTTAAGTCGTTTTTTAAGTAGATGAAAACTTTCCTACCTTGCTAAAATAGGCAAACACTCATAAAACTGGTGGATCAAAGTCTGATTATCCAAAATCTAAGCAACAATTGAGGTAATGGCTCCAAATCCACGCATGGCTTTCTCTTCACATAGCCTGTCACTATGCTCATTTATTCCAAACTCATCTAGCAAATTGTCTATCAGTTTAACAACTTCGTAGCAACAGTGTTAGAATGAAGAAAAAAGGTTTTTAGAGAAGGAAAAAATATAATGCGAAGAGAAGAGAGCTTGAGAGAAAACTATTTTATTAAAATGACTTTAGCAATTGACTTCATTTCAAAGTCTTAGACCCACATTTTATTTATAAGATTATTTGGTATACGTATAACATCATATTTGAACTACATAATTAATTACATACTTATATTAGTATATAATGAATCTCTTAAGTACATATATTTAATGTACCTACATATATATATGAATAAGAAACTTCTAGATGACTCTTCATAAATACATGCACTCTAACCAAAATCATATTAAAAACATACATTAAGTAAAATATGTTATTTGAATTAAACTTATATTTTCAATATCCTCTATTAAGCGTAATTCCTTGTAACTCTGAATATCATCCTTAATTTGTTAAAAGTGTCATACTTGAGAGGTATCGTAAAAATATTAGCAACTTGATCATCGATCTTCACATACTTCACTTGCACTTCTCATGTCGTAATGCAGTCATGAAGAAAATAATATCTCGTATCTATATGTTTACTTTTATCTTGAAACACATGATTCTTTGCCAATGCAACAGCTGACTTGTTGTCAACAAAATTTTATACAGCTTCTTCTTGTGTCATTTGTAACTCTTTCAATAATCTTTTTAGCCACATAGCGTGACTTATACAAGATGTAACTGCAACATATTCAGCTTCACAAGCAGATAGAGTCACAATTTTTTCTTCGAGCTCTAAGTAAAAGCAGTAGCACCTATGTAGAAAACAAAACATGTTGTGCTCTTTCGATCATCCATATCTCCACCCCAATCACTATCGACATATCCGACAAACTTATATTCATCTGAAATTAAATAAAGCATGCCAGAATTAATTGTACCTTTGATATATCGAAAAATCTACTTTGCCGTTTGAAGATGTGTTATGGTTGGTGACTTTATGAATCGACTGACTAGTCTAATTTCAAAAAGAATATATAGTCTTTTGCAAGTTAAATACCTTAAACTTGCAACCAGACTGTTGAAAGTTATAGAATCAACTTTCTTTCCTTTCTTATTTTGTGATAATTTTACTTCACGTACAACATGAGTATTCATAGGCTGACAATTTTTCATCTTGAACTTTTTAAAAATCTCTCTTGCAAAACCTTCTTGAGATATGAAAATATAGTCATTTCTTTGATTGATCTCTGTGCCAAGATAGCATGACATTAGACCAATATCAGTTATCTCAAACTCCTTGGTCATTGCTAGCTTGAATCCGTCGTACATACTCAAATTATTCCCCGTAAAGATTAAATCATCAACATATAAGCAAACAAATAAGATATCTCAATTTTGACGCACCTCAGCATAGAGAGAATGCTCATCTGAGCATTTGATAAACTCATTTTTGAGGAAGTACTTATTGATTAGACTATTCCAAGCTCTTGGAACTTGATTCGGGTCATATAATAATTTCGTCAGTTTCAATACTTTGATTTTATAACTCTTTACAATATAGCTTTGAGATTGTTCTACATAAACCTTTTCTTCGATAACTTCATTCAAGAATACCGATTTGACATCTATTTGATAAATCATTCATCTTTGCTGAGCTGCTAGTGAAGTAATCAACCAAATAGTTTCCAAATGACAGAAGCAAACACTTCACCATAGTCAATACCTAGACGTTGACTATATCATTTTTTGATTAACCTAGATTTGTATTTCTCTATTTTTCCATTTGCATTTTTTTTTTTAAAGACCCACTTTACACCAATGGATTTTTGGCCTTTCGGAATGGTTGCTAGCTCCCATATTTCATTCTTCTCAATTGAAGCAATCTCTTTGTGGCAATCCTCAATTTTTCATCTTCAAAGCTTCTTCAAATACTAAGGGGTAAAATTGTTTAACCAGCCGGCTCGCTTAGCCCGATCCCATGAAGCTGGGCTTACGAGCTCGCTAGGGATTGGGCCAAGCGGTTTCTAAACGAGTAAGGTCGTTGGCTCGGCAAGCTTGGCTGGGCTCGCCGAGCCAGGCCACCCTTCATCATCGATTTTTTTCTACAAAACACACTAAATAAAGTCACCAACCCAAACATACCAAAGATTTTGAAGAAGTTGGGGTTTTGAACAACAAATCGGATACCAAAACCATAACCCTAATTAGAGAGGAAACGAATGAAAAATAACTTACTGACTGAAATCACTTTACAATACTGACTTGAAGAGTGTCGATAGAGGAACGTTTTGAGACTTGAATCGTCAAGATCAGAGTCTGATTGTCAATGATTCACTCTTCCACTCTCAGTTTTTTCATTAGTCAAAAACTCGTTATGCCGAGCTCAGCAAAAGCTAGAAGTCATAAAATCACTCTTTCTCCTACATATTGAAATCTTTCATACTTGGAGGAGGAGCAAAGAAATCAGACTTTTCAAACATATACCGACCTTTAACTATCTCTTTTTTCTCCTTCCTGGCGGCACAGAACCGAAAAGAAAAAAGTTTTCTCCCTTTCATTTTTTTCATCTTTTATTTAGTTAAAATTTTCATTTATTAAATTCTATTATTTTAATTAATAAAATAATATAATATATATAGTTATGTTAAGTTATATCATACATTCAATTTATATACTTTAATTAAACTTCACATAACTAATTTTTAATTTAAATGAGTAAATATCGTTGGTATATAATTTTCAATATTTATTATAATTTTAAATGAAATTTTTAAAAAATTTATATTATATTAATATAAGTTGAAAATATTTATATATGCTAGGCTCATTAGGCTCGGCTTATTAAAACTCGAGCCGGCTCGACTCGTTTAACTCGTGGCTCGCAAGCTGGTTTGAATTGAAATTTTTTCAAACTGGCTCGTTAGGCTCGGCTCGTTTAACTCATTAGGCTAAATGAGCCAGATTACTTCTGGCTCGGCTCGACTGGCTTATTTGTCATCTCTACTAAAGGGTTACAATGGACAAAGTGACAAAAGAGAGTTAGATCTTCAATTAGATTTTATGTTACCTCATAAAGTTCTTGAAGACTTCTCATACGAAGTTCTCTTTTACTTGAACTTTTACTTGAAGAAGATGAAAGTGCATTTAATATTGTTCGTGATCGTAGAGATGTATCGGGTTCTTGATCTTCACTTCTTTGCTCCTCATTAAAGAAAGAAAAGAACTCATACATCTTTTTATCTTCATCACTCTAATACCAACAATCTTCTTCATTGAACTCCATGTCACTACTAATAATTCTCTTTCCAAGACTTGAGAAGTAAAATTTATAGACTTTGGAGCGTTGATCTCTTTTGATCTGGGATATGCACATAATTGATGCTTCCAAACACTCGCAAATGAGAAACACTTGGTTTTCTTCCACTCATGTTTTTTGGAGTGTTTTGTCCCACAAGTTTCTTGTCGAGCACCTATTGGATAGGTAGACAACACAATCAATTATTTCTACCCAGAACTCTTTCGGCATATTCTTGGTTTTTAGCATACTTCTCGCTTATTGAGAATGGCTCGATTATTCCTTTCAACAACACCGTTTTGTTGAGGAGATCTTGAAACAGTTAGGAATTGTCAAATGTCATGTGCTTCACAAAACTCATTAAACTCGTTAGAAGTAAACTGGCTCTCATTATCTAATCTCAAAACTCTAATAAAATACTCATTTTGTCTTTCCACGTATGCTTTGAATTTTCTAAAAACTCCATAACTTAAAATTTCTCTTTCAAAAAATAAACACAAGTTTTTTTGTTAAAATTATCAACGAAGATGAGAAAATACCAATTTTTGCTAAACGACAGAGGCTTAATCGGTCTGCATACATCAACATGAACAAGATAAAGCGGTTTACTTGCTCTTGATGTTATCTCCTTCAGAAAACTCTTACAAAATTGTTTGCCGATAAGAAACCCTTCGCATAACTGGTCAGGTTGATCTATGGACGGCAAACCCTTCAACATTCTTTTCTAGCCTAATACTTTAAGCTAAAATTTAGATAGTCAAGTCTCAAATGCCAAAGCCATAAGATGTTCTTCATACAAGCCTTCAGACATCTAGCAATAACATTCTATTTTACATCATCGGTACCTTTGCGATCACATTTCTTCTATTATCTTGAAGTAGGAGACTACGATCTTTCATTCCGCATATTTCTTCATTTGGTTTATGATTGCAAAAACCCTTGAACAAAAATCCACTATGGACTCGGATTCTCACATTTGCAACGCTTCAAATTCTCGTAGGATTTGAAGACGTATCTTCTTAACCTTATGAACGCCTTCATAAGAATTTTGTAGAATTTCACATGCTTGCTTCACGGTGGTTGCATTTGATACTCTCTAGAACATAGCTTCATCCAAACATTGATGAATAAGGGTGAGAGCTTGGTGATCTTTCTTACGCGTTCTTTGGAGAATCTCCTTTTAGTTAGAATTCATGGCGAAATTATCACGAGACTCTTCATAGTCTCCATTGACAATCTCTCACATGTCTTGATATGCCGAGGGGGGCCAACACCCGAGCTCGAACTAAATTTTATACTAACTCTTTTGTTCATTTTGTAGGTAGGGTTTTTAGTACTCAAATGACACTAGAGACTAACACTCAAGCCAAGGAGTGGCCCACCAAAATGAGTGCACATGAGCCAATTGCCAAAGAAACCAATCCTATGGAGCCTAAGAGGGACAAGGAGCACCCGAGTTACCTTCACCTTGAGGAGGCCCAATTCCAAGCACCCCCTCTTGAGGATTTGAAGATCAAGGAGGCTCTAAACTAAGAGGAAGCACAAGACCTTGCTAGCATAGAATCTAGCCTCGGCCAACACCAAGTTGTTGAAGGAGGAATTTGTTTTCCTTTTTGACAAAGTGTTGTAACCGAGTTCTATCTTTTCTTTTCTTAGCACAAACACTTTATTTTATTTTATTTTGTTGCATGGCATGCATGGCAACACATTTGGGAGAGAAATGGGCTGTAATTTGAAGAAGCAAAAGGACCACATGATATGACAAGAAGAGGCACGCACGCTATACGATCATGTGCTCAGCCAACCATTAGTCGAGCGCCTCCCATCTTTCTTTCCCCCTCATTTGTAGCTGCCAAACTCTAGCTTTATGAGAGATATTTAAGCATTTTTTTTTAGGTTGTAACCTCAGCTTTTGTTCAATGAAAACCTAAATTTGTTGCTGCAAAATCGTAGTTCTTGGAGCTTCAAACCAACATCTCCTCAATGAGTCACATTCGAGCAAGGAGTGGTCTTCATTGTCCTCCAAGTCTAAGGTTACTTGGTGACTCCTATTGACTCCCTTTTCTCTAGTCTTACTAGGGGTTAGAATCACAGCAAAATGGTAGAAAGTTTTGTTTTGTTGCTAGAGTATTTCTCTTTCATTAGAGACTTCATTGTTTGAGGGTGCCATAAGTTGTCTTCCGAACTAGCAGCAGACTATTCGTTCATAACTTGGTCATCTTGCTAAATTTTAATCTAAAATTTTTAGGGTCTTTTGTTTCCTTACTAGGTAAATTGCTCCTAAATTTTTAACTATTTGAATCTGCCTCGTGAAAGCTCTAAGTTCTTGAAGTTGGACTATTCTCGATTAGGAGAGAAGAATAGCTTCTGAGTAGTTATAGTGAATTGTTTTGTACACTTTTTGGTCAAAACGATTTTGGAGTTGAATTTTTAAGAGCCATTTACATATGATGTTGGTAGGATTGTGTTAATTTTTCAAATTATTTGGATAGTTCTTTTGTTTGCTTTGGAGTCTCTTTTGGCCAAGATTTTGTTGTAAATCTGAGGAGCACTTGAGTGTTTTGTTGTATTGCTCCTAGGTGCTCCTTAAACAGAGACTTTAGGGGCATCACCTCTTGCGAGATGAGCAAAGTATTTATATGAATACACCAATTCTCGTAATTGTCTTTGATAAGTTGATAGAAATGGATTGAAAATATAAAATTTGCCATTTCTACAAGATCGAAAAACTGAGCTCTGATACTAATTTGTTGGAATGAAGAAGGTAGATTTTTGGAGAAGGAAACAATATAAAGTGTAAACTAAGAAGCTTGAGAAAAAACTAATTTATTGAAATGGTTTTGGCAATTGACTTCATTTCAAGTGTCTAGACCTACATCATATTTATAATATATTTTGGTATATGTATAACATACATGAACCACCTACTTAATTAATCACATACATGTACTAGTATATAATGAATCTCTTAAGTACATGTATTAGTGTAACTATACATACATGAATAAACAACTTCGAGATGACTCTTCACAAATACATGGACTCTAATTAAAATCATATTAAAAACATATATTAACCAAAATATGTTAAGCTTATATTTTCAACAAGAAACTCTCGCAAACTACCTCAAACTCGTGGTTCCCAAAGTCCGAGCAACTCTGTATGTCGTCTTTGTAGTATTTGTCGGAGGTCACAAAAGGCAAAGTGAGCGATGACCATCGGATGAAAGGGGTTGTATGGAAGAGATTAGAGAAGCCTTAATAATCTGTTGACAAAGACCACTGAAAGGAAAGGTCTCTACAATCGTTAACCATGTCGTCCACCTAGAAAATAAGATTGTTCGTGGAGTTGGCTCGAGCAGCTAGAGCTTGAGAGAATCCGATTAAGGTATTTTGACAACATAGAGTGGTTTGAAAAGTATCCCAAATTCTTATCGAAGATGTGTCGTTGTTGAAACACTTTTTGAATGGTTGACATGTATATCGAGGGAAAGTTAGGTCACATTTACTTACAAAAAATAATGAAGAAAAGGTATTTAATAAACACAATCAACGATAATAATAATAGGAGGCAATGATCCTCTCCTCCCACCATCCTCCCCCTTGAATAACATCCATCAGTTATCATCGAGGATGTATGTTTTGTAAAACTTTAATCTTGATCATCTATTTTCTTTCTAAATTCAATTAAAATACTTCTTTGAATCACGATCATCGATTTTCTTTTTAGATCTAATGATTTAAGTAGTCCATTTTTGTAAATTCTCAGTACAATTAATATTATATTGTCTCCATCAAATCGAAATATAGACTATTTTATTTCTAGGTGTTATCTATAAACATTTTATTCTAGGTAGACAAAAGAACAATATTTAAGAACCATACTCAATCACCTTTCTCAAACCATATAGGGTTGTGTTGCTCCCCTGCTATTGAGATAGACCCTTATATTCACGATATCTTGGCAATTATTTTTCCGAATCGATTTATTTTCTATTATCTTTCTTAAAATTTTCATTTGTTACATTTATACATCATCGAACAATTTGGAAATAACCATGTTTTGGAACTTATATGACACTACGTCACTCATCGTGTTTTACAAACAAATTTATAAAATTACTATGATTTTTGTTCAAAGAAAAAGATGAATGATTCAATTATCTTAGACGTTTATAAACATCTCATTTCACTAGGTTGTTCATTTCAAAATTGAATCATTTTTTAAACGAATTAGAAGAACCAGAACAACGGGATTATGTATTTTTTTTACAATAAGATGTGTGTCAATGATATAAGTTTTATAACAAGACCAAACAGAAATTATAATATATAACAATAAAGACAAGTATAATGACTATCAACAATTACAATAACATCACACACTCTGTGTGATAACTAACCTTAAAAAAGGTGAAAGAACAAAGTAAACCAAATATGCTAATGCGTATTTTCGTGCACGATTTTTCTTCTTTTATTCACATTCCGTGCATGTTCTTTAGTTAATATAGTATTTCTTTTGTCATATTTTTCACCCTCCTTGTCATTTGATTGAAAGAAAATCAAAGAAGAACGGAAAAAAAAGGAAGTTGGAATAAAATACAACAAAAGAAGAAGAAAAATAGGTGAAATACATTTGTTCACAAAATAAAATCTAAAAATCACTAGAGCACTACTTCTAATAATTTTGTAATTATATTTTTTATTGTAAAATATTTTCGGAGTCGGTTTTCGTGATTTTTGTATTTATATCTATTGTCAAAATATTTTAGGTAATTATCAATTTTAACTCTGTACTATGCACGTTATTTCAATTAATTCTTTGTGCTGTCGAACCAAACCTTGTACTTTTATTGTGTTATTAGTTTAACATTCCATCAACAATTTCGTTAAACTTTTATTTAAATAATTACCAAACAAGATTGAATTCACTTAAAATTTTTACCACAAGTTCACTACATAATTAGAAGATAATTTGTAAATTATCATGATTTTTTAACACATGTATGATTTATTGTAATTTTATTTTAGTAATTTATAAAAATATTATAATAAATCGTACAAGTTTTAGAAAATTACGAAACTTTTTTATTATCTACCCATGATGTGGTAAACATGTAAAAAAAGTTTCAAATAAATTCAATATCTTTGGGTATTTTTTTATAATTACTTTTAGTTTTTTCTTTACTTTATAAATTAATTTTTAAATAAATACTAAAAGATATTGGATTTATTTGAAATTGTTTTAACATGTTTAGCACATCACGGGTAAATAATCAAAAAATTTTGGTCATTTTATAAAACGTGTATGATTTATTATAATAATTTTATAAATTACTAAAATAAAATTACAATAAATCGTACAATTATTAAACAATCACGAGAATTTTCAAGTTATTTTTTCATTAAATAGTAAATATGTGGTAAAAATTTCAAATAAATCCAATATCGTTTGGTAATTTTGTAAATGAGTGTTTCAATAAATTGTTGATATAAGGTAAAAACTGATAACAAAATTAAAATACAGAGTTTGATTTATTGGTGTATTTAATACAGGAGTTAATTGAAATAAAATGTATAATATAGGGTTAAAATCAATAGTTACCTAAATATTTTTGAATAATTTTCAACTTGCATGACTTCGGCTTATGGATTTGCATAGTTTTCTAGTTGATTCATGCACTATAAATGCACAAATTAATTGTTTAAAATGATTTAAGTAAACTAATTAAGGAAAACAAAGCAGAGGAATTGGATGGGAAAAGCTCTTCACGCAGGCACCGTGTCCGGGTTACTTATAGGAGCTTCGTCATCTCTCTCGAGCTTCGCATTCACTCAGCAATGGCGACTGCCTCAGCGCCCTTTTTAACCTCCGCAAAGTACCACAAATCAGCTCCGGGATTCGAATTTGGATATGGCTTTTCAAGCAGCCGGAGTTTTCGAACTGTTCGGGTTTTTCAATGGAACAGTTTTCAGCTCAAAAAGATGCAAATCCGTTCTATGGCTACCGGCAATGCCGTGTCTGTAAGCGACTCTGCGCACTCTGTCACGCTCTCTAAGTGAGTGCTCTTTACCTTTCGTTGCCATTTTTTCCTTTCTCTACTGTTTTACCTTTCAATTATCATTTGAGTGCCTTTACTTAGGCATGCAAAGTGAGAGACAGAAAGCGAATTGTTTTCCTATCTATCTAACATTTTTTCTTTGGAACCTCAGTTCACAAAAATTTTAAAAGATCTTTCTTCCATTCATCTGTTTAAACATCATCGTTGAAGATATCCACATAATTTATAAAATAACGATCTAAAAAACAAATCATTCAGTGAGAAGTTAGTTCATCCTTTATTGAGACATAATAACGATTTTTTAAATCATGATTTTATTTCTTATAAAGAAGTACAATTATAAATTTTGCCATACGGCAATGCAGACACATACAGCTAGTCAAGCACCTAGATGTAACAAAGAAGTTTCAGAGCATTTTTTGCCTGAGAAAATTGTAATGTGTGCAAAAGTTTTTAACATAGTAAAGTGGATAACATTTCTTTTTTTGGGCATCGCCAAGCTATAGTGGCAGATTAAGAGAAGATTTGATTTTCCCTCCTCAAAATTTCTCATACTAAATCATACAAGAATGGAAGAATTTGTACTGCCTGTATGTTAGGTAGCTAAAGCTGATTGCATATTCATATTTCTTTGATCCAGGGTGAAAAGTCATACCATTTCGGTGTTCGTTGGTGATGAAAGTGGGATAATAAATCGAATTGCTGGAGTTTTTGCCAGGAGAGGTTACAATATTGAATCACTTGCCGTTGGTTTAAACAAGGACAAGGCCCTTTTTACCATTGTTGTCTCTGGAACCGAAAAGGTTTTACAACAAGTGGTAGAACAGCTCAACAAGCTCGTGAACGTTATTAAGGTTTGATCAGATAGTCTCTCATCTTTCCCTTATAAATCTCAGCGTATGCTTGTTTGTGCAGTGCAACATATTCTCTGTACCTTGTCATGAATTCTTAAACTTTTGTAAAATATGTTCATTTTCTGATTGGATCAAATATATTGATCCCAAGCTTAATGACGTAGATCTGATTAGGTAACGATTCCATTTGTTTTGTATATGCTGAACATAAAATGATAAGGTGGAAGATATCTCAAAGGAGCCTCAAGTTGAACGGGAACTGATGCTTGTAAAACTTAATGCAGATCCAAGTAGTCGGACTGAGGTAATGACTTAAACTTTTTGGAGAAATGTATGTTGGTCATTCAACCTATATGTCATCATATTTTCTCTTATATAATATAGCCTATGCTTTCATCATAGTTAGCTGGCAGGTCACCCTTCAATGAGTAAGACAGTCATTTATCACTTTCTCTCACTGTCTTTGTGCACATGTCTAAACAGTAACGTTAATCCGAATCTGTCTGCATTGAGTTTGGATTATTTCAAGTAGCCAAGTTTTCATATAATATGATAACATTTTACATGAATGAGGTGGTTTTCTGCGGCTTGTTTTTGAAATGCCTTTGTAAGATTATATTGTTCTCTTTAGTTCTTTATTCCTAGGCTTTTAGGGCCTGTTTTAGGATAATAATCACACTTTCGCTAAATTAAGACTGCAATTGGCCGTTTTTTCAAATGTCCTTATCCCATCCTTCCTCTCAATCAAAAAGGGTAAAAAGAGGGTAATGCAAAAGTATTTTTGTCAGGTTCATAAATTTTCTCAAGTTTGTTATCTCACTGAAGGATTTTAGTTGCTTCTTATATATTGGTCGAACCCACCACATTGACTTTTAATTTCAGTATTAGTGTTTTAATGTTTTTTTTTGAACTTTTAGATCATGTGGTTAGTGGACATCTTCAGAGCAAAAATTGTGGATATCTCTGAACATTCTATGACTATCGAGGTGATTTATATCTGTTTTGTTTACTATTTATATAATGTGTGATGGTGGGGCAGATGTTTAATTGTGAAAGAACTAGTAGTTTTATACCTTCTCATGTCATTTATCAATCGGTCGAAGATGACAATACTACTCTTAAAAAATTGTGACAATACTACTCTTAAAAAATTGTTGAGAAAGGGATAACTGTTACTAATTTGGACTTTTGAATATATTTATTGTAGGGTTTTTTTTATTTTAAACTCTAAAGTATGAGTTTTTTTTTTAAATCTTTAAAATTTATTATTCATCGAACCAAACCTCAAATTATCATAAATAAGCAATTTGAACCTTGAAGTACGACATTTGACCAGCCTCTCATTTTTTTTTGCCGCAAAATGGCAAATTAATTTTAAAAAAATACAAAAACAATATTCAATTAATATGAAATTTTTGCCACATGTTCACCATATTGTGTGAAGATAATAGTAAAATTTTTGTGATTTTCTAACACTTATACGATTTATTATAATTTTAGTTAATTATTTTATAAAAAAATTATAATAAATTGTACAAGTGTTAGAAAATCAAAAAAATTTCAGATTAACTTTCCATGATGTAGTGAACATGTAGTAAAAATTTTAAGTAAATTGAATATCGTCTGATATTTGTTTAAAATTAATTTATAAGGAACCTCCCTTTCCTTCTTCACTTTATAAATTAATTTTAAAAAGATAATAAATGATATTCAATTTATTTAAAATTTTTACCACATGTTCACTACATCATGATAAGATAATCTGAAAATTTTCGTGATTTTCTAACATTTGTACAATTTGTTATAATTGTTTTATAAAATAACTAACTAAAATTATAATAAATCGTATAAGTGTTAGAAAATCACGAAAATTTTCAAATTATTTTCCCCTAATGTGGTAAAAATTTCAAACAAATTGAATATCGTTTGATATTTTTTTAAAAGTAATTTATCATTTACCGGCAAAAAAATAGGAGACTGGTCAAAGGCCGTACCACGAGTTTTAAATTGTCTATTTATAATAATTTAATATTTGATTCGATGAATATTAAATTTTAAGGATTTTTTTTTTAAAACTCATACTTTAGGATTTAAAATAAAAAAATAAAAACTCTTTATTTTAATATATTTTTACATATAGAAAAATTTTGAGAAATTTCCTCTAAAAGGAATGAGTTTCATATCATTATATTTCTGTTATAACTTGTATTTACCCCAGATGCCTTTTCAGTTTGGACGCATATAATTTTGTAATTTATTGAAGCTTTTACAATTCATTTCTTACATCTCTTATCATTTTAGGTTACTGGAGATCCTGGAAAAATTGTGGCTGTTCAAAGAAACTTATTTAAGTTTGGAATCAAAGAACTTGCAAGAACTGGAAAGGTATTATAGTACATATGATTTTCTCTATTTTTTGTTTTTAATACTAAATAAGTATTTATATTATTACAACCAATTAATGTTAGATGTGCCCGAGCAAGAGCACTGAAATTTTAAATTTTCGGTCAACTGTAGTTTCTCTCAACACCTTCATGTTTTAGTTGTATCTCCCTTCTATTTATCTTTCTAAGATCCGTAGAAAACACATCAAGGCTATATATGTGTGTACATGCATGCACTTGTTGTTTTGTGCATGTATATTTGATTGACTCAAGCCATTTTCCTCCATACAAGTGTACTCTGCACCTTTTTATTTGCTACTTGTCACACTCGTAACATGTGTTTTGACTGTTGCTACCACTATCAGTTTACCTCAGGCACAAAATTTGTCATCGTATGTATGTATTATGAAATTTGTGCATATCTATGTGTAGAAATGTTTAATGAGCGAACTAGCGAGCCAACCCGCCTGCTCGGCTCACTATAGTAGCGAGCTGAGCTTGGCTCGGTCCCGTAAGGCGGGGTGAGCCGAGCCTAAACGTTGGGCTTGCGAGCCCGCCAGAGACCCAGCCAAATGAGCAAGCCAACGAGTTGGCTTAAACAAAAAACACCTGAAAACTCAAACATTCAACTAAAATCGGGGAAAATTTCGACTTACGGCAGGATCTTTAGTCACAAAGTTGACGAGCATCAAAAGAAGGTCGATTTGAGACTTATTTATTCAAAATGAACCCGATCAACCGATTTCTTCTCTCGTTATTTCTCTCTCCTCACCCCTCTCTGGTTTTCGCAGTGCCAGACTCAGCAGGAATGAAAGAAAACACTTTCGAACTTTCTTTTAAAAAAATATTTTATTTTTTTTTATGAGTTTTAAGGAAAATTTAAACGAATAGTTCTCTGCCGAATACAAACGTTTCCGCTACGAATTTAAATGATTTCAAAAATGTCTAAGCGTTTCAAAACGTTGTCAATTGATTTAAAGATAAGAATCTATAGAGAAATCAGTGAGTCGCGGTCCGAGTACTTTACGGTTTTTGGGTCATGACAAATTTTGCTGAGAAAACGTTGTGTTTTTTGCTATAAAATATCATATTACTTGCTGTTTGGATTAGCTAACTCTGGGACTGAATCAAGTGATGATCACGGTGTTGTATTTATTCATTTTTTCTTTTGTTTATGATTTTTGGTATATCATTGTGAATATTGGATGTTTGATAGCTTTTTAGGGTTTTACTCAGTTTTGATTTCTCTTATTACTAGTTATAATGTTAGTGTTCAAAGGGAAAGAACAAAAACATTTGATGTTTGCAATTATTTTAATATTGTTAACGATGGCAATGATAAAAATTCTAGAATTAAATGTAATCATTGTTGAAATTAGTGAATAGCAAGAACATTTAATTCTTTTAGTGTATGTTTGATTATTTTCTACTTCAATTTTTATTTAATTATATTGTGTCATGTACTATTTGTTTTTTTTATCTTTTCTTGTAGCTTTGACTTTGATATTTTACATCTATCTTGTTATGCGTCACAAAAAAAAAAATTTTTAAGTAGTAATTTGTAGACAAGTTTAGAGAGAGAGAAGAAGAAAAAAAACCGGAGGACCAGAGCCGAGACCAAAAATATGGTCCGGTCCTGAAAAAAATTTTGGGCATTAATGCAAAAATTTTAAAATCAAATTTTAGTGGTCCGATTCTAATCTCTCTAAAAACCGGACCGTCCCGACCACAATCAACCCTAAAAAATAGCGACTCTGACAAACTGAGTTGCCTTTATCATTCACCGCAAGTAAATTGTTTGAAAAACTTATATTATATTAATATAAGTTAAAAATATTTATATACGCTCAACTTATTAGGCTTGGATCGTTAAACTCGTTGGGCCGGCTCGGTTTGAAAATTTTTTTGGATTAGCTCGTTAGACTCGGCAGGCTAGGTGAGTCAAGCCTTTTTAGGTTCGGCCGGCTCGTTTAACATCTCTATCCATGTGTTATATCATGTAATTTGAAGTTGAATCTCTTATAGATTGCATTGAGAAGGGAAAAACTGGGAGAGATGGCTCCGTTTTGGAGGTTTTCTGCTGCTTCTTATCCAGATCTCAAAGGAACAAGACCTGTTGATGCTCTTGTAGGGGACAAAAGGCAGCCACTTAATGGCAGTATCAGCACAACCTCAAGGGTATTTCCTTTTGTCTCTATCGAGAATGTTTGCATGTATTTTTTAAAAAACAAGTTAAATCGAGCAGAGAACTCTTACAACTAATTTAGAGGATTTCATCCCAGTTCTTGTTTTATTATATTATCTTCGTACTCTTAAAATTTATCATTGATGATCAACCAGAGAAGTTGTTCTGAAATTTATTTAATCACACATGTCAAAATATGATTATCTTGTGTTGAGAATTTTACGAAAGCATTTTCAGGGAATATAAGGAAACCACCAAATAAGATCGAAGTAACTTTAAATCAAAGAAAAATCAAATATGAAATGGTTCCCATAGCCAATATGTAAGACACTTGTCAAACTTTAATGTGAAAAATCTATGCCAATGCTAATTGTTGGTACAGATATGTCCGGTGCAAACACTAACAATTATGGGAAAAAGCATAATTATTTTGGTTTAGCAGTTTTCATGTGAGAAGATTACAATTGCATGATAAAAGTTCTGCATTTTTTCCTCAAATCTTTGAATTAAGCATACTTTTTCAACTGTTTTTGAAGGGTGATGTTTATCCTGTGGAGCCATATGAAAATGTGTCAATGAATCAAGTTCTCGATGCTCACTGGGGAGTTCTCTACGATGAAGACGTACGTTGTCTCCAATCCTTTGAAAGCTTTTATATTATTTATAAATCTGTGATCTATCTGGTTTTATCTAATTCATATAAAGGAGGAGAATCAACACACCTTGTTGTATGCTCCCGAGACAAGAAAATAGTATTAGCATAGTATTTAATAATCAAAATTAGTAATTTAATTAAGTGAAAACGAAGTCTATTTTATTTAGTTTTCTTCTACCGCCATTTAGTTTGGTTTTATGAGAAGATATTTGTTCCTCATGATAGTGTGTGGGTTTAGTTGCTCATTAATAATTGTCTGTGTTAAAGTTTTAATCTTCCAGCCGTCGATTGAAACGCTTTAAATTTTTAAGTGTTTCATTAATCATTCAGTCAAGTGGTCTTCGATCCCACACATTGTCTATGCTTGTGAATAACTCTCCTGGAGTACTCAACATAGTCACTGGGGTTATTTCGAGAAGAGGTTATAATATTCAGGTGAGTTAGTATAGATTTATCTTCAACATTTTATGGTCATAACAATGTTATAATATACCCATTCTCATTTCAGAGCTTAGCTGTGGGACCTGCTGAAAAGGAGGGACTTTCTCGCATCACAACTGTCATTCCTGGGACTGATGAATCAATCGGAAAATTGGTTCAACAGCTTCACAAGTTGATAGATCTTCATGAGGTGTGGATTCTGGAATAACAGAGTTGCAATTTTTCTATCAAATAATTTGTTCTTAGAGAATGACTAATGGCATTCTCTTAGCTTTGGCATGTTTGTCAATAGGAAGCTTCAAGTTTTGTTTCTGTTTTTGAATCTGGAATTAAAGAATTTTTTGTTACAAAATTTGTGATGAAAATTAAAGGCATTTCATAGAAAAGCAAAACATTGAGTTGTATAGCAACTTTACAACTTGGGAAGAAATGGAGAAATAGGGCATCTCCTTGCATGTTTTATTATCACCTGCTATTTCCTTTTTTTTGTGTTAAAAAGACCTCGCTGGTTAGCATAAAACAAGCTACTTGCTTAAATGGTTATCATTTTATGGAGTTTAGTTTTGTTCTTGCCGGTTACTACCTTTCTTTCTTCTTAGGAATATTTGATACATTTAGTTTGATTTTCTACTTTTATTGTCTAACACTTCCCTTTCAGATCTTTCTAGATAAAGGTTTTCTCTTTGTCCCTAAAGACCAAGTTTGAATATTCAAGGATTACCACTTTCAGAGTTCTAAGAACTATATTTATTCAATGTCATTAGAGAAGTAATTTGGGATAGTCAGTGACTGATGAGGCCCATTGTTGTTGCTCCAGGTTGAAGATCTAACTCAGTTGCCATTTGCAGAGCGAGAACTGATGTTGATAAAGATTGCTATAAATGCTGCTGCTAGGAGGGACGTCCTTGATATTGCTAGCATTTTCCGCGCCAAAGCTGTTGATGCGTCTGATCACACAATAACTCTTCAGGTTGAATATTTTTCCTTGTCATCAATTGTAGTTTCCACAATCTTGGACACTTTTTGTTGGTTGGAATGAGGATATTTTCATTTGTTATTAGCATATGATATCCATAGAGCAAATTTCTCAGTCTATCCAATTGGCTTGTATTAATGTTATTAATAGTTTCTTTTTACCAATATTTGGTTGTGGCCTGTGGCTATATCTTCTGTATCCTTAGTTTCCACATCAATATGGATTTTAATTATTTGTGAAATTAGGATTCCTCTAAAACTTATCAGTTTATTTTTTCCTCAAAAGTTCAATGTGTTTGGATAAAAGGCCTCCTTGAAAATAACAGATATGAAGTGCTTTGACTCTGTATATTGCCTCCAAATTTGTAACACTTATATTTGTTTCACATACAACTCAGTGTCTGTTAGCATAATAAGTAAGGTTTTAATTATGTTATTTTTCAAACTGAAAAAATTGGTTTGTCGTTTATATTGTTTCCTCCAATTTTCTCCTTGTTTAATTTCTAAAATTTTGGCAATGAAAAATTTGCCCCAGCTCACTGGTGATTTTAACAAGATGGTTGCTCTTCAGAGATTATTAGAGCCGTATGGGATTTGTGAGGTTTGTTTTGCAACTTGTCCTTTTCGTTTTCGAAATTGCGGTTACATTATTGATTGCCACATTATAATGCATATTTGCATATGATGATTCAAATTTAGTGCTTATATTTCTCGGTGAACAACAAACCACCATCTTCTGTGTCTAGAAAACTTAAAGAGATCCAGAAGGTGAAACTTGTTAGTAGTAGTATAGCGATGGAGTAAAAAAAATATAGATTGAATTGTTTCCTCTGGCTACAAATTAAAACACTTCTATCATGCTTGTGCAAAATCTATCAATCCCTTCCTGAGAAATAGTGAAAATCAGACTTGGGGTGTATGATTGGTTTGAGGAATGATGCATATCACCAGATTTTCCTTGCAAATCCATTTTGTTTGATTGATTCTAGGCTCATATTGCTTTACAAAGTTTAGCAATGCTTCGTTTATTAGAAGATAAGTACAGCTCTAGACACCCAAGCAACTTTACAAAGAATATGTGACTTAAAACTCTTCCCCCACAAGAACAAATTTTGACAAAAACGAGATGGAAGACTCATTACGCCGAGTTTTTGTTCTTCAAACATTGTCTTTTTGTGCCTATTCTTGACGCATCAAAAAAGTGCAATTGTAAAAAAGATTTCTCGATATTTTTTTTTATAATCGTCAAACTAATATCAGTTATCTCACATAAGTTACAGATGCATTAAAAAAAATATTACCAATTATGTGCAACACTAAGATAATGTGCCTCTTCGTTTGATTGACAAATTTTGACTTTTTGCTTAATTATGACAAATGTGAATGACATTAATTTATTTGATAGATTTTTTTTAATATATGTCGCAATAGGTTCATCTTTTTATATTAAAAAATTTTCTTGTTTTGAGGTTCGTATTTAAAGTTCCAGCCAAAAGTGTTATGTATTTGAGAAAATGTCATGGAAAAGGCTGTGAGCTGTATTGTTGTAATAAGAAATACAGTTATAGTTATGATGTAAAATAGTTTCATTTCAAGTTATCTTTCAATGACCCTCTTGCCTTTTTTTTGTTATATTTCTTTTTCCTCGCTCATAACAGAACATTGGTGTTTCTTGAAGGTGGCTCGGACTGGGAGGGTGGCTCTTGCTCGAGAATCCGGCGTTGATTCCACCTCCCTTCGCGGCTATCCTCTTCCGCTGTGATGAAGAAAAAACTCTTCTGAGTGTGGAAGTTGTAGTTGAATTAAAAATTGTAAGTTTTATGCAAGTTTTCCTGCTTAAATGGTTAGCAAGAGAATTATGGTGTGAGCTATTCTAGAACGAAAAATTGCGTCTTTACAAATAATTTGTTGTGTCACAATAAATTATTGCCTCTTAAATTTTAATTAATTGTGGTATACACCCGGATATTAAAAAAATAAAAAAGAAAAATACAATAAATGAGAAGTTTATTTCGGATTATAATCAATTTGCCACTTTACTTTTATCGACGTATTTAAGTAAATGAGTTAGATTGAAATACGGAGCTTTATCAAATTTTGAAGCATGTAAATATGAAAATGATAAGAACTCTAACAAGTTTCAAAGGTAAAACACAAGTGAAAGCTAAATGTTGCTATGATTTATAAATGGAGGAAGAATTTTACTTTTTTTAATCATTTATTTAATTAAGAATTTCAACAATTGTCTGTCAAAAATCAACTGCACGTTTAAAATTTATTGTGTATCAAAGATCAATTAAATTCATTTTCTTTTATTTAACATTCTAAAAATTATTATCATATAATATTAGTTTATATTGTACTTGTCTCAGCATTAATTGTCATTAAAATATTTCATTCGGAATATCTTCTCGCTTCTCTACCCATTAGATATACCCCTAACCTTCAATTCATCTTCAATTTTGCCTAATCCTACTGTGTTAATCATATCACTAGAGGTGTACCTTCTCTTCTTTATCTCATTTACTTAATTTTGTTTTTCTTCTCAATGTCCCAATGTTATTCGAATTTAATACGCTCCGAATGCCATGTCATCATTTCCACCACCCGCAATTTAATCATATTAATTTTACAATTTGGTGCTATAAATTCTATTTGACTTGATTGAGATCTCACTAACGAAAATTATAAACAAAATTACGAATCTTTTATATATATATATATATTTTAAAAGAAACAATCTCTTTAATTCTTCAAACTAACTAATAAAAAAATATCAATTTGAAACACCTCATAAATTAAAAACTATAACAACTAAAATTTTAAATTATCCAAAATATAACAAATCAAACTCTTATGTGTGACCAATCACCCTCAGTTCTGAATTTATGTCGAGAACGGGGGATCGATCACCCCCCTTTTATCTAGTGCTTACATAGTACTTGTCGATATGGAGGGCGGAGACTCCTCGTTCAACGTGCACCGCACGTGATTCTAGAACAAGCGGTTCCTATCTCAGAATGGTCCACCGTTCCATGCCTCCTCATTTTAGAAGGTGGTCAGAAATAGAGGGTCACCACACCTGAAGTAACCCACATTGTTGGCCCTACAGTGAGAACGAGAGGTCGTCACCTCAGAACGACCCCTCTTTCTGACACTATATAAGGAAATGGTCCTCCATTCTCACCTCCGACTCGTGAAAACCGTAAAACCTCTACTCATGCTATTTTCATGCTCTTACAAATTTTCTCTATATTAGTGACGTTGATAGATTCTGAATCGAGTAAATCAGTTGATTTATACGAAACAACAATTTGTAATGTCAATATGGACTGATATTCGTACTTCACAACCATATATGGTAATGTTTGGGTATTCAATCACTTAAAAAGTAATAAAGAAATAAAGGTGCAATCAACGTCAAAAACTCTCGATGATGAGCTTCGGACACCGATCAACTCCGAGGATGATTATATGGAAAGCATACCGATAATGGAAGAAATTTCGATAGGATTTTATCTAGAAAAAAATATAGTTATTTAATGACAATTAAAGAAGAAGTAGTAGAATATGCTTTGAATAATGGTTATGGGATCAAATTCGTTAAAAGTGAATCTCGACGACTGCCGACAATATGTGAAGACGGATGTAATTAGCGACTACATGGTTCAAAAATGCAAAATGAGCTTACACAACAATTCTCACAACTGTTCAAGGAAAATTGAGAATTGACACACTATTGCAAAATAGGTAGTAAATTATTATTTGTATAGGTTCAAAAGTCAACATACATGGAAAATTCCTTCCATTATCGAGACAATGAGAAATGATTTAAATGTCAACACTATAACAAATCTTGTCAGAATAGCAAAAAACGAAACGCAAAAACTTAATGAAGGGAAGAGCGTTGAACAATACAAGATATTGTGTTCGTACGTAGATCAAATCCGGGTAGCACATTGAGCCTACAAACTTACTTGGTGAGCTCTGCCAATAATGAGTCATATGTATTCGAAAGAATATATATGTATATGGTTACTTGCAAGACAGGTTTGCTGCAGTGTAGTATACCTAATATATCTTGTTGTTGTTGTCAATATGGAATTAGAGTGTATGGACTCATGGATATAGTTTTTAAAATTATTGAAGGAACACCTATAGACTAAATCGGGATACATATGAACATTTGTTTCGGATTTACAAAAGTTATAATGCATTTCCAACTGTTCTTTCAAATGTTGGGGCGTTGTGGTAGTTATGTTGTTTTAAGTTGTTGTTCTTTTAAATACTAGAGGTTGTTGCCTGCTGTGCAACAGGAATTACCGTCAGCCGAACACCGCTACTGTCTCCTGCATATGTACGCAAATTTTAAAAATCAATTTCAATGCAGAGTATACGAAAACGCAATGTGGAATGCGGCCAGGGCAACCAAAGCTTTTCATTTCTAGAGCGAAACGAGGAACTTACATCAGATTAACTCGAATATTCATGCATATCTTCGAGGCACAAACCCTTGATATTGGGCTAGACATGCATTTGCTTCGTTTCTCAAGTGTGAATCAGATTAAATAATTTTTGTGATTAATTCAATGCAGCTGTATTATTTGTTATGGGCAAATCGATTCTGACCATGTTCGAGAAGATCCAAAAGTGCTTGCTGATTAGAATTGTAAAAAAATATAAGAAGTTGATCTCGTCAACAGACGTCTTATGTCCCCAAATAAGAAAAAAGCTTTTGAAGCTGGAACGTGTACCTCGAAATTGAAGTGCTATGTTTGCGGGAGCAGCAGGATTTGAAGTCAGGAACGGCAACAAATAATATGTTGTCGACATGAATACATGTGTGCAACTATTACAAGTGGGAGCTTACTGGAATTTCGTGTGTCCATTCAACTCCCTTCATTCATTTCATGAGAATAACACAGAAAAATTACGTTCATCAGTAATCACTGAGGAACTTATTTGTAGATGTACTCACACTTTATTAATCTTCTTATTACCCAACATATGTGACCGCCCATACAAAATATGAAGCAAATCCTTCTACCATAAAAAAAAGCGTCAACCTAGTAGGCCAAAGAAGAAAAGAGTACGAGACGTTGATGAACCACCAAGTTTGACATTTACTATGAATAACTCAACGATGTCGTGTAGTATATGTCAGCGTCAGGAGCATAATAATTGCACTTGTCTTGACAGGGAATTCACTTTAGGCGCTACTTCTGTTTCTACTTCGCAAGATACATTTATGGATTTTCACACATGTGACGGGACGCGAATACATTTTAACACATTTCGCTCGTAAACTATGGCAGTCTGCCATGTGAAAACAAAGAGGGTCTGATAAGCCCAGTCCATATTAGTGGATGTACACAATTCCACATTTCTTGGAAGAGTGAAAAAGACATGGTTTATAAGTAAAGTTTCCCTCCCTACATAATACAATGCGTTTTTGGGATAACCTCAAGAACAAATCAGTACGGCCTCTGTACCAAGTGAATAATATTATACTAGGAAGATCAGGAGACGTTACAGATGGTATCAGAGGCACTACCTAACTAAAAATGTGGTCAACGAAGACGTAAGGCTCCGAAAGGGGGGAGATTGTAACAGCCCACCATATAAAGATAAGAGGGTCCGATGGAGCGCAACTCATATCAGTGGGGGTGCACAATCCCACGTTACTTAAGAAAGTGAAAAATACATGGTTTATAAGTAGAATTCTCCTCCCTATCTAGTATAACGCATTTTGAGGATGACCCCAAAAATAAATCTGCGGCCTCTCGCTCAAATCGAACAATACTGTACTGGAAAAATCGGGGGACGTTGTATAAACACACTTTTATTATTTTTTTAATATAGTTTTCATAATGTGCAAGAATCTTCTATACATGGATGAGACAAAGATGTATGATTATTCTGAGTATAATTTATGTATTTATTATAATGTATAATTTAGTGAGATAAACTTGTAAAAATAGATAATGTTTTATGACTTCCTCATAACTAGCTTCAAATCATAATTTTATAACTAAAAATTAGTTCTAGATAACTAAATGTAAGCATAGAGTAAAACCATAAAATAAAGTACAATTATACACCACATAGCATAAACTAAAGTACAATCATATTACTCATAGCATAAACTAAAGTATAAATATAAAGTAAAGTGTATAAAATGAAATACAAAACATAAATTAAACTACGGTGAGACATCGTCGTCATCTCGCTCCACCTAATCTATGAGGGTTTTCTTCAGCTCTCTGTTGGACTTAACTAGCTCTCTATATATAACACGGTGAGTTCATCGACTCTGTCTATGAGGAACTATAGTCTCTGCTTCATCATGTCCCACCTACTAGCAATTTAAGGAGACAATAGTCGCGCGGTAACATCCTCTATAGGAACATCTGCAGAGATGGAGACTCATTGATTTCTCCTGAACACTCAAGTCTCGTCAACTTCTTCAACTAGTTTCATCTGAATCAAATGAATCTTATCAAATACATCTTCGTTCCCACGTTGACCTCGACCCAATAAGTTTCTACCTTGGACTGGCGGTCATAAACTTTAAAATGTTCTTAAGAAGAAGAACAAAAACATATGCTTTATTGGTTTTTTTTTATGCATATCCTAATACTGTCTCATGGAACAAGTTGTTTTTTGTTTGATGCAAATACTGTAATCCACCTTCATTATTATTTTGGATGTTAATTTTTGCTACCAGATTCAATTGAGAGATTCCACGTTTCAGCATTTGTTGTATTTGTTTTAGCAGAAAATATTTTACTAGTTGAAGGTCCCTAGTTTGAAACATTTTTGTTGGTAAGTTTTTCTTAATAGCTCAATAGGGCTGAATTGTTTATAGACTGTTATTCAAAATTTTTTGGTCCCGGGAGGAACCAGTACCCGTTTCGGGACTCAAAAAAATTATCAAAAATGTCAGTCCAGTTCTAGTTCCATCCCAAAATCAGATCGCTCTCATCTCTAGGATGGAGAAATTAACACGATGGGGGAGTAAAATGATCAGATTTTGTGTTGAAATCATGGTAAGATCAAGAGAAAATTGAATTTTTTGAAAGTGGAGGTGGAATAGAAGGCCGATTTTTTATATAGTATCGGGGATCGACCCCTATTCCAAAGCAATGATCCCTCATTTTCAAAATTAGAATTGAAAACGGAAGGTCACGATCCTAAATCACGTATTCAAGTGCGATATTTAAGCATGGGGGGTCGTGTCGAAGCGGAGATCCCCCATTACAGCCCCCTAAAAATTAGACCACAATGGGGGATTTTTGCCCCGAAACGACTCTTTATTCTTAAATATTACGATTGAGAATAAAGAGCCGATTCGGAGCGTTGACCATTCGTTACCAACCACCCTCTAAAATGATAAACAGAAAATTGGTGCTATTTTATGGCGGCAATCCATGTTCTCGAATCAAGTATGTTGCACGGTGGTCGGAGCTGGAACCGCCTCCAGCTCCGACCCCTGCCCAATATGTTTATACCTTTTTTCAAGTTTGGTTTTCTTCTTTTTCTCATATCTTCTCTTTCCCTACGTTCTCTTCGTCCGCAAAGTTGTGGAATTTTTTCCTCGTCGCTTCTATTCGTTGTGTTGTCTATTTCTCCTCTCTGATTCTGTTGTCATTTCTCTTTTTTGATTTTCTCTCTTACTGTGTTCTTTGCATTTGTTAAGGTGCGGGATTTCTTTTTCGGCGTTTCTCTCTTGGGTGTCATCAATTTAATCTTCTGGGTCGTTGATTTTGTGATGTCGAGGGTTTTGGTTTTCTGGCAGAGGTCTCTAAATTTGTTGGACAATCGTATAACGTTCGCAAAGAACATACATTTTTTTGTTCTTTTTTTTTTTCCCAAAAAAAAAGCATGTAAGGATAAGAGAATAAGTGTGGTTTCTCTTCTGGTATATTACGTACAGCTTAAAGATTTCTTCTATGGTGTCTTCTTTTTTTTAATTAAATTAAAATTAAAATTTATCAATCAATTGTTATTATGAAGATTTGAGCACCAATAAGTCCAAATTCTTTTTCTTTTTTTTTTTTTGGATCAGTCGGTTTAAAATTAGGATTTCTTAATGATTCAATTTTTATTGGTGTAAAGAAGACATAAGATTTGATAGATTATACTTTTGGTGAGTTTATTCCATGTTTAGCAATTGAAATATATATTATCCTTTTGCTGAAGTGTATATTTTTCTTTCTTTATTTAATAATTTTGGAATTTCCAGAATTTTTTAAATCTAGTTTTATTGGTCCAACATTGACAATCGACACATCTACCAGCCCCACCTCACTTGGTAGGTGTTTAGATTTTGTCGGAATTGAAGTTAATAAAATGTTCATTGTTCGTGGGAATATGACTTGTCGTTGATTGTTAAAATGTTTTAAAAAATAATTCTATTTGTTCCAGATTTTGTCGCTTCTTTTCTTGCAAAATTCAATCCTAGAAAGATTGGAAGTACTTTTGACTCGTACTATGACACCTCTCTTAACATCAAAACAACGTGCACACTGCTGCAGAGTGACGTTTGCTCAATTTAATTTATCTAATTTCAGTAGTCTTTTTCTTTGTATAATTGATATTAAAATCTTTTTAATATTCAATTTGAAGCGCACAAACCTTTTTCATGCATAAAAAATGCTATTCGTTGCTTGTTAAATGATCTTGCACACTGATTAAAGTTGCCAAAATTGGCTACTGAGTGAACATAAATCATCTAATTTTCAACATTTATTATATTTATGGTTATTGTCAATCTATTAAAAATATTTTCTATTTTGTACAATTTCTTTTCAAAAATTCTGTCAATATATTATTGTGTTCTTGTATATTTTTAATCAGCCCTAATTTCTAAGCTGAAAAGTGGTGTGTGATAAATGGCAATAGAAAATCTTCAAACCTTGGCGCGTAGACAACGCGCGTAGCAAAAACTAGTCATTCTATAAAAATGAAGATGGTAAATATTCCATTTCATCAGTATTTTCCATTTCAGATTTTCTAAAGAGTATTGTTCATTCATTAATCAGAGCGTATTGAGGAGTTAAAAAATTGTAATCCCGCAGTTACTGAATCGAAACGCTAGTGACAAAGCACTGACACAGATGATGGACACAGCAGATTTTGACAAAAATAGTAGCAGCATCAGACTGGAGGAGCTTTTATGGAGTGTGACCAGGAAGAAGGATGTAACAAAACGAGTATTATAATATGCGAAACAAGGTCACTTTCTGGCATATTCATATAATTAAAAGCTGTTTCAATTTGATGTGCGGTATTTTGTGTCATTACATAATAATTTTAAGAAAGACAAATAAAATGTTACAATCAACTTGATTTATAAACAAATATCCCCTCAAGTCTTTTTAAGATTTGGTCATCTTGATGACACAGAAATCTGAATAATCTAATGAAATGGCCAAGGCTTCGGCCTGAAATTGGATGTCTTTGAAATCAGGTATGGTCGGGTCTTGTTTGTTAGAAGTGGAGGTGACTGACAAGCTGATGCACAAACCCACCAAATCTTTTACCACCAAACCTACTTTGTTGATAGACAAAAATACAAGACTCTTCTTTTCCTAAAAAAAATATAGACAAATGGGCTAATTAAAAACGAATTTAACGTGAAGATTTTAATGGGGGGCTGAAAATTCAAATTATTACTAAACTACGACGACCAATTGTGCATTTTCTAAACAAAATATCATAAAAAGGAGCACTTTCTGTTTGCCCCAAAATAAATAGCTCTCCCCCACTCAAACTTGCAGTTTTTCTTTCTATACACCATTCAACACAAACAAAAAAATTAAAAGATGAACTCTGACTCTATATCAACTTTCATAACACGGATCAAGACGTTTTTAATATCAACATCTAAACAAAAAGAGTACCTCAAAAGAATATGAACTCAAAGTCTCCCGCCGTATTTGATTGTCTTTTAGCGTCAAGGACTATGCAAGCTTTTTATATGGTCAACCACGTCGCATGAGCTGCTAAGGCGCTGAAAATCGGACCGTTGAAGAACATTTGAGTGACTTTTCCATGAATCTTTAAGTTCATCATTGGTTTCAGTTTTCTTGGCAGCACAGCAGCTTCGAATGCGAACACGATGATTTAGTGACTCAGTGCTGAAGTTGCCACGCACTTTAACGACCAATACAACTTCTCTATCTTGGGTGATTTCACACCATGAGTTTTGTTGAACGCCATCGACAAACTCTTCCAATGTGTAAAATTCCTCGTGATGAACTACCACCTCCATTATTTGATCTGCTTTGATTATGCCAATAGCTGGAGTGACCTGGCTTAGACACAAGAGATGAGATGTTTTCTTTTGAGGGTGCTAATAAATCTTCAGAATATCAAGTTCCACAAGGTTAAAGTTGTATTGATTACATCTCGTTTTTAAGTAATAATAATGATTGAGAAACATGTTGGAGAGGAAGACATATGTACATCTAATTAAAAATAGTTATCAATTAACGAAAGTAATAAAGACAAAATTAGAGTAAACTTTGGAAATAACGAGAAAAATTCTAAGGGATACTTAACAAAAAAAAGTTGGTACCAAAAATATTCATCCACTCATACACGAATAACAGTTGATCAATAAGAGAACGCATTAAAAATCTAAATAAAAAAACTAAAAATGTAAAATATATCATCAGAATATTTCATTAAAAAATCATAATCTTCATTCGTCATTTGAAATTCACAATGATTTCCGGCCTACATTTTAGTAAAAGCTCATTTCTGTTAATACATTCTAGAAAAAATTTGCAAACACAAGTAATACATAATCATTCTTCTCCTCCTTCTTAATTTTAGAATGATTTTAATGACCACGCTCTAAATGCAGCACTAGAATCCAAATAAACTGATAATAAAAAGCATGAATTTACCTCAAGCCATGATGGAAATCCAAAAGAACCTCTTGGATGGAGATCTGATGCCTGCCCCTTCTCATTAACTGTGGGCTGACCTTCACAAATAATTTGAAACAAAGCATCGCTTTCTTGAGATTTATTTGTAATACGTAAAATCGATGAATCCTGGTTCTGAAGGATGATGTTATTTGTACTGACAATAGTTTCTGGAATCATTTTTTGACTGGAGAGCATGTGTTTAATACTTTCATTTGAACTAAGAATTTCTCCATATACTTGTCTCCTAATGGATTCATCAACTCGAGCAATGTCGACAGAAAATATACAACGAACTGGCTTGTGATCACTGTCAGTCACATCCATGGAAGCTTCATACCTATTGAGAATGCAGTGTCAGCTCCAAAAACAAAAGAAGAAGAAATCAAAGGATAAACACATCAATGTCTATGAGCAAGAGAGAGAGGGACTTGAATTGCTCAATTTATCACTCAGAAGCATTTGTCTTACAAGTTCTGAAGGTCCTATCATTTCACTCCCAAACAAAAATAACCTCCTAGGTTTTTGTATTCTTCACATTGTCAAATATATTCTCAAAAAATTACCAATAATAGGTCTCACGTGAATGGTAGCCATGAAGCACAACATCCATTAGGAAAAACGCAATTATAACCATCACTTAAAACTATAGGAGCCACACATTGGCATGTAGGAGATATATTGTTAGGTTATCCGATCCGCTTCACAAAAAAGAAAAATAAGTGAACAAGACTCAACTGTATAATTGAAGAAACCACCGGACACTCCAAACTGCATTCAGATGCCAAAGCTGACTGGTTATCTCGATATAAAATTCTATCACACCAGGCGGGTATCCGCTTCTTTTCCCCAGAATCATAACCTACAACCGGAACAAGTTCAACATCGCAAGGAAATGAGAGAAAATACTTCAGCTATCTCTCAAAAGCAACCAAAGAGGAACAAAAAATGAAGATGCAAAAAAGGTAACATTCTACTCAAGCTGGATTCGGTTGAGAGTATATCAGTGGGATAATTTAGTAATGTTAATTACATATTATGAGATAATTTAAGTATTTTAATTAAGTTACTTTATTATAAATAGAGTATGAAAATATTTTAAGAATATTGAATATATGTCTATGTGAAAACTTCTCTAGAAGAGTCTCTACTTTTCGGGCATTGATCGTGGTGTTTTCTGAATCTAACATTGTTGTTACGATTTGTGTCTCTCTATTTCCATTTTATGTGTTCTTTTACAGTTTTATCGGAATGAATCTATTTGCTTCGCAACAAATTCCTACGTATACATAAAACAACAAAGCTAAACTTTCTTAGAAAGTGACAAGTGCAGTGGAAGAACTGTCAAGTTTTGTTATTTGAACCATCCCACCAACCCAAGTGACTTCCTAGGAATCTAGAAAACCAGAGAAGAAATAGCACCTGCTAATCCAGATTGGTGCCTCTCAAATTTGTACGTAGGAGGAAATGTAATTATTGCTTCACGCATCCCCTGGAAGGCATTTCCTGCTGCCATTTCTGCTCGGAGTTGATCACGTTCTTTCAACCAATCAAATGATCTTTGGGAAACGAAATCCCTTGCTTCATCATAAGATATACCATCAAGGCGGTAATTAAAGTCACCAAGAAATATGACCAAATCTGCCTCTGATAATTCTGGCTTGCCTTCCACTGAAGATCCACTAACAGCCTACGAAAACATCAATCAGTTGTTTTATTTTCTTTTCATTTTTTTTAAACCGGTAACCCTTTCAAAGGGAAAAAATAATTCTCAAGATAATCTGATGAATAACTTAAAATATTTGTGTAAAATGATAATATCATTATCATATGTAACATATATACTTACACTTGAACCACGGAGTATCTGAACAGCAGATGAAGAGCTAGCTGCAAGAGAAAGGACCAATGGCAATCCATATCTATAAACAAGCCAAAATAAATATATTGAGAAGGCAAGGGTACAAAATAATAGCAGGTACCGCACAGTACCAGCTGCGGCAGTGAAAAGGTTAGTTGGTCGGCAAAAAGACATGGTCCGATATACATGTTCAAAGTCAGCATTGCGACGGTTGACTGCTTCTATGTGCGCAGCAAAATGACAGTTCACAAAGCACATGATCCGATCATAAACTCTAATCCTTAAACCAACAGCCCCCTGGTCAGATAAATTTCAGACATGTAATGACTTGTGACTATAATTCCTGGAAAATAAATATATGCTATCTAAAAAAATAAAAGAAGGCTTCATTTACATAAATCAAACATATTAACATCTTTGCATGACTGTCTATACGAGAAGCAATAGTTACAGACCTTATGTTTTCACCATATGCATTGCTATTTAGAAATCAAAACTTAATTATCATCTTGATCATTTAAAACCACACAGTTCCCGCTATAGAAACTGGTTTTGAGATCAGTACCAATGGATATCATTGATTTGAGAGCTGTACGAATAAGTCTCATCAATCGTTATACGAAACAATTTTCTAATGGAACCAACAAAAAGGATAATTTATCACAGGTCATTCCATTAAAAAAATTATGAAAAGGAATAGATTTCTCGTGAAATTGTATTTGCTACAAGGACAATTGATCAAAACCATGAAAAGAACAGCTTAAGTAGGAGAGCAAAGATCTGCGTGACAGTCAAAGATAAACATACCTTGTTACCAATTGCTCGCCCAAAACCACATGGAACTGCTGCAGCATCAACATCTCCCACGTGTACTCTAACACTATTTCTCACCCTAAACCATGTCAAGACAATATATCTCTTTATTACATATAGAAAGGTAAAACAATAAAGAAACAATACAAGATACCAAATTGGCCAACTACATTATCTTTTTACCAAAAAAACAAACAAATAAGCATAATGGAGGTTTTTTTTATTTACTCAGCAAGATTCCTCCCTCCGTGGCGACTGGTAAGAAAAGTGTGAGTAGAGTTCAATCTTGGAATGAATTTTTTAGAACCAACCTTGGAAGAAATTCTTAATAATATTGAAATGAGAAAGTAACACTCTGGTGCAATAAGCAAAAAGAAAAAACAGATTCCATCTCAACTATCAGAAATAAGGAGATAAATAATTCCGTGGAACTGGACTGGAGCCAGATGAATAGCAAACAAAGATAATTTTAAAAGAAACTTTCATGTAAGAAAAATGACAGCCCATAAAAGACCACCAGTAAACAAAATCCAGATCCAATAAAAAATCATCCAAGATTTATACCAACCATGCAGCTATTAGTAATCCGGCCAACTGTCTGGAACCAACAAGTTGAAAAGATGATCTTTCTCCTAAAGTTTCGTCTATCATTTCCACCCACCACTGTCCAAGCGAAGTACCCTCAAGCCCCACCTATTGTGAAAAAGGTAAAGAGAAAACAAAGAGTTAAGTAAAAAGAAGGAAACTTCAGTTAGGTGTATTCAGACCATTTAGCATTGGAAAGGACTAACTCTTAGAAGTTCAGATTCCTAGATTCAGTATCACCGATAGAATTGTGTATCCTGTCCAGTACAAGAGAAGTTTTTTTTGATGATATGTTACATAGTTACATAGTCTAATGTACAAATAAGTTCTTAAGAAGTAGACTATCATTTTCAAATATTTGAATGCCATTTAACTATAGTTCTTTCCAAAAAAAGAAATAGTCATTATTTGATTGGTGGAGTCTCTTTCTGGAGAATTTTCTCATTTTGTCTCCTTTTATTAATACAAATTCAGTTCCTTATAAAGTTTAAAAACAGACTTTCAAATCAGGACCTACTTGGTAGCTAATCAAATTGAATAATGACGTTCTTAAGAAAATAAAAAAAGGAAAGTAGGGAAAGGTAATAGTTTTTCACTCTAAATTTCACTATGGAAACGTTTTTCACCATTCACAAGCTCAAATTCTCTTCAATGTCAACATGGTATCAGAGCTAACCACCATCTCTAATTTTCTTTTTTTTTTTTTTTGGCATTTGATATTTTTAACTTTTAAAATCTCCATTTCACCACACACTGTCTCAGTTGGGAAATATATTTAGGGGTATATTAGTAATTGCCAATTTGGAATGATTACATAGGAGGGGAGGTGAGATTTGGAGGCATGCTGATGAATATTATCGAGTTGTTATCCTAGTATTAGGGTTGTCCGAGCGAGTCAAGCTCGTGTTTGTTTCTGATCTGGTGTTACACCGGATTGTAGTGTCTTTAATTTATGTTTTCTCCACCTAGTTCGATAGGCTTTTTCTGTCCAATTTTCCTCTGCCTTAGATTTGCACAACTTCCTCTTTCCTAGGATATCTTCCACTTCTCTAATTAGCACTTTTCAGCACATTGTTTCCTCACCCAACTCAGGTTTATTCAAACCATGCACGCGTTCTAAACTCTATGGCATCTTCTTCTGAATATTCAGCAACCACTAATACCACCCTTACATACAATAATCGTTCCCTACAAATCATTGCAGAGAAACCCAATGATTACAACTATCCTGAGTGGTCCTTGGCTGTCCAACTTTTTTTATTGATAAGTCGTCACAAGATTGGGCTAGGTTCATGGCACAGTCAAGGAACCAAACCTAAGGAGCCAACCTTAAAAAATTAGGAAGCTGAGAACTCTGGTAATGTGATGGCTTCTCAACTTTATACAGCGCCTGGCATTGACAAACCTTTTTTAGTCCTCTCTAATCAAAGCATCAGTGGAATGTTGTCCATTTTTCCAAATCAAAGAATGAAGAGGATGCCCAAATTATCAATAGTAAGGACATTCATGAAGCTAGACAAACAGACAAAGATGACGCAATCTAGTTCAAAAATATTCAAATGGAAATTCATGCTTTGAAACTTATTCTCTTTTGAAGAGAAAATGAACGCACTGAAAAATCTGACATGGGATAGTTGTTGGCATACTCAGAAAAAAGAGCAGTGGGGTGTAAATAGGTCTTCATCCTTAAGTATTCAGCATCTAGCTTGTTGTGATGTATGAAGCAATGTAAGTTGGAAAAAGGGTACAACCAAACATGGACTAGATTACAAGAATCTTGCACCATGTCACAAGAATGATCTAAAAGAATACTACAAAAAACAGTTTGATGTTAAAAATGCATGCTTACACAGACTTGGAGGAAAAAGTCTACATGGACCTACAACCGGGTAATGGAAGTAAAAATGGTCAAAATAGAGACTAAAGAAAACAATATATGGACTTAAACAGTCACCATAACATCGTTCAAAAGATTTGTGAGGCCACTCATTAATTACAACTTCAAATAAAGTCCAAGAAATCATATTTTTTATTTAAATGATCTATTATTGAAAACATTTTACTTGATCATGTATGGGAATGTATATCATAAATACAGATGGCAACAAGGATATCAAAAATCCACAAACTTGATTATCAGCTGACTTCTAGGTTAAAGTTCTTGACACGTTGAAATATTTCTTAAGATAGAAGTATCAAGTGGTATATTTTCTCTCAGCCAAAATATATCCCAAATATTAAGAGAAACTAGCTGCTTTGTTGTAAAGCAACTTCAACTCCAGTTGAGGCCAAGCACGACTAAAAGCTAGAATAGCAGTTAAGAAGGATATTATCAATGATTAGTTGGGAGGTTCATGCATGCTTAGAAAAGGCCCCATTGTAGCTTTACTCGATAGGTGTGGCAGACTATACATGTGTAAACCTCTCCAACCACATATGGAAGCTACTAAGAGTATCATGCCATATCTTGAGAAATGCCGAGAATGGAAATATTCTTCAAAGAAACCAACAAATGCACATCAACATTTATATGGATATTGATCGAGGATGTTGTGCAAAATATAGAAACTCTATTTTCAAGACACCATACTTTTGTTGGAGGCAATTTTGTAACATGGAAGAACAAGAAACAAAATTGTGGTGGTCAAATCTAGTGTTGAAGAAGAATATACGGCCATGCTCTCTAGATACCCGGAGTTAATGGGAATCATGAATACACAACAAAACTAAAAATCAAGATTGATGGGAATCATGAATACACAACAAAACTAAAAATCAAGATTGATGAATCAATAGATTACAATGTGCATTGCGAATAAGTACAGTATGACCAAATGAAGCGCATTGAAATTGAGACACTTTACAAAAGAGAAGCAGTGGCACTCTTCCATATCTTCAAAAGACTATCAGCAGATATTTTCTTCAAAAAAGTAGTGGAAGAGTTGGGAATGAAAAGTATATTTCTCCAGCTTGACGGAGAGTATTGAAAAGAATGATGTGCACACCTAATTAAGATTGCTAAAAATCCCTAGAAGTATATTTAGTGAGATTTCTTTCTTCCTTTGTAGTCTAATGGTTCCCTTTTAAATTCTGTATATACGGCAGGACACCAACACAACGGAAAATACCTTTTTTCCACAGATCTTTTACATCAACATGAGTGACTTATACAGTACATATATATTTCAACTTGACCTTAATCTAGGCAGACTCCAAAATTCAGCATGGAAATATTTCATGCATAGAATTTAGGAGCATTGAGAGTTAAGTAACTTCTGATAAAAAGAAAAAAAAAAAAAAAAAGATAATGGCTTACAGTTTCTCTGGCTGCCGACATAGCAAGGAAACCTGCACCCATTTCAACTTCCTGCAGCCCCACAACAACAATGGCTGCCTTTGAGGCTGCAGCACCCAACCACGATTGAAGTGAATCATGGGATGCTCTCCCTTGTCCAACATTCCATGTGCCCGTCAATATTCTCAAATTTTCTATTTTTGTGTATAAGAATTCCTTGCCGGCCAATTCTGATCGCAATATGATGTCAAGATGTCCAGGAGAAGTAACATTCCATCCCCGAACACCACCATGATTTGCCAAGGTAAATACATAACCACCTCCTGTTGTCATATTTATAATGGGACTGCTGTGAGCCACCCATTCTCCCAAAAGCTGACCAGTTAGGTCCAGTACCTGCACAGTACCACTTGAGTAACCCACCCATAAACGTTTCCCAAATGTACAAAGGCACTGGACAGCATAAGGATGGTGTAAGAAATCTTGTAGACGATTGCCATTTCCATCACACTGCACAAGTTGGCCGCTTGTGTACCCAGTCCAAATCATTCCATCAACTGCCATTACAAGTGCTTCAGTTCTCCGATTATCTTCCCCAAAAGCCCCCTTAGCTGCAACTCGACGTACAGCATCTGCTGCTCCCATTATGGCATTACGCGAGCGCTGAAAGAAACCAAAAGAACTTTGTGTTTTCTCTTTCTTTGAAAAAGAGACAGGATCCATTGCAATATCTTGAGCTGGTGATATGTCCACTCGATTTTCCATCTGACCATCACTGTTGAACACTTTCAATAACTCCTTTGTACGAGCATCCCTTAAAAAACAAAAATTGACAAATGAAATAGAAGCCTATTAAATCATGGAAGGTAAGTTCAGCAGCGACCCAATTTAGTCACCAAAAAGAAGTTTCCCAACAATTGCACAAATTTGCTAGCGTAATAGGGATACAAACTCCAAAAAGGAAATAATACTGTTATACATACCAGAGTGCGAAAGAGAAATAACAGCCACTCCAGACTTTGGCAGTAGAATCATCAGATAAAAGATACTTGACGTCCCAAGTGAATGTGTTGCAGAAACCATTAACAGGTACTTGGGACCTTAGATCAATGTATGATTTCTCCACCGACGAAGAAGCCATGTAGCCTTCCTCTGCTGTTACATTCACAGATTTCTCTAGTTCTTCCCATGGCCATACCTTAATCTCCCCTCCCTCTGAACCGGACCACAGATCCCCTACATCAATGCAGTTCAAAGAACAAAATAAGACAGCTCGTCTTCGACAGGATAGTTATTCTCCCACATTTACATAGCAATATTCGCATACCATAAGACGTCATTACAAGGGAAAGAACGGGTCCGCGATGGGCGTACCAAGACAGGCTTTCGCTGAAATGAGCATTCGTATTTGAATTTGGAAGATTTGTAGTACTCCAGCACATAATGCGACCATCCTTGTGGCCGCTCCACACCACCCGGCTGGCTTCATCCACTGTTAAACATAAAGTGGGCGACGTCAAAACGGACTCCATAAAAGGTGCAGTCCCTTCGTCTCCGATCCTCACAGAAGCAAACTCGGACGCAAAGTACAGATCCTTGAAATTCCACACCCGGAGACCACATTCAGTCCCCGCCCACAGCTGCGACTGACCGCCGCCAATCGTCCTCAAGAAGCACCCAATCTGAGTTTCTCTCAAAGGATGCGGCCTAACATCAAGACTAGGCGGCCGGTAGGGGTGAACGGCGGCCCGAACAGGAGGTCTAAAAATCCCGCTTGCTCCACCTCGGGCGACGAATTCGGGGAGAAAAGAGCGGCTCCTATGTTTTTGGGAGCTATTCTGACTATTTTCATCGGTCAAACAATCTGAACTAGAATTAAGATTGGAGTTGGAAGAGAGCCTGCGATCGAGAAATTCAAGCATGTAATCGAGGCGCTTGGCTGTGTAATCAACAGAATTAGATTCTCCAACAAAACCGTCGCCGTCATCAGAGGAAGACGAAGAGTCAAAGAAATGAGAAGACCGGGCGCGGCTCTCGTCCATGCTAAACTGTCTGACGCCATAAGTGGGGTGAAAGAGGTGTTGGGAGTAGGAACTGTGCAGGGGAGAAGAATCGGCATCGTCTTCTCCCAAGTCTATCAGAGGTGGAAACTCCATCCTCGAAGAAGAAGAAAGCTAGGTGAAATTCTGGAGAAAGTAAAGAAGAAGAGAGAGATTTAATTTCATTAATTATCCAACAAATTGAACAGACGTGAAGGCACAGTCGCCTGTGTCGCCCACAAATTAACCGGCTAAATGACGTATTCGATTCCGCTATCATCTATATATATATATATATATATATATACACATTACCAACACTGAATTAGGGAATTAGGGCTCAATCATTCACGTTTTGGGCAAATCTCAATTTGTAGGTAAGAGTTAGGCAAATACGTGTTCTTTCCTATTTGGATTAGGATTAGGATTATATATATTACACTATATTTTTCTTTCTTTTGGCTATCGCCAATAAATAGACTAGAAAAATTAGGCATTTTCTTTATTATTATTTTGTCAAAATGTGCATTTTCTTTTAGGTAGTACAAGTAAATTCAAAGTGGATATTATATTAACTCCTCACAAAATGAATTAACAAAAACAACTTCCAACCATTTCAAAGGGCCAAATAAACAATGATTCGTCAAAATTACCGGAAAGACGGCTTGCGCTGGCCATGTTCCAAAGTTTTTGAACAAATAATCCAAAAGAAACAGCCAAAGAGGATGAAAAAGACAGCTCGGTTTTCTCACCGGGGTCTTGCGAGCTCCTCAGACAGAGCAAGCCAATTCAACTTCGGAGTGGCTTTTCTGGCAATTTGAGAGATCATGAGACATTGCAGAAGGTATTCTGTGGCGCTTTAAGATCTTCGACGTTGCTATTTTTGCCGAATCATATTTCAATACGATGACCCGTTCATCGTCCAAATCAAGTCTCAAGTCCTCAAGACTACAATTCTCCACGAGCTGACATAAATGTTTCATATTTTCCACTTCTATTCCATTAACTTTCTTAACCTGACATGAGTAAAGATTGATGTCAGCAGAAAACACAACTATAAGAGCCTTCTTTAAAGTGGATCAACTATAAGAATAACCAAAAAGATGGGAGGTGTTATGTTGGCACCTGCAACTCAGCGAGTCGCTCATACCCAGTATTGATATCATCCATTAACACCTGAATTGTACAGGCAGTCGTTAAGATAATCAAGCCAAAGTATATCAACAGCCTGAAGAGGATATTGATGTGCTAATAAGTGCATAATAGAGACGAGACGGCAACAAGCTAGAGAGGAACAGAGATATAAGAAAAAAAGTTTCTCCCCTATCTATCACATAAAGCCGGAATGAAATATCACCCGAATAAAAAATTTCAAGTGTTTATAATAGAATCTGATAATTTGAAACAGAAGTTCTGGTTTTGGAGCTCTAAGAAGTGGAAAACCTTCAATGAAAAATTGAATCATATCCAAGAAGCATGTGATGCACACACTTCATATTAAAAAGCATACATACCTGAGAAAGAATGACAAGTTGTAAGCCAGCCTTTTTAGGCAATTCCCTCAATGCTCGCTCGCATAAGCGACGAGGTGAAGTATTATACCAGTCTTCTCCATATTCATGAAGGTATGGCTGGGTGAGTGGAACAAAGACTAAACCAGCAAAGATGTAATAAGTCGGTAGCTTATCGAATTGGTGCACAGGAACCAGATGCTGCAACTGTGAGTATAAAAATCAAATCAACTGGTCAAATCATAGCAAAAGATCGTCTGAGGATATCTTCAGCCATGCTGTTTAGAAACAGTTAAACCATGAAGTTAAAAATAAAAATGGGAAACATAACACCAAGATGAATAGACAAGGCTCAAGAAATCCCAAGCAAATTGGTGAAATTGTTAGTAAGATATGTTCCTGTACACATACAAGATATATATATGTACACGAAATGTATTAAGAAAAAGAAGCAAAACAAGAGAGGAATATTTAAAAAAAATATTTACTTAATTTAAAAAAATTTCTCTCTAAGTAAAGAGAACAACGTTGAAAAGATAAAGTCTAAAAAATTTAGAACAATAATGAAACTAATACGTTCTAATATATTAATACACGGGAAGTACCCATTCACTTTCCTAGTTTAAAACCAAAATGAAGTGTGATAAAGAGAGCAATCCAAGATCAGGATGTATATAGAAGCCGTATTTGGGCGCCTCAAGTGCAAAGCCTAACATAAAGAGTAGGGAAACATAAATAGCAAGGATCAGGAACCCGTGAACTTCACTTAATGCAAAGTTATTTTTCATGAGAAAAGAACCAATTAACCTCACATCTATAGCAAATATTAGGAACATCACAGAGTTGTATTATACCGCTACATAATCCGTCAGATTTACATTTACCATCAAATTTGTATTGAACTGTTAAAATGTACAGATGAAACTTTGGATAATAAATTCTCCTGACATACATTTAGAATTTTTTTATGTAAACCCGATTGAAAATGACTAAGGAGATAGGGTATTCCTAAAGTCCTTGAAATAACAAGCTCACTGTACTATGCAGAATTTGATATTATCTCAAAAATGGTGTTATTTGCAATCACGTCCTAAAACAGAGCATTCTTACAATGAAGACAAATAACAAAAAAAACTGCAAAAGTATCATTTTTTCAAAGCATCCTACTCTTTTTTTTCCCTTTTCTTTCCATCCAAAAACACAACCTCAAAAGCTCAAAGTTCATACTTGTGAAACCCAAAGAAGCAAAGTACAAGAAAGTAAACTTCAATGTCCTCTTTTAGCATGTTTCTACTATCTTCTTCGTTCAATGAAGATTAGTACTTCCATAATAATGAGGAAAATTATAAGCTAAAAATCATTTCCTTGTTTCTATGGAACTCAAAAGCCAAGACGCAAAACCTGCAGAAGAAACATACCGAGGAACCAAGACCTAGATTTCACAAAATAGCTAATAACTTGAATAAAAATTCACGTGCTCAATTAATTTTTATTGAAGAACCACAAATAACACAACCTCCTCTCCTTGGGAATGGGTCAGGACCTCATATTTAGAGGAAAAATCAAGTTTAGAGAAATCATGCTAAGCAATTAAGAGTAGGCAGGCAAAGGAGAAACCAAATAGTGAACATAAATAAAAGTAAGTACCACGACTTACAGGTCGGAGGGTGATATTCAAGTCCCGCTCTTCACCATCCCTAAATACTCTAACCACAGCAGTTTCATTGGGTTTCTTCATTGATACTAAATGATCAAATGTTATCCGCTCCCTATTTCTGAAAGGAACTGCAAAAGAGTTTAAATTATAATTTATAATCAAACGAAAACCATGATAAAAAAAAGGTTAAAAATGTGACCATATAAGTCCTGAAAAATTTAACAACGTTAAAGTGAAAGAATAGTGACTTTAACATTTTAAATTGGTTCATTTTCAAGCTAGCTCTATATTTTCTAAAGGAGCACTCAAGAATAATAACATCCTAGCATAAGTCAATACAAAGAAGCGCAACATTAATTTCATTGATTTTGTTCGCTTTAATTACTGTTATCGCAAGTGGCATCTTCTGCAAGCAAACAACTTAAATGATTATATTTAAAAACTGGTTAGACTGGTTAAAAAAAAAGAAATAAAGTTGTCTGTGAGACCTATATAGGAACTGCAAATAACATTCAAAAAAGAATTATATGAACATCAGCCTTTGCCATTTCTCTTCTTGCTCATCACAGCGGCCTCTTCACCCACTTCAGAATTCGTTGAGTTCTTTTAGTAGTCTTAATCTCTCAATTCCTAGCAGACTTCCACGTTTTCCATTTACGCAAGTTTTAAACTTCTCTCCAATGAGTTACCGAAACAATGGTTCATCTTCTATAAACAGAGCTAAAAGAACAATTTCGATTCAAAATCTCAATGATTAAGAGCAGCAAAGGATCAAATATGGATTATGTACTTTATTCATCGTTAATTATGTGCTACAAAAAGTGAAGAGTTGTAACATTAAAAAGATATATTGATGGTGAAGTCATTCCTTAGCTCACACAAGGCAGACATAGGATTCAACTACTATACAAAATACCAAAAACAATAAAATTTGATTTGAAGAACAAGGAACGGGGTATCAATACCAGTTCCGTCATTTGCTAATTGCACACCATCAAATGCAAGGATGATGTCATCTTTTTTAAGCACTTTATAAGCATCGGATAGAGGATTAATTTTGCTAACGAGTACCCCAGTCATTTCAGGGCGCATCTGGAAGTGATTTCGAAGTTGCACATTTTCAGTGGGTTGACAGATCAAACCAAGAGAGCAGAATCCAACATACTCTCCAGTTTCTTCTACGCCAGATATAAAATGTTTGATTATTGGAACAGGTATTATATAGCTGCAAAATCAAAATACTTCTAGTTCAATAACGCAGTCAGCATTTATGGTATGAGACACTTTAGAAAACGGCTCTGCATTATAAATTTTACATCAAATGGTCTAAAATAGTATGTAAGACAAATAGGTTTATATATACAACTTTTCATTTGATTTACTATACCGTTTATCGTATAAATAATTTTAGTTAATTATAATCAAATGCCTTTTTTTTTATGGGCAAGTATAGTATTTTCATGTACGAAGTATAGAAGAGGAGTTAAAATACAAATAGATAATCAAAACAAATATAAGAGTTGAACTTGCCCAATATTCTCTGCACCAGAAAGGTTCTGGAAAGCTACCCCAGCAACCTTATTTCCCATGATAGCTGGGCCACCACTATTTCCTGGATTTATAGCAGCATCAATTTGTATAGCCATTAGCTGGGTCGCCCCATGCACATATTGTGTAGGTTCAACCCTGGAAACGACACCTTTAGTTACAGAAATGTTGTCTCCACCTGGAAGAGAGAAACTACGATGAAGTATAGTTTCCCAGAAAATTTCACCAAGTTTCTACCTTGGACATTTAAGAAAATACATTTCCGTATCTAGATGGCTTACTAGATATGTACAAATTCACATAAATTACGCCATTCAATACTTATTACTCTATGATGAACTAAGAGCAATAAGTATAGCCAAAAATATGCTCGGATTGAAAAAAAATGCAACACCATGAGGCAGAAAGAAATGCAAAAAAAAATATGACCAAATAAGGAGGGGAAACACGTCATAAATACAGAGAATGCTCCAAAAAGCCTTACTCAGTTGACTAAATTGTGCGTATCTATAATCATTCATCCAAATTTACTGACTTCAGACAAATAAAAGAAAGCATAATAATCTTCTTTCTGTGTAAAACAACTTCAGACTAGAGACATAGAGATGTCCACTGTTCTACTAATTGTTTCTTATAGAAAAAACAATCTGTGGCAACCAGAAGCACTCTATCTTCGCAGTGTCTGTTAATTGAGAGTAGAAATTCAAACCAAAGAAAGAGTCACTAAATAATGAACTTTCTACCTTGAGGATATCCAACAACTGCAACGGCTTCCTGCAGAGAAGGAATGTCTCCAAGCTCCAAGAAATTCATTCCCTCCCAAAATTCTCCGTCAGCAACAGTCAAAATAGCTAGGTCGCATTCGTGGCCAACTGCTTTAACTTCCGCTCTATACTTAATTGGTGACCCGTGCTTTCTTACAAGTACAAATGTATGATCAGCAACAACATGAGCATTTGTAATAATCTTTCTTCCAGGTATTACAAATCCTTTGTGATCATAAAAAAGATGATAACTCAGAAATGAACCAAATAAAACATTTTTCTCCGTTTTGAACTCAAAAAACAAGAACAACACGTTACGCTAGACATCGTCGGGCAAACAATCCGAAGAAGTCATTAAAAATTGAGTTTGTGGGTATTCAAAAACTTAAGACCCCAAAAAAAAAAAAAATTCCACGTACCAGAACCCATAGTCTCACGTTGAGACTTGTTCTGCCACGGAAGAATATAGTTGGGGCTACAAGACACCGTGAAAATCTTAACGACAGAGTCCAAAGCCAGTTCTACAGCGTCATATCCATCAGTCGCTCTTGCCTTAATCCTTCGCCGAGAAGAGCGGAAAAACTCCGACCGCCGTTCACGAAATCGTCGGCTTAACGCGCCACTACGTCCCGACGAGCTCTGGTTCTCCGTTTCGTGAAGTGATTCGGCTTGAGAGCTGAATCTACAACCGTCGGTATTAAAGCAATGATCAACGGAGACGGAGGTGGAGGATAGAGCAGCGAGCACAGAAAAAACATGCTTAGAAGTAGATGACGCAGAATCGGGAGAAAGAAGACGGAAAAAATGCGTTGGCGATTGGGAGGGGGAAGAGAAGAGCCTGCTAGCTTTTCGGAGAGAACAGCCGAGCATGGCTAAAGCTTCGGCCTCCACTTCCCTGTTCCAAGAACAAAAGCAATTCTAGGGTGGTTTAACTGTTGACATCGGTCGAACCACGGTCTAATTAAAAGGAGAAGTCTATAATCTATTTAATTTATTTTCTTGAAATTATTGTAATATTAAAGTCTAAAATAACTCATGAATTACGAGTACCAAATGTCTGACCCATTAACTAATTCTCTCTCTCTCTCTCCGTTTACTTTCACAAGTAGTCTAGTGAACTCTAAACTTACCATGAACAAGTTGTAATATTTGACCATTTAGTTCCCTAGCCAACATGTTGAACTACTAAAATGATTAAACCTCTGTGCTAAACAAATCGATCGGGATACCCAAATTTCAACAAAAAGCTTTGAAATATCGAAATTTGTACAGTAACTTTCAAATCACACTTAGTTATTTCGAGAATTGAAAATTTATAATAAGTACTTGAGAAATGAATGAATTAATACCGATAGAACAATAGATTCATTTCTTTCTTGTTTAGTTTGAGGATCACAAGTTCAAATGCAGAACGACTCTTTGACCTTGGAGGCTTATATGAAACTAGAGGAGAAAAATGCGAGCTTCGTAGAGTTCATCTTCTTCATTGAATGCTTAAATTGGCTAGAGTAGCAAAGCTTGGCGACTCCATTAGTCATTGTCGTCGTCATCTTTCTATTAACTTTTCAACAATAACCTTGCAAAGAGAGAGAGAGAGACACACACCTAAACTAATGTTGGGAGATTTTTTTTAATAGTTTTTTAGGAGCAATAGTCAATTTGTTGCCATAATATAATTCAACAAAATATCACTCATTTTCCCTCGAATAAATTCTTCTTTTGAATTTCCAAAGGAATGTTATTGTGTTGTCTTGAGCGATGTGTTAATCCTTTGAATCCGGTACCAACGAGTATCAACCTTCCTAAGACACCATTTTCTTATAGACCTTTCAACCAATCTATACAACCTCGGAGAGCGGCTTTTGCCAAAACTCAGGCAGTTTCTTGAAAACTTGCTTCGGATATGAAACTTTGCGTATTTAGAGATGTTTTTGTTATTCCCAATAATATACCTCGGTAATAAATCGGAAGGGTCATTTTATGCATCAAAATAATTTAAGAGTTGAGACGTTGAGAATCTTATAATTAGATATTATTTTAGAATTTACCTTAATGTTACTTTTTTTAGTGAGCAATTTTTAATCTGCTTATAACATATTATCAATAAATGACAAATGACTTAATAAATTTAGGTGTTATGTCTACACTAAATTTTACATTAATGATATGATATTTACACTTAAAATATAAAATTAAAATGTAAATATAATATTATTATAAATTAGTGGTAGGTACACGTAGATACACCAAAATATGAATTCTTTCTCCTACACTCTCGAGTTGAATGGAGTTTGTATCAAAAAAATCTTGAACTAATCGAAGATGTGATCTTACATATATATTATACCATTGTACCATTATACTATTACTAAATAATATTTTTTTATACTACTTCACACGGTGTACGAACGAGGAGTTTTATTTTTAGAATAATTGATTATATTTACAAATCATTCAAAATATATCTCGACAATTCAATTATTGTTTTTATGACTAAAAACAATAGAAGTTGCAGTGAAAATAAGCACATCGACATCGACATCGACGGTAAGTGGCCTGGGACGGCAACTAACCCTTGCAAAAGCCAACCACACGCTTTCTACTTAAGACTCCCAACATGTATGTCTATATTCTCAAGCATTTTAGAAAGCAAAAAACACACGTTTATACATGTAGAGATGGATAAGCATTTTAAAAAGAGTGGAAGATGCTATTTGAGGGAAGGCTAGGCTAGGGGTGGACGCAAGAGAAGATCTGCTCAGTTTATGTAACTAGACAGACAAGACTAGAAGCCTAACTTACAAACCCTGGTTTTTTATGGGTCGTGTCACTTCGCTTGCATAACATTTTATTCCACAACTTTCTGATTTTCAGTAATAACACCACCTCCACCCACTGTTGAAAATCCTCTCTCTCTCTCTCTCTCTCTCTCTCTCTCTCTACAAACTCTCTCTCTCATACAGACTAAGGCCACCTAGTGCGAAAATCCAGTAAAAACCCCCTCTTTCTCGCCCTGGAGCCTCTGCTTCTATTTTCTCCACCTCTCTCTGAGTCCACCCTCCTCACTGCAGAGACAAAAAAAACACTTTTTCTCTCTCTAGAATCTCTCTTTCTAACTCCATTTTTCAGCATCTCTCGGCCTCTGAAACCAAAAGATAGAAGTCTCTCTCTCTAGAACTTCTCTCTGCAAAACCCTCTCTCTCTCATTTCATCCCTTTTGTTTTCTCCGCGGCTCCTTAGCATCTGCAACTGGGGGACTTCCCTCTCTCTTCGCCAAGATTATCTTCTTCTCACCCACCCTTCTCTCTCTCTCTCTCTCCCTCTCTTTTCCTCTCTCTCCCATCTCTGTAGATCTACCCATTTTCCAGACCTGTAGCTTTGTGATCACCATCTTTATATGCTCTCCCATCCACCTGTTTTCTGCGAAGAAATAGAGAAAACAAAAGATTTCCGAGGGAGTAACCGCAAAAAACTTCAAAACGAGAGACGCTTTCACCCATCTGATTTCATCTCAGCCATCGCTTTTCATCTTCATCGACAGTTATCAGATCAAACAGCAGAAAATTAGGTTTCAGGAAATAAGAGACGAAAGAAAAATCTGTCATCGAAGAAATCGAGGCTACCCACCAGGCAAGAAGAGACGTAGACTCCAATTCTGCCCTATTTTATGTATTTTCATGCAAAAAGGGTACGAAAATCTTAAGTCTAACAGAAGAAGAAGAAGAAAGACCAAATTTTATTCAGATAATTTTTTCTCTTCTAGTTCTCACCTAAATCTTCCTTTATTTTGATCTACCATTTTACTGTTCCTCTCTCTAAAACCATGGTTTTCTTCTTAATTCACGTGAAAACAGGTTCGGATTTCTAAAAAAGTTTGCGAAATCAGCTCATCCCCAGGCTTTAAAATCAACAGAAAACACTTTTGAAAAGTGCAATTTTTAAAATGAGTCATTTGGAGTATGAAATTCGAGTAGATCTTGCCTACAAACTTTCCTTGGAAAATAGCGTAAATATATTAAAAATATTCCCTTTAGTCTTTCTTCTTCATCTTCTTCACGAGATCTAATAATTACCCACTCCCTAACAGGCTACAGCTAATCAACCATAATATTTAGAAATCATCGACTCTAATTCTGCCATTTTTGTAGCTTCAAAAAGGTAAATAGAATTCTGCCTTTCTTTTCTTCATGGCTATCATTCTTTCCATCTACAGATAATTCTAATTCCTTTCTGGGAAAGATTCTTGCTCTACAAAGCATTGATATTGAGATCTTCTATTCTACTAATTGTTTGTCTTTGCTGCTCGTGAAATATCATTTTCAATCATACAACACACTGTTTTAGATTATTATTACTTAATCTTTATATCCAGAAATGATTTTAATCCCCTTTCCATAATTATTTTAGGCAGTTTTCTTTTTTGACTTGCTTAAAAATCACCACATTAATATTTAACATGATATAGATGTGTGTGTGATACACACATATAATATTTTTTACACAATTTAGATTAATCAAAACTCTTTAATGGTTGCAGAGAAGAGTGAAAAATTCATGGCATCTCCGTCCAACTCCCCCTGTGCAGCCTGTAAATTTCTCCGCCGGAAATGTCAGCTTGAGTGCGTTTTCGCTCCCTACTTCCCGCCCGACCAACCTCAAAAATTCGCAAACGTACACAAAGTGTTCGGAGCAAGCAATGTCACGAAGCTTCTCAACGAGCTCCACCCCCATCAGCGAGAAGATGCCGTCAATTCCCTCGCATACGAGGCCGACATGCGCCTCCGAGATCCGGTCTATGGGTGTGTAGGGGTCATCTCGCTCCTCCAGCACCAACTCCGGCAGCTCCAAATCGACCTCAGCTGTGCAAAATCCGAGCTCTCGAAATACCAAAATCTCGGCCTGACCGGGCATGGCCTCATTGCCGCCGCTGCAGCAGCTGCCACTTCCAGTCACAACCACCACCACCTGCAGAACCTCGGAATCAACCTGATTGGCTCCGCCAGAGATTATCACCACCACCACCAACTGTTCCCTCGCGATCAGGCCCAGCCGATCGGCAGGGGCTTTGACATTGCCGGAAACAGCGTTTACGATGGCAGTCTCCTTGCGATGAATGTTTCTAGTTTGGGCCAACTGAGTCAGTTTCAGCAACCCAAGGGTGGAGGTGATGATCACCGCCGAACGATCGATCCCTCTTAGCTTCTCCGAATCAATTTTGGCAAAAAAAAAAGAAAAAGATAAGTTTTTTCTCAGGCAATTAACCTTCATCTTCATCCTCTCCTTTTTTCAGGGCCAGAAAGCTAGAACGCCATGACTGAACAATTGTAGCTCATAGTATTTTTCTTCACGAGGGTTTGATTGCATCTTTGGATTTACATTTATTATACTTGTTCCTCCTGCTTTCTCTGTAGAATAAAACCCTAATTCAGTTAGGGTTTCTTCTCTGGGTTATAAATGAAAATCTATCATGTCATGGTGAAGAAGCTGTGTATAATTTTTTGAATAATGTTAGGATTACTCAGTGCCACAATCAAAATACTATTAATATAATAAATTATTTATTTATAATTTATTATATTAATTATATTAATCATTATTTAACATATCAATAATTTTTTAATAGAAGAGAAGAATAAAAAAATAAATATATTATTAGTCTTTGTGTTTTTATTTAATAAATAGTATTTATAAACTTATTGAGGTAGTCTAATGTGAAACAAATTAAAAAACAATTCATATTTTTCAGAAAATACTTATGAAATCTGAGAATGATAAGCATCTAAATTGTAAAAGCATTTGATCACATTATTTGAAAAAGTTGGAAAGCACAATTACCAATAGATATTTAGGTTATTTGTCCAATAATTAACGAGGTAAATTTTAAGAAATTAAAGGAAACAGTGGATCTCATCCACCTTCCGCCGTCAAGTTCTATTGAATGGTCCAATGTAGTAGTATACTTTGAGTTGAAACTCCACACAACTCTAATTGTGGATTTGATGACAAAAGAATTAGGATTAGTTGAAGATAAAATGTCACGTATATATCGTCACGCACTGCAAAAGATTTACGACAAAATAAGACACGACTTGATCAAAAAGGACCAAACCGTTCGACTTTTGTCTTAAATTATCTTATTTAGCAACCGAAGTTTTGGAAAAAAATAAAAAAGTTCAAATTATAAAGTCGTGTAGGCTGAAAGAATATATATATATACAAACAAATGAGTTATAAAAATAGACACAGCATTTTACACAAGAATTTATGTCAAAGTGAATATTTTATAAAAGGGTGCAATAAACGCACATATTTCCTTCAAACTGGACTTGACACTGCCCAAACCCAAATAAATCCAAATGTTCAAAATGGTGTTAAGTCTTCACCAAATATACTCATCGTTGTCTATCCAATATATCCCAAAATAATTGTTAGAACCCACGTCCAAAGTAAAAACCAACTCGATAATTAAATAGGTCAAAAATCTAACTTAGCCCAATCATAAAAAAAAGAACATAATCTTGGAGGATATGTTGGTTGTGCAACATCTCAACATACTCGTTAGGGAAACCTCACCTTTGTAACACTTAGGCATACGTTATCCGATGTAGTGGCATAACTTTGCCATTGCATTTGGACACGTGCACCCTCTCTTGCCTCGGTGTTTTGACCTCGAACGATTGCTAAAAAAAACTCGACATAATTTCCTCATTACGCCACGACATAAAATTATGCAAGGCCTTGATTTAACTTTTCCACTACATTCTAACACGCGCTCACTCTCTTGCGTCGCTGTTTCAACCTCGAACAATTTGCTAAAAAAGCCTTGACATAATTTCCTCATTAGTCCACGACATAACTCGCGATTTCCATTTTTCCAAATCAAAAAACGCCACGGCATTTTACAACATAACGCCTTCAGCTTGATTTAAACCTAAATTCTCAAAAGCCTTCCCGTGATTCATAATAAAATTATTCTTTAATATTAGCTGTCATAAAAATTAAATTGGCATCCGATATGTATATACTCAACACCAAGAATTTTTCGTGTGAAATTACAGTCACATCACTTAGTCTTAAACCTAAAACAAAAATCACAAGGAATTGTCAACAGAAAACCTATTTGATCACACACACCTGGTCATTATGTTTGTGGAATTAGGAATTACTTTACATCAATTTACCACATTTTTATCGGTTTTCTTGGGTGAGATGTTCTAAACCAATAATATTTGCTGCCTTCCATTACGTGTGATTTATTCATTGGTGTGAAGAATTTTTATCTAAATTTTTTATAATATATTGTTCTAAAATGTAACGTTAGGTGCATTTTATATTTACTTATTTTAAAAACAAAGCGAATAGAGGGCCAAAACTTTGCCTGAAACTTGTTCAAAAAATTCACAGAATGGATAGCATTGACAAACTTGAGAGATAGTACAAAGACTCGACTTCGTGTATCAGAAGTTAAAAAGTGATGGGACGGGTGCATGTTAATTCTACAAAATCAATTAAACCATCAAACAAAATCTGCAAAGTTTAACTGCAACTTATTTTCATCACAGTGATGTGTATTTTTTTTTTTTTCCGAAAGAATTTGGATTAACATTTGCTATTATTATTCATGATTAATGATTGTTTTCTTGCTATTAGGTGAATTCAAAGTGGTTGACTACAAAAAATGATCATTAATGCATCGTTCTTTGCTTTACATTTTTCAATGCTTGGGTGGGAATTCAGGCTTCAGCTGAGGTTTTCTAGTATTTCATTAAAAGGGATTGGATATGAATGTTTGGGAAGAACCATGAGATAAAGTGCAGCAGAAAGAATAATTTAGTATTTGAAATCTGACATTCAATGCTTTTGCTGAATTAGCTCCGCTGTGGTTTCAACTGTTGAACGCAAAGCATGCCCATATAAAAGCTGAAAGACAATTGAACAAGACAAAAGAAACAAACCAGGTCAGAGGTGGGTGTATGAAATTAAGAAGATTACTCTCTCTCTCTCTAGATCTTCTCTCTCTCTCTCTTCGACTCTCCCTTTCTGGGTCTATACATATCCGTCTCTCTCCCTCTTAAAATAGATTTCTCTCTCTCTTCTACAGATCGTATCTCTCTTTCTCTCTCTAACTGACAGAAGCATATAAGGCAGTTGCAGAGGAAATGTCATGGGCATTGAATACTTTTCACTGCAAATGCTACGCAACTCAAAATCCAAGGGGCAAAATTAAATGCAATTTGCTCTACCCTCCCATCTTTTCGATATCTCCATCTGTCTGAGATCCAAATTTAAAAAAAAAAGCTTTTTTTGAAAAGAAATAAAAAAAAAACTCATCTGTTTCTCAATGATGACGTTCTTTGTAATGATTACTTTTCCTTTTAATGCATTACACCAGCCCTCTCTCTCTCTCCCTCTCTCTCGTCGGCCATCAGAATTGTACTGCTGCTGATGCATGCATGAGTGCACTACATGCAGGGTTCGTTTCATCTGATAAAACGACGATGAACATTATCCATGCATACATAAACAACACTGAGTTTAATGGAAATGCTTGGAAGATCTGGATGATCTTTGTGTGATTATGAAGAACAAGAACGAGTTTTCAGAAAACTGTGTTTGAAAGCTAAAAAAAATAAAACAATGAACAGAAACTGTTTTTGGAGTCCTTGCATCTGTTTTAAGAAACAGTTCTGGACAACGCTTTGATAAATCATTTGAATTGTTTGGTGTTATAATTTGAGGGTTGGCTTTCCTCTTGAAAAGCTTAATTAAATGTTACACGAGCATGAACATTCGATTATATGTCTTATCCGAGCTGATGGGCCCAAAGTGTCAAATCACAATATAGTTGCAGGTTTTTGTTTTGGAGTGACGTGAATGATTGAATCAATAATATATATTAAATTTTATTTAAAATAGATAGTGAGCTTTTACCCTTTTTACCTTTTAGGCACAAAAAAAAATTAAGGTCTTTTTAAAAAAAAATTAAACACGTTTGGTTTTTTTTTTTAAATTTTAAATTTTTACTATTCATAAAAAAAATTAAAAACTATCAAAAATATACAAAAACCCTCGTTATGGTTGGCCTTTAAGTGGACAAACGTGTGGAGCGGGCCGGTTCGATTGAACCGACCGGCTTCCATTATTTAAAAAAAAAACATAAAGAGTGGAGGCTGGCCGGTTCCATCCAAATCACACCTCTAAAAATTTCTCCAATACTTTATTTCGATCATTTTTTTATCCAACGATATTTCGGCTCGTTCCGAAAGAAAAGCGTAAATTTTTATTTATTTATTTATTAGTTACAATGTTTAAATATTTTGATTTTTGTTTACATTAATTTTTAAACTATTTAATTTAAATTTTTTATATTTTATTTATTTATTAGTTACGATGTTTAGTTATTTTAATATTTACTTACATTAATTTTTAAACTATTTAATTTAATTTTTTTTATATTTAATTAATTATGATATTTATATTTTAATATTTTATTAGTTACGGAAAAGGGTTATAAAAAAAAAGAGTTAGCTTATTTAAATATTAAAATAGCTAAACATCGTAACTAATAAAATATATGGACCCATGCAATGATCTAATTTTTCATTGATTTACGTTGTAATTTTAGGTTGATTGTATTTGTAAGTTCCGATGTTGTGCCTTTGGTTTGATGCCTATAATGTATTATTTTTTTAAATAATTATATAGTACAATAATAATTTTATTAACGTGTGAATAATATAAATGTCATGTCACAATATGATATAAAATATAAAATTCGCCTGTAAACTTAACACTAATCTTTCTAATTTCATGTTGGGTGGACTTAGAAATAATACTTGTAAAAGATAGACCTTTAATAAAGGTTAGGTTTTCTCTACGAGGAATTGATCTGGAAGATCACGATCTCTACAAAACCTCGAAAACTCATGTCATGATCGTTTTAGTGAATTCATGTAAGAATTATTTTCGTGGTAATTCTAACAAGATGGGTCAAGGCTCATAATTAGGTTTTCATGAATGAATGATTAAAACTAATGAGTTTTTCACTATTCATGAATAATTGGAGCGAGAATACCATCATTTAATGTTTCATCAGACAATTTCCCCTCCTTCTAGGTGAAATTTAGACTTTGCATGAAAACCTTGAAGATTTGGACCACACACTCGATATTTTGCAGATGATATTGACTTAGGTGCCACGGATCAAACGTGTCACGTTGCATCATCTAAAGTTAATGACGTCTTAATATTTTATTGATTGTTAGAGTCTAACCCATACCAGTAGAATTATATAATTTCACGTTGCTTGCTAGAACAAAAAATAAATGAATTATATATAGAATTTTCTTCGCAATTATTAACAGTGTATTATTGGCTAACATCAACAATAAATTCATGCAAGTTTTAAGTAAAAGTGTACAATATTGTTGTACTAGGAAAACTGATGACTCCAAATAAGGAGCCTAACGGCAGAACAATAAACAATTTGATCTTTGCTCCCCTCAAATGACGACGATCAAAATATTCGCCTATGAAAGTTTAAATAGTTTATTACAAAAGACTCCATATCATTTTATTATTTAAATTTATTAGAGGCATACGTGTTTATCTCACAAAAATAAATTTTTGATCATTAAAAATCCGAAATAAATCACTCCCGTACAAATTATATCACCAATGCTTTTTCATTTTGAATCCTTGTGAAAACAAATCACTTGGCATGGCCTTTTTCTAAATAACTTTCTTTACGTTACTATACCTTAGAATATGAACTCGGACATGGCTCTACATGCAAAGTGTTTCTAAAAATAGATTTTTTGCAAACTAATTCCCCAGTTTCATCCCAACTGAGTCCAATTTTACAACTACTATGGCAAGAACACTAAACCGACGCGGAGTTTATTTGTTCATCTCAAAATTGGAGACCCACAAAACTTCTTGAAATCAAAGTTGGAGAAACACCAATCATTGGTTTCTCCTTGCACAAAATCATATTCAATCCATCGATAGTTTATTCAAAACTTTGCAAGCCACAATGCATTCGTTAATTTAGGACATCACAAACCCAAAATTTAATAGTGGTGTGATGATTATAAAATGTTTATCAATTATTTAAATTCTTTTAATTTATTCGAATAAAACACCAAGATCGTCGTGTAAAGAGGGTACGATTTGAATCGAGGAGTTGTTCTGGAAACCAGCAATGCAAGGTTCATTTATTGGACAATGCCAAGACGACGAGACATAATTAATGGAGAGTGTGTGTGCTGTGCAAGACTTGACCAAAACTTCTTCTTCTGATTACTTTATTTTCATTTATTTTACTTATTTTCTTAGTCAGAATGCAACTTTTACCAGTTATTTCTTTTTAGTATGATTTATTTTAAAGCTTTTTAGTAAAATATTAAATTAATGGTCACTATTTTGACTAAGAGAAAGGGCAGGTCCCCCTACCCACCCTCCCTATATTCCTATTCCTTCTCTCTTTTCTTGGAGTTTGTCACTTCCACGATTCCCCACAATTGTTATTCAGTAGAGAGAGAGGGGAATGATAGAGGAGAGAGAGAGAGAGAGAGAGAGAGAGAGAGAGAGAGAGAATCAGTGTTCGGGAGGAACTGTAACATCAGTTTCTACCCTTTATTCATAATTCCTTAATTAAGTCCATTTTGTCCCCTTCTTTTTTATCTTTGTCTTTTGAGGACAAGACAGCTCGACCTTTGACTCTACTACCTTCTTCAACATTTTCTTCCTACAAACAAACCTTTTTTTCTTTTTTGAAAACTGTTTTTGAACTTAATCTTGCAATTTCCTAATACAATTTACTGGCATACAAATTCAAATGTTTCATCCAATACAGTCTGAAGTATGGATGAGCTTGATTGACATGGAATGATGTGTTTTTATCAACAAACTACTAAATCTAAACTGTAGTAATAATCTTAATATGAATATTTTTTTATATTTCTTCACGCTATCTTCTTTCTTAATTATTTCTTTATGCGATTTTCTTTGTTCAATTTATCTAAAAAATTGCTAAAATTATATATGCACATTAAATGTTTACCTTCTAATTTTATTTCTTACTTCTTATATTTTGACGTAACACTTGTTAATTAATGTACTTGATAGATTATAAAATCAACTAAATTAATGGCTACTGCTCAATTGGAGAAGTGTTGAGACTGGCCAAATTACAAATTTACAATAGTTGTGGTTAGTCGACTTTCAGTCTCTCAGGGTTGGTGAGAGTGTCACAATTGACGTTTGACATCACACCCCCAATGTTGGAGATGGAGTCAGTCCCCAACGAGAAGAGAGAAATAAGCATACAAAGAAACCCATGATTTCTCGATGACCTGGTCAGGGAGAAAGAGAGATCGACGCACAAAAGCACATGCAATCCTCACGACACTTCTTACGTCGTGGTCTTTTTTTTTTGACAACAGTAAAAAAAAGATTCAGGATCTAATGTGCTTAAGGACGTTCAATTCATTAGGTATCAACCACTCTCTTAAGTTCACAAGGTAAATTCCACTTTATCCTGTTTAGAATAACACTAACCAATACTCAGTATCAACATAACAGAAAAATTGGTCACATATGAATGATCACTTTGTTACTAATAATATTACATATGCACAAAAACCTAATTTCCTATCCTCCCTCTTTATACAACTTTTATTGTTGTACTTTTATGCAAGAATACAGACTCCAAGCTGTATGGCTAAAATAGGATATGACATTAAGTATTGTCAGGAGACCCTTTTAAGTTAGAATGTCAGATATGAATTAGTTACTATGGAAACACCCAGTCATGTTTTGAGAAGTTTGAAAATATGATCAAAATTAAAAAACATGTTTAGAAAGTGAGATTTTCCAAGTGCTAATATGAGGGAATGTCATCTTAAGAAGTTGGAGTGTTTGCGGTTTCAAATGTAACCCATATATCTTCATCGAGTAAATGATGCGAAAAGAACAAAAGCTGTGAAAGGGGAATTATATAAAAAATATAAAAAATTAAAAAAAGGTCCACCTGCTTGAATACATAGAAGATGTTCATATACTTATAGTTATGTACATGGTGGAAGAAAAACAACAGAATCATATCATAACTGAGTGTTTTCTATCAACTAAATAAATAAAATCCAGCAAAAATTTATATGATGCGCATTCCAGGCAATGAAGAGTGAAAGATACAGCAAGAACAGAGGTTCAGCAGGGCATGTACCAACTTATAATATGTTTGGACTTCGTAGAAAATTGCTTTTAATTGTATAGAATCAACAGAGAAAGTCACCTCTCATCAATGATGAACTGCAATAACGTTTGGAGATTCTCAATAACATTTTTGGCTTATCCAATTGACACAACGCACACTGTTCCAACAGCTCTTCCCAGCAAAATCCCTCCAAGCCCTCATGGACATCTGTGAGTTAAAAGTTACGACATTGAAAACGGTAGAGAGCTCATTAACTAGATGTATTTTTGCAGAGAAAACTTGTATGAGAATAAACCAGAAGAACAGGTCAACAAATGGTTGTCGAGTCTCTGCCTTTTTTCAACTGAAAGTGGGAAGAATGCCTTTAAGGATCTGAAGATATTTCTCGGCATTAAATGGGAATTCAACCAACTTTTCAGTAGCTTTCAGATTGAATGAAATGCTCATAGATTGTTAGAAATCAAGAGTCCGATCTGGTGGCAGTGAAGGATGAAAGAAGGCCTGCAGCCTGAGCAGGTAAAATATCACCAAATGTTGACATGGCAGCAGCTGATTTGTCTTTGAAAATGCCAACCTGCCCATCAGTCAGCATAGACCCGAATTTCAGCGTGCTCTCTCCAAATCTGCTTCCAACCTATAAGTTACAAGAAATCTTGTTAACAATCTTTACCCGCAAACGATTGTAAACATTTAGTAAAACAAATATCTAAAACATAAATAATAGAAAGTGTACATATAAACGTCAACCTATAAATGATTCAATATTATGTAGGTGTAAATAAATAATGACAATTTTATATGCCATTTGTCAGTAACTGCTCAACCCACAAAGAATGAAAAGTTACAAACAGTTTGGCGAATGATGGGATTTATCAATAGATAAATTAAACCTTTCATAACTAAGAAAACAAGGCAAGAATATGGAAAGAGATGATAGGAACTTTTGAATATCAGGGTTATATTGCATTAAATTACATCAGCCAAATGTTAATGTGATCCATGTAATCTGGCTCCATCCACTGCTTCAAATGTCAAATGGCTGCTACAACTAGTAATAGAAATATAGGAAATACTGAAATGACCATGGATCAGCACTCAGAAGAATCCCTGAATAAAGATTACATCGCTCAAAAGAGACTAGTACTTGCCTTACTGACCCTACCACTTTATGTAAGCGCAAATATATTAGTGTGTTGGCGCATATGTATTTACTGTGTGCTACATCTATTTATGATTATGACATCATCCGGCCATAATATAAAGCACATAAATTATATTTCGCATGTAGAACATGGAACCACATTCCAAAAACTTAAATTGATTTAATCATTTAAATTATTTATTGACATTTGCCTTGCTTGTGTGCCTAACTTTAGTCGTCCAAGGTAAAGTAAAAATGAGACCTTAGGATCACATTATCCCTACATCAAATTACCAACAAATCAAAACACGTGGGCTTTTGGGATGGGACAAATTTAATCAATCAAATCATTTCTTGACATCAAATATATGGCAAAACTAATTGAGCAGAAGAGAGGAAACAATCACCGTCCGGTTACCTGCATGAAGGACTTCAACAACGGTGCTGCCACTCCTAGACTGGAATTCTCATCCAAATCTATCTTATGAGATATCCCCCCGTTTGTATAATCTTTCCAAGAATTTCTTGAGAGATCATCTGAAGAAGTTGAATTTGATACCTTTGTCACCCCCCTTGATGACAATGCTGGAGCACTGGTTAAATGGCAGTAACAACATGCCAAATTATTACCATATATTTTTGTCTTGGGAAATTCTTCATATATTTATATTACTTAGGAAGTTCTTCATAAACTATAACCAGCATTCACCAGAATGTTCTGCCAGGTCAAGTCAAATGACTTGAAAATAGATTAAGAGAAAAGAAGATAAAATCAATTTTTTGAGGAGATAGTGAAATTGCCGACTAGTAGAGATTGCCCGTAAATTCAAGAAATGTGTAACCATTGAAGCGTGAATTAGTTTCATATGGAAGAGCAAGCATTTACCTGATGGGAAGATAATTGAAACGAGGTACCATAGAGCATCTCATGATATTGGATTCTGAATTAGTTGGTAATTTCTGAACAGTATCTGTGTACATCCTATTAAGCTGCACAAAAAATCCAAACAGTACAGCATGCCGTAGGTATGCCTGTCTCTCATTCTCCCATAGATATGGCTCGTACCTAATATGAGAATGAATCAATTAGAAAAAAAAAATTGTAAATACACAATTTGATGGCTTTTGGCAGCGTATTGCAAGTACATGTGAGAGATCACTTCAAACTCTGAACTCTTTTGATTATTTCAATTTGAACAGAACTTACTTTAGTGTTCGTACCAAGGAGCAGAGAAATTCATCATCAGCTACGAAATCACAATTGCTTTCAATTTATAAATTTTTGATGTAGCTGGTTAGCAGACAACTAGGGTTTTGACCTGACTGTTAGCTTGTTGGTACTAGCTTTGTAATAGACTTTAAATACTCTGTACCATAGCTGTTAGAGAATAATAACAGAAAACAGTTTTTAAGAGGGCATAATTGATTTTAAAATTAAGTCCTCGGATTTTTTTCTTTGAACATTGTAAGCACACATCGACTTTCTTGACAATTATGATAAATAAGCAGAGTATGCTTGTTCCCTATAATGGTTTTCCAATGATCTAATCAATACAATGGAAGACATTCTATCCCCGCAGACAAAGGTGTCCCAGGTAAAAATTCTCAGAACATTTGATGCTACTCCGACATTAAACTCAAACATGAAAGATATAATCACTACATCACTATGCAACTAGTTTGCAGTCATATTAACACTTCCAGGCTCTGGAATTATATAAATATCTTAAATGTAATTTATCAAACTCACGTGAGCCAGTCTATAGGATCCAATACTTGTGATAGACGGTTCAGTAGTCCGTGCAAACGCTCTCCCCTGATTGATTTTGTCTCACTTTGATCCTGCTTCCTTCTGAGTTGAAACTTCATTCTTTGATTTCTATGTAACTCTTCATTTCTGCTGGAATCACCCCCAGATAGAACATCAGCAGCAAATCTTATGTCTAAGAGAATCTGCAAAATTCCTTTTTCTGACACTCGAAACCCGCCAATTTCTTTAGTGGAAAGAAAGTCCCCATATATATCGATGACCTGCAATGCATATGTAAGATTGAGACCAAAGAAAACAAATCCATTTTAAGTATTGGAAATACTAAGACAAGATGGGCAAAAAAACACATAAAAATTGCATAAATGGAAACAGAAAAGGGGCATTGATGTTTGATTTAAAGTTCATACCTTTTCTGTCAGCTTCAGAGCAAATTTTTGCAGAATGGTTTTGTCAAGCACATGACCTCCGATTTTATGAATTTCTTCAGATGCTTTGAACAGAAAAGATAAGATATATAAAGAAGGTATTGATGGAAGAGCTATTTTCAATTCTGATTGACCGTCTTCAGATTGTCCCTGCTTGAGAACCGTCTCTTCCCAGCCCTGCGCATAATCCAGAAACAGAATTGATTTAATAAGCACAGCTTTAATAAAAACAAGAGAAGAATCTACAATTATCCAATACAGCCACAAAAAACCCCATTCAAGCACCTAGACTTAGAGCCGTTGACAGCCAGAATTCAAACCCCCAGAGTATGATTACAAAGCCAACAATATAGTTGACGTTAGAAGAAATGCTGCTTTATGTGTGTTTCAACTATCAACATTTCCCGCGAAAGTTATATGCCGGCAAGATACTTATTTTCATTTTTTCAATTTGCTTTTGATTCTGGAGAGATTCCTTGTCCTTGTTGTTCTTGATTTTGTTCAGCAACATGTTTCATTTGTATGCCAGATGGTTGATTGTTTGTCAACAAACTTCCAAAACCCATTTTCAGCAATTCTACAGCACTGTGATTGAATCACAAAATAGATACGAAAATCAATGAAGGAAAAATATTTTTTCCTTATTTAACACAGCCTCTTAAACATAATAGAATTCCAGTTGTTTAAACAGTCAACCTTAAAAAAATCGTTAATGATCGAAAAGAGAGTAAAATAGTCCAGAATTTATTTACCCTCAATGGCATTGTTGAAGATAATGTATCGTCTTGATAAAGATCTCGAGAAAGAATAATGGAAAGCTCTTGGGATAACCATGATATCCACAGGTCGTAAGACCTAATGCAGAGATTTTGAGTAAATCGGCCAAGTTTCTCAAGTTTTGGGCTTTCGCTTTCACTAGCTCCAAGCAATGCAGCAGCAGCCAAAGAATTTTGTCTTCTAGTGCCGCCGAGTATTTTGCTTCCTTGGTAGATTTCAGAAACAGAAAAATCTGTATCTACCCTTGACAGTCTCAATAAAGAAGGTATCTTATCTAGAACAGTCGATAAACTATCATTAATCCAAAATCGGGGAGAACCAAGTATAACAGGGATATGCTTCGAATGATACTGAAATGCATACAAAAGTCGCCCGATGAAAAGGGATCTTTCAATCAGTACAGCAGGTGACATGAGCAGGGCGTCCTTGCTGCATCTTTCCAAGCTAGCGTAAAGGCTATCAACCTCCCTTTCAAGTTCTGAGAATATGGCTGATATGCTTTCATAACATTTATTTTGAATATATGGAGCTAGATCCTTTAACCTCATGGCTGCTTTGGGGGATTCTAAGAAACTCATGAGGTCTGCAAGCATGTTCTGACAGCAGCTGTCCACGGCATCTTTTATCCTGCTGACTTCATTTCCAAAATAAACATTAAGACAACTTTGTAGATTTTCTTCTGATGGTGCTTTTGCTCCTACACTAAGACCGCCCTTCTTAACACTGGACTCAACAAACCAAACCTCACCACCAGTTGTGGCTCTATTCAAGTACCCATGGAAATCTCTCTCTCCCATACTGCCAATCATCAGAACTGAGTCTGCTACTTTAACCGCTCTAGATAGATCCTCAAATCTCAAGTCGATAATGGATTTCATCCTTCGTGTAAATGCATCTTCAAATATCTCATCCCAAAGATCTGAATTGTCCTCCAAAACGAGCTCCTTCATTCGTCTCCAAGGCAACGCTATCTCGGAACCAAATACACTCTTAAGCCACTCCAAACTCCCTTCCAAAACCTCCTTACTTTCCATTGTCTCTCTTATCAACTTCTCTGCAGAAGAAAGTTCTTGACCACTGCCAATTGCATCAATCAAAAATCTTCCATTTACCTGACTAAGAAGCTCTCTCCCACATTCTCTCAACCAACTAGAACAAGTCCTTGCGATGTAATCCTTATTCAAAATGACCATGACAGACTCCAGTTTATCTCTAAATAAATTCCAAAGTCTAACCTCCTCATCTGGGTCAGGAATCCCACCAAACAATTGGAATGCAGGGGGTGAACCTAATATCACTTTATAAAACAGAGGCATGTCATTCAAAACTTGCAAAAACGACTCACCCACTTGACCAACACTGACCTGAATTACCTGCAGGACCTCGCAAAAGATTGAAACCACCAAGGAAGAAGCCGCATTACTGCTGCAGCTACCTAATTTCTGTGAAATCCAAGACTTCCTAGTTTCAAGGAACAAACGCAGAATCTGTTTGGGCTGAAGTTCGTCGATAACTGCGACAGCAGCCAAGGCATCAGCATAAGAACTTACACTGAGTCCACGATCAAGCAGTCTCTCGCGACTTCGTTGAGAAATCTGAGCCCTGAAACTCTTAACAATCTGCCATTGATGCTGAAGTAGAGGGAATTTGGACAACATCCTGTGATTTATATCGGAACTGTCGCAGTCAACATGGCTCATAAGAGCTTGCTGGACCTGCTTCGCTCGAACATACCTTGCAGCGGCTTCCAAGAACATCAACTCGTCGAGCCGTCCCCAGATATTCTCAGGTGTATCAATGAGGTATTTAACCCGGCAAGCGATGCCATAAACACTAGCGCGAGCGGGATTCTGAAACAAGGGCAATTGGGGCATAGCCTCCGACGAGTTTGAAGAGGAGAGTGAACGAAGGGATGCGTGAATTGAAGAGATATTAGAGGATATGGATTGACAGGATGACTTCATGAGAACAATTGCGTCGGCAGAGTCGATGAGATCGCGATATCGTGTACCAACAAGTTGACGAAGCTCCTCTTGCTTAGATTGGATCTGCCTACGAGTTTCCGCTTCCACATTTCGGATTTCCAATATCGGTTTGGTGCGAAACAGCGATTCTGCATCTCGGAAACTGACGCCTGCTCCTCCTCCATCGGAAGAGGAAACTCGAGGCACTCCCATGGCCTTTATTTCTATAAGATAAATCAGATAATCGAATTAAGAATCAAAACCAACATAAAACGGAACAAAAGCTCCACAAGCGCATTGAACGATCATAGATCTGAGATTAAACACATCAATTGCGATCTCGCTTCAAATTCTATTCCATAAGACCGACGAAATGACAATCTCTGCGCCGGGAATTGCCAAGGCTATGGCGATCAAAACCGGAAAAATATATCGTAGCTCTGGCTATCCGAAAGAAACGACTCCGACTAGGAAGAAGTCGACTACTTGTCTGCTTTTAAACTATCATACAAATATATGATTTTCATTTACGGTAAAATTCATATTTATAATTCTTTTTTAACAAATCCACCTGCAAAACTTAATAAATTCGCCTGAGGCAAACACACATGCCTCAAGAATGGAGTCTCATTCTCCTAGAATGTGGCGCCTTCTCCGTCCAATGCTTTAAGCACTGGACGCTTCTGGCCTGGCCCATCTTTTGAACACTTTCTGGCTTGAGAGGCTGTTCTAAAAGAATGGGACCCCCTTCCATGTCCAGTGTTTTGAAGCACTGGAACCCTATGTCTCGAGCTCCCACTCTCGAAGAATGGGGATCCGTTGTAATGGAGAACAGGCCCCCGTATGTACAGAAGGAGCCCCTTTCCTCAACGCTATATAAAGAATCGTGTCATTCGTATCTTTACCTTACCCCCAGCTCTTCAAAAATCACAGGCCTCTTTGAAAATTTCATGCCACCCTCTATTTGTCGCCACCTAACTCCAAATCGTGCTCTATTCATCAATGGCTCCAAAATTGACAGTGCAACGGAAATGAGGTTCATTTGAAAGAACTCTGCCAACCCGCACACAATGCGCACGACCAGAAGGTGGTTCGTCACAAGCTCGGCCGTCTGATGGTGCTCTGACACAATGGGCATCGACACAAGGTGCTCCGACATATGGGGCATCGACACATGTTGCTCATGATGGAATTGTCGGGTATGCATCCCTATAATTCAAAAATTGAAACAATCAAACGAAGTATGAGATGAATATGACACACTGCTCAATTATATACTATAAGAGCATTCTGTTTGGAAGTTTTGTCATTGGGAGTTTATCGTTTATTTGACCAAATAGGATTGTGTGATCTGTGTGAATTGAATGGGGACACCTACGAGCGGATTGTTCTCTTATTTTATGCAAACCTTAGCAGTAAAGGGCATATCGGGATTGTAAGAACATATATTCTCGATAATGAACTGATTATAACTGATGATGTAGTCAAACAATTGATCGGTTTTTCAATTGCCAGAAGGATGACGTTGAAAAGTACCACCATGCTTCTCAAAATTGCCATTTTATCAACGATGGGGAAGGAGCTGAGATTCTGGGAAATCCAAACGTTTTAGAGTTCAAGAAACCCAAGTCGAAGGAATTACATGTGTGAAGCTTGTGTTATTCACAACTTGATTGCTCACACTATTCTATCTCGTGATGGACACATGTATCTTGTAAGTTGTATGGATCTCTATGTGTTGGAGAAATTTTATAATAGAAAACATTTCAACTCGGGGCTTGTGATTTTGAGTCACATGGTTGAGATTAGTCGGACGTGCAATAAGAACATGTCGTATATCACATTTATTTAGAAGATTGTAGAACACTTTAGAATTGAAATGTCGACCGGTGAGCAGATGAGAAAAGCAAAACTCATGGATATCTTCGATCGGACCCATATACTTCAGATGGGCATAGTTGAAGTCAACGGTACTTGGGAGTTTAAGGTGAGACAAGAAACCTCTACCTCGACAGCTTCTCCACCCCCATCTTCATCAAAGGACTTTCCTATGGAGATGCTCCCCTACAACCATTGTCGTCTCACACATCTGGTGTGTTGACCAGAATAGAGCAGAAAATAAATCTTCTCGTAGGCAAAGTTAAGGAGCTGCATGTGACACAAAGAGAGGTTGATAGTAGAGTTCAGGTGTGGATAATATATAAAGATGAAGTGGAAGAGGTTGAAGATGAAACTTCTCCAACCACCAATGTCAAACTGTGGACTTAGTTTATGTTTTGTAATTTACTTTATGTAGTTATAATGAAATTTGTGTTTTTGTTTTGTAATTTAGTATGTGGTTGTAATTTAGTTTAATTTATGACTGAATCTGTCAGTTATATATAGATATAGATTTGACTATATATTGTCATCTAAATATGCAGTAATTGTTAAAAATAGCAATAAGAGAGTCATAAAATAAATTAAATTCTGCCTAATTTTTTAATTTTTAATGAATTGTATAAACGACAAAAGAGATAGATTACACATAGAGCGATAAAAGCACATAGTGGGGCGTTTAAGCTCCTTGCCTATTGGTTGATGATAGAGTTCCAAAAATAAGTCGAACTTAAAGAAGATGATACTTAATTATATTAACACAGAGAGAGAGAGAGAGAGAGAGAGAGAGAGAGAGTGTGTGTGTGTGTGGACCTGTTTTACTAATCGGATACTGACGGGTTAGAGGATTCTCAAAGTATGAATGAGTCGAACGTCGAAAGGATACTCTCATTGGCACTTACCTTGCACATGCATAGATTGTTATGAGTTAATAAAACATATTTTTTCAATTTGGTATCATAAATTAGGATGCTTTGTTTAAAATTATTATTATTATATATTTTTTTTTATATAAAAACATTTAAAACATAAAATATCAATTGCATGAAGAAAACAACATATATTTTATACATAGAAAATTTACACGAAAATTAGAATTCTTACACGGAAGCTACTACAAAAGTAGTTCACTACATGTAACCTTTCAACAAGATTTATACAAAGGAAATCCAAACATCTCACCTAAACAAAAAGACCATCTACCTTGGTGGTTCACTTATGCCTCTTCTAAACTTTATATTTCATATGTTTTCCCTCCCGGTGAACATTCTTGATATCTAAAAAATATGAATTATCCATATAATAAGCTTTTATCTCAATAAATAAATCTAACACATAGAATAACTAATTCAAATTCTATTAATACCATATAGAATTAATCACCATCTTCCACTATAATGACTCTTTGAAAATTATATAAATCATGTTATTTTGAAAGCCATGCAAATGCTATAAAATTATGTTTGCTCGAAATCAATCTTTTGAAATCACTCAACCATTGTTTGAAACTATTTTCATCAAATAAATTCAATACAATTAGAATGAACTTTGCAGGATTAAAACCATCTTTTCAATAAAACTCCAATGCAATTTTTAACAACCAAATGCTTATGTTAAAAATGTAATATACTATAATCTCAACATGTATAACCATCACACAACCTTACACGTTCCCAGAGTTTCTCTGGTCGAGTTGTAAGACCCTATGCATTGCTTCCTCTCGAGGTTTAAGGACTTTCAACCGAAGGACAACATTAAGTTGATCTGCTTCTCATTTCTATAGTCATACACATCGCACGTGAAGATCAAGTCCAACCATTAGATTTATGTGTTACCAAGATTGTCAACTTTCTCTTTTCCTCAAATGCATGCCTTAACACATTTTATAAAGTCAATGTCATGTAGATTTAAAACCATGTAACTCAGTAATGCAAATCATTTTGAAAACCAGCACATCACATTGATTTAAAACAATATTTTTAAAACATTTATTTTTAACATCACAATACAATTTGAAAATATAGATTGTCATAAAACATCATCCATTCTACATCAAAACAACATTCATTTAATATCTTCAATCCATAATCAAAATTCTAAGCCTAACGAGAATCAAAGACATGATTTAAATCTATCTCTACGTAAACAATGCAATAAAGATTAAATTAACCATTTCTAAATGTAAAATTTACTTACTTATTGAAGGTTCCTACTTTTCTATGAAATTTTCAGCTAATGAACTGATTTTTAGTTCTATAGAATCGTCTTTCCAAGTTGAATAATTTTCTTTTGAGGAACAAGTCCAAAATCCCACTTTTTTTCTATTCTTTCTCATTTTTCTCGATTCTTTCTTCTTTTCTCTTGAGCTGAATACTTTACACGAAAATGGATGATTCTTCAGCCTTTTCTACTCTTTTCTAGAGAAACCTCGTGGTATATTTACCATTCTATCCTTTGTGTTCATATACTAGTACTATTTTATCATTTTCTTGTATGATAAATTGCAAAAACACCATGATTACTTATGTTTAAGTTTACTTAGCTGCAATTAATTAATTTTGATTAGTGTTAAGTTAATCAACATGATTAGACTAACTAATCATGATTAATTAGTCTTACTCATTTTTAATTAATTTAATTAATCACTTAAGCAAACAACTTATCCAATATATGCTGACTGGCACGTGTGCTAACTCCATTGGTTGTCTAATGTTATTGCATGAATACATGCTACAAAGTGTTGGAAGCATTTTTTCTTCTTTAACTTTATCCAAATTTCCACTATAAGACGTAGTTTAAAGCCATTAACCAAAACAGTACAGTTTAAAACATAAACTGCATTATTCAGATTAAAAAGTAAATAATTTTTGCTACACACATCCAAATTCTTTTATTCAAAATCTATTTTTTTCTTTACATGTTTAATTTAAGACTGTTAAATTTCATAACAATCCAGTTATTATAGCAAAATTTATTACACCTATAATTAAATATGTTCTTACAAAACAATTTCATTCATAGTATTCTAAAAGATTTTATACAATTTCTTCAATACAACTTTTTTAACTTATATTCATGTATTATCTATAATAAATATCCACAATACATTATTGACAATAGAATATCAAATGTTCAAACTATTTTACAGAGAGAGAGAGAGAGAGTACACATATAGCAGGGGAGAGGAGAAGCTATAGAGGGCGTGGTTCTTTTTGTAGCATCGAGGAATGAGGCCCCGTTCTTCATTACAACGGAGCCCCATTTTCCCATAGCAGAGCCACGAGACAAAGGGACCCAATTCTTAGAAGCACTAACAGGGAACAGGGCCTTGAGCCAGAAAGGGTTAAGCATGACAGAGCTCCGCTCTCCCATAACAGGGACCCGAGACAGAGGGATCTAGTGCTTCGAAGCACTGTACAAGGAATAGGGCCACGTTCTTCCAAAATGACCCTTGTCCCAGAGAGGGTTCAGAATAATGTCGCCCCATTCTCTTAAAAGGAGGCCCTAGGCTGACGGGGAACGGGGCCCCGTTTTAGGAAAACATAACCTTGTTTTGAAGTTTATTTTTATAGACTTCAAGTTACTTCTATTATCTTTGTGAGTCATATCCAAGAGAGTGCGAATGTGAAAGTTTAACTAGTTCTTTGCTAGTTATCCAACTAGTGGTCCTTTCTCACTACTTTTCCTAGTAGTGAATTGCCGAGTAAAGATGTACCAAACTATCAAGTATCCTCAAGTAGTCCAAGCCATCTCTTGGTGTATAGACACTTTTTTGGTGATTTCATCCTACAATTGTGTTTCTATCCTTTCAATTTCTCATTGGAAGTGTATTAACATGCCAAGAAGCATGATAAAATTTTTCACTTCTAAAAATCGACCAATTCATTTACGATTTTTGTGCTTAACCTGATTTCTTGAACGAGAATGTATGGCTTCACTGCAAGAGCAATGCGTGGTACTAATCATTTTAGCATAAAAATAACCTAATAAATAATATCTCACAATGATCACTCCTCAATTCGCACAATCCAGATAATCCAATTTGCGAAAATAACTCCTTAATTCTCAACGATACAACCTTGAAAAGATAACTCTCATGAAGTGAATAACAAAGCAGGTTACCGTATCTAGCTCATAATTTTTATGTGTTTGACTTCTAAATTCTTGAGAAAAAATTCGCTCAATGGTTGACTAACTTGTGTTGCACCATTTCCTTTCAAGGTTAGTTCAGGACTCATTTATATTGACGTTGATGAAGAATTTGCTTGCAAGAGGAGAGAAAATTCGCAGAGTGTGTTCACCGTCAGAAACTCTTTTTGGGCACGCAAAATTGCATAACATTTTAGGGCAAATCGCAGAATGGAGTAAGAATGTAATTCAAAGGTTGATTTATGGAGTTGATTTTGTCGTCGTAAAAGGTTGAAGGTTCGCGGGAGGGAGAGTTTTGTCATGTGAAGGAGAAAGAGCACTCATGTTCACTTATATAGTGACTAGAGGCGGGAGCCTGCTGATTAAAAGCGAGATCTCGCTCTTAAACATGTTTTTTGGAGTAGGCTCCTGCTCTTTTTTTGTTCTCTATAGTGGAATCCTACGACGGGAGCTCGCCATTTAGCAAAAACCCGATGGTCTGAAACTTTAACTAAAAATTGGATGGTTGGGTTCCCGAACATGTGCCCAGACTCCCGCTAAGGGTCATTTTGTTCACTAAGCATAGTTTTAAAGTCGATTTTGTTAAGAACATAGTTTTAGTGGGGCCACGTGCTGATTCCACTATGGAACCGAGACCCAACTAAGTTTCGCGATTCGGTTCTAATTTTTTTATAAAGAAAATAAATATGCACACTCACTTTTTTAAAGGAAAATTGTCCTTGCAAAACCCTAATCCCTATTCTCCTCTTCTTCTTCATCTTTATCATTCACGCCCCCATTCTTGTCTTCTTCTTCTTCATTTACGTGGCTCGCAAGATGTAGCATTGCTCTTCTTGTTTCACAAGAGATTCTAAACACAGTTTTTGTGAAACAAGGTTCTAGTCTAGTTTCACCTTCAATCAAGCTGTGATTCTCTGCTTCTTCCTCTTCTTTATCCCCATCTCATCTTCTTCTTCATCTTTATAGGGTTTTTCATCTTCTTCTTCGTTGTTTTATTCTTTGTAGGTAGTTATTGGTGTTGACCAGACCGAAGAATTGTCGTCGGCTATAATGAAATTCTTTCCAAGCTAAGTCTTCAAAGCCAAGGTTCCATCTCTCATAGAAAACTGTTTCGGTGTGCTAAGATGATGTGCCAAAGAATGACCTTAATTAACCTTGATCAAGTCTATGACCAAATTTCTCTTTCAATGAGTTTGTTTATTTTGCAGATACTTCTCTTGAAGAGCCAAAGATAGTACTTTTCCAACGCAAAGAAGTACAGGTAGACAACCCTCTAAATTTGAGGACAAATTTTCACTCACCTGAGGGTATGATATACCACAGAAGCCGGTGACTCGGTCACCAACCAATATTTTAACTAACAAGTTTGCTAATTTCGTAGGTGGAGTCCTTTTTAGAATGCTTGGAGTTGATACTCAAGAGTAAATTTGTCTTCCCATTAACAAATCCTATAACCGAGCTATTCACTTACTTTTATGGATGATTTTTAGCGTTGGACAAACATTAGCATTTCTTGTCTTTGGTGGCAAACTTGTAGCTTTATTATTGTTTAGGATGCTTGCACATATAATTTTGTTTAGGAATGCTTTTGGAATGAGATTGGTGTACGAGAAACGTGGCATGGTCAAAGCCAAGGTGCGCACGGAAGGAAACCAAGCCAAGAAGCAACTGGCACGCTCGAGTGATCATGAAGGAAGGAGACATGCAATAACGATAAGGGGGGAAAGAGGTGTGCAACAATGCGCGTACAAGAGGAAAGACGAGCAACAACACGCGCGCAAGAGGAGGTAGGCTCGATAGAGCAACAAAGGGCTCACGCGGGAAGACATGACCAGCCAGCAGTGCGCGCACGAGAGGATTTTTCAAACAACAGCAGTGCGAGCACAAGGAGGCCCAACTAAAGATAGCGGGCACGCACGGGGAGGGCGTGATTAGTCGAGTAGCGAGCTCACGGAAGAAGATTCAACCGACAACGAGGGTGCGCATGGAAGAAGCACCTAGTCGCGCATTAGTGGCGCGCAGAGGGGCGTGAGGAGCGCACATGGCCTAGCAGCAAAGCGGTGTGCGCGTGCGTGGCCACACTCCAATGACTATATTTCTCCAACGAATATATTCCACTTCTTCAACCTTTTCCTTTTCCGTTTTTTCCTGAAACCTCTCACAGCTATATATTGTTGTTTTGAACATTTTGTAGAGGATTTTGGCAAATGAATTAAGATTGAAGTTTATCTTCAGAACTTGGAGTTTTGTCCTTGTTTTCTCGGTGTGTAACATTCAAGAGCCCGATTGTCCACCAAATTTTTGGTTCAATTGGTGGCTCGTTATTGACATCCTTCGGCCCTAATTCTTCTAAGGGTGGGAATACAGTGGAAGGGTGGAAGAATCCTGGTTCATTGTTGGCGTACGCCTTCGTTACCGAAGGCGACTTCACCTGAAGGCACTGTCGATTGACTATTGAGCCAACATGAACGTTTGATCGGTTGCCACCATTCTGTCGACCTCTTCAGAGAAAGATTCACAAGTGCGTTATTCCATTTCTAGCGTACGCAGGGCCTTGTCCATTTGCTGGAGTTCTCCTTCGTTCTGAGAGGCGACTTCATCCAAAAGGTGCTGTGGTCACCCTTAGGGCCACCAGTGCTTCTGTTACACCTCAAATTCGCACCTTGAATTTTTCGTCTTCTCGGTGGGATGTGCGGTGTCAAGTCCCTGACTTGACCAACCTTCCTATTTGATGGTGCTTGCGAAAATAAGTAGAAATGAGACAAGTGTTTACGAGAGCAAAATCTTTCAACCCTCTTTCTATTCCAAATACAAAGACTAGAATATTCACTCAAGGTACACCAATAGCTTAAGGAATTCCTTTCCTGGATACCTTTAGCTTGGTGTCTCATGAGGTATTTATACACAAAATGGCCCAGCCATAACTTAAATTGGACATCAATGTGCAGCCCACACTTAATGCCCATTGGATGCCTCTCTTTAATGCCGACCGCGTGCACCATGAATGCCTGCCGCCCGCCCGCTGCGCACAGCATTGATGTCTGTCGCGCGTCATCAATGTCTGCTGCGTGTGCACCATCAATGTATGCTGCGTGCGCCAAGGCTCGGCCGCTCAGTCCGTCTAGCGCGCCTCGTCTGAAGATTACATACCGCGTCTAGCCCTTTGCGCTATCGCCTACCCGATACGCTGTGTCCGTCCCGCGTACCTGTCATGTCCTATGCGCGCATAACGCCCCGCGCCTACAGCTAGCTGCTGAGGTGTAACGCCCCACCAACAACTATGTCCAGCGGTAACGCCCGCGCGCCAACGACTATGCCACCTGCCGTAACGCTCCAATTGCTATCACCAAGCCGTGTCCTGACCGTGTCTCTCCTCGTGCACCAACTGTGCACCTTCATTATTTCAGCACCATGATGGTGTGTAATGCCTCGGCTGCGCACACTGCGTGCGCCAGTCGAGTGTTGCGTGCGCTCCGTGTCCACACTGTATGTGTGTAACTGCCGCACACTAAATGCTCGCCCAACACTTACCCATTTTAACATTTTCTTGCATGTTTGCACGGATCAGCCTTGCAGCCTATGTCTGTCTCGTGGGTTACTCACCATGTGCGCCTTAGTGGGCCGTGCACCCAACTGCTGCGCGCCCATTGTGGGCCGCTCGCCTTCAGCTGCTACGCATCCACATGGGCTGCGCCCCTTTTGTTGCCGTGCACCTGAGGAGTAGCCCGACTCTTCCTCTCCTTTGGGCCCTTGGCCCTTGCCTTCATGCACCATGGGAAATGGGGGGTGACAGGTTCCCTCGATGTTCCATTCACTCCATCGCCCTCCCTTGAACATTTTACAGGTTTGTTATCTCCTCGTTCACCAGGTAATCACATTCCCAATTTTCCTTGGTAATTGTTCTATTTGTTCGCTGCCATTTGATACTATTTGGGGTGCTTCCTCGACTTTGACCGAGAGAGCACCGATCTATGCTCATTGTTCCTGTTTAGCGAGAGATTTGCAGGACCTAAATCGTGTCATAAGGTCTCTCGACGTTGCTCTATCTTCGTAGAAGGAGTTTAAGAAAGCGCTAGTCAAGAGAGTAGAGGTGATGGTAGTAGTGAATTAAAGATTGATTGATGTAGGATTTGAGAAAGGCAAATGTTAGGTGACGAGGACGATTAAGGAAATTAGAGAAGAAAATTTGGGATTGGGTTTGGGCTTGACATGGGTTTGGGCAGAGTAGGTATATTGGATCAAGTCACTTAGGGTTTAGGCCGGGTTATCAAAATTTTATAGGTTTGATTAACGATTCTGTTTCTAACTGTTCAAATGGTTTTTGGTTTTCAAAATTGAAAATCGACACATGACCTGTGGTTTTGGATGGGTAGAATTGCCACCCTTTCCTTTCTTCCCAAAATCGTCTTGAACCAAAAACAAATTGTCTGTGTCGTGTTTCTGGATAGTTTTGCCCACCCCTATATATTTGAAGGGCAAAATTGTTAATGAACACATATTTTAAGGTTTTTTTTTTATTAATTATATTTTATTTTTTGTTAGATAAAGCTTAATAAAAACTTTGAACCATGAGATAATGTAGAATTGACTGTTAAACTATTTCCTTTAATAAACTAAATCTTTAACTATTTTCCATGGACAAACTCGCTCTACTCATTAAAATTTTCATTAAAATTGAAGTTGGACGTTAGCAACTATGAGCGAAGATTTAAAAATGTAAGAATGAATAAAATATTTTGAAAGTATATTTTTAAAGTTCAAAGCGGATGCTCAAAAATGAAAGAGTGGGTTCAAGGCAAACATTCGAAAATAATCATTGGTTTGAAAAATGCATTGTAGCGGAGGACGTATAATTAAGATGTCTGATCTCAATTTTAACGGTAAAATAAGCGGTGTTAATAAGAAATAATTTAAGAATAATTTGTTAATAAAATTCGTTAAAGGTTCAATTTTTTATTACCCAGGATTTTAAGGGTTATTTGAAAATTACCTTTTTTATTTAGATTTAAAGTAATTTGAAATTAAAAAATAATATTATATTGTTTATATATATTTTTCTATTTCATCTTCTTCTTTTTAAATATTTTTTTTACATAAGCTACAATAATTAAAAGGAGACTTATATTTTAGACCACTCCAGATCTATTAAAAATATGTTAAATTAAATTATTTATCTATTATATCTTATTACATTTTCTGTCTAGTCCCCCCGTTAGGGAGAAATTTTATATACGCCCCTGCTCTCGCTCTCTTTCAATACTTCCCAACTCTCTCGCGCCATTTCGTCTACATTTTGCAAGTTTTCCCCTCAGTTCAGCGAACTGAATCCCTAAGAGAATCGACCCTTGATTCTCGTCGTATCTTCCCAAATGTCCAGGGGCAGAGAGGACTGCTAAAATGTTCGAAGGACTCGTTAGTCAGTTGCTTGTGGGGTATTTGGGTCGGTATGTCAAAGATATTCAGAAGGAGAAGCTCAAGATCACCCTTTGGAATGGTAGTTTTTATTGTATAATTCGTTCTATTCTTCTTACTTCAGCTGTTATCTCTCTGCCTCTCTCTCTCTCTCTCTCTCTCTATCCCTCTCCCTGTCTTTTGATTAATTGTTTGGGCGAACATCAGATTTTTTGGTTAATTGGTGTTACTCGAACCTGATAAGTTTTTAGACTAACCATGGAAGAAGAAGATGAAAAATAAAGTGGAAAGTCAATTTAGAAATGTTGGTTAGGACTTTATCTTACTCTACAAGCAGAAACATTTTTGTCAATTTCATTAGGAAGTGACTCATTCTGCTTGTGCAGAAGAAGTGTTGTTAGAGAATGTGGAGCTGATTCTGGAGGCTTTTGATTATCTCCAACTGCCATTTGGTCTAAAGGAAGGTAATAAAGTCATGATCTTAGACTCTAAATATCACTACTTTTCATTTCATCATTTTCATCAAGTAAATGAAAATTTCTTGTTTGCTGCATCTTATGTCATTTCAATCGGGCTTAGATTCCACGCTACTTTTTGTTGTATTTTGTAAACATACTGAATTTCTAATGAGAAGAAGATCAATTTTTGAAGTTGATAGGAACAAGACTGATTAAAAAACTGTGTAAAATGCAGAGGACTTCATGAGGCTCTTTGTTAGCTATAAACGTTTGAGCCACAGGTCCCCGTATCAATCTAGTTTACTAAGAGAGTTGGATACTGTACTTTCTGTGGTTCTTCATAAGGACTTGCAACAGGTCTTTGTAGCTCAACTCCTCGTCTCTGGCGCACTTTGTACGTGAATGTTATAGACTTGTATATGATAAAAAGGAAATTAGGAAGAATATAGTAGTAAAGAAAGTAAACGAATCAGAAAGCATTAGACTATATAGGGAGGGAGGGAGGGAGGGAGGGGGAGGGGGAGAGAGAGAGAGAGAGAGAGAGAGAGAGAGAGAGAGAGAGAGTCATTCAATTGATAACTAATACAGTTTTTCTGAACATCTAACCTTGTGGTTTAATTACAAGAATTTAACAAACCTCCAAATAATGATAATATTCTAAGAAGGAAATTCATGAATAGAAATATTAACTGAAACAAGATACTAATATCTTGCCTATTTCTATATTCATCCGCAACATGCCATTTTATTTCTACTCTAATACTATCACACAATGCACCTCTACTTTGACATCTTATCCTCGAAAACCGTTTTATTTCCTTGGAGCCAACTATCCAAAAAGACTCAAACTTCATTTCAAAAAAGAATATTGACTGAGCCAACTATCCAAAAAGACTCAAAACTTCATTTCAAAAAAGAATATTGACTTTCTTGTTTGACTCACCCCACTCTGAGTTTATATATATATATATATATATATATATATATATATATATATATATATATATTTGAGTTAAACTAGTAATCATATATATACATACATATATGTGTGTGTGTGTGTGTGTGTGTGTGTATATATATACATACATATATGTATGTATATATATGATTACTAGTTTAACTCAAATTTTAAATCGCGACTGGTTTGTGCACCCTAGAAAATTTATTGAAGTGTTTATGTGGTTGTTAAAGGTTCTTTGGGATATTTCTTTGGTTGAGCTAAATTTTATGTTTTAGGACGAGTTGGGAGATTAAGCATCAAAATTCCATGGAAAAAGCTTGGATGGGACCCCATCATAATTAGCTTGGAGAACGTTTACATTTGTGCATCTCAACGAGATGACAATGAGGTAATCATTATTTCAAATCTAATTTGTACATAGAAACCAAATAATTTGTTTCAATGTCAGAAAAAAACAATTTTATGAATTGTATTTGGCTCAACTTGTATATTTATAATTTCAAATGTATTTTTGGTGCAGTGGAGCATGGAGTCTGTTGAAAGGAGAGAATTTTCAGGAAAAAAGGCCAAACTTGCTGCAGCAGAGCTTGCAAAGTTGTCAAGACACGTATGTGGTGAGCCATAAGTATTCTTTTTTTCTGAAAAGTGCACGGGTTAGTTGTTTCTTTTCATCTTATTGGAGGACTTTAGACATTATAGTCAAGAAATGTAGAGTCAAGCATCGGTTTATTTGATTACACATGGCAAGGTCTTGTTTACCTTTTCAACTGAAAGTTGCTGTTCTTTTTCTAACTTCCTAGAATGATTATTCGTGGTCTAATTTTCTGGTCTGATAATCTAATCATTATTAATATTCAGATAGTATTGAGCTGCTCTATAAATATTTTCTAATTTTTGTGTGCGTTTGGTTGAGTGATCTTTGATATGATATTTGATATTCTGTTTGTTCTATATTCTTGCAGATGATCATGGTGGGCAATCATTTATTTCTTTTATTACTACCAAGGTGGGATTTTTTTGGGGGTTATTTGTAGTGTCAATTTTATCTGCGTAGATATTTACATCTTAATCAGATTGCCTTGGTTGTCATAATTCTATTATGGTATTGCTTCTGAAATTAATAACAGTGTATTTAAGTAGAGATCCTTTCGAATCTCTTCAAAAAGAAATTAGGAAAACCGTCTCAGCAAGTCCTTACGATGCTTTGCTTGCGGTTCATTATTCTTTAGGTTTTGATATTTTTGCATATGTCGTTAAAATTTTTTTGTTTCTCGTGCAAGGTTCTTGACAGCATCCAAGTTTCCATAAAAAATTTCCATGTCGTATTCTATGACATGACGGCCAGTTCAGTAAGTTCACGATTCTCTTAACTATTTGGCGAGTTTGACCGGCAGAAGTGGTAATGTAGACCTTTATTTTTAATTTAGTTTTGGCAGACATCAATTTGTTTGGTTAGGCAGATGAAGGATCATGGAGTCGTGGATCATGTTTTTCTAATGTAGTTCAGTAGACATATTTGGCATCGCCTTTTAGACTACCTTGATACTCTTTTGATCATCTATTGGCTTTAAATATTTTTTTAATTTGCCTTCAAATAGGTCATCAAAGTAATGTTGTTAGAGTTTATTTCTTTTAAAGCTAGCAATCAAATGGATTCATTGGAGTGAAATTCTATGAATTTTGAGGATTAAGGGCCCAATCATGTCATATTGTGGTAAAATTTAGGTTTTTTTGTTTAGAGTAGCGTTGACAAACTAACCAATATAGTATTTATTTATTCTATTGTAGTTATATTGCATTGAGAGGCAAAAAAAAAAAAAAAATTATGGTAAGTGTTTTCATCCTTTTGTTTTCATGAGAAGTTCTCCACCTTCCTCTTCTTTTCTTTCCTTTTTTTTTAAAAAAAATTTTCCTTTCCCTGATAGGCCGTTAACCATGTGACTACCACTTTTCTTATAATAAAAATAGTTGTATCATTTATTACTCCAAACGAAACAAAAACCATTCTTTGAAATTTAGCTTTTCAAAGATAATTGAATCATTTAGAGTTAAATAAGCTATGAAATCTTTGTTCTGCTATGCCTCCTTTTTGCTTAGAGATTGAGAGTCCCTATGTCTGTAAATCAACTTGTCTTTGTCGCTATCTTCCGCGCAATTTGTTTTATCCACTGCCTCTCGATCTATTAATTTCCCTATCTTTGATCTTGTTTGGAAGAAAGAAATTCCGACTAAAATAGTAGTGTTTTTTTGGATCTTGGTAAAGGAGAAGCTTTATAATTGGGATCAAATCCAAAAAAACACTAGTATTTTAGAGGGAAGAAGCTTTATACTTGGGATCAAATCCAAAGATGAACCCTAAGATGACTTTATAGTTGAATTGTTGAGCTCCTCCATGCAAGTGTCACGATGCAAGGTTCACGAGGGAAATACTAATCACATTATGGTCTAATGTGAGTTTAGTGGACAACTATGATTGCAACTTTTATTGGAATTTTAGCAACATTGGGTGTCACATCCATGTATCTCGAGCTTTTAAAAGTGTGTTTTTGGATGAGAAGAAAAAAAAAAGAAGATTAGGATTCTTGTTGTGGATTATGTGGCTTCATCATAACACTTTATTTTTAGGACATGACATCAAATACTTTGTGGGATCATAACAAATTTGACATTATAAAGTGGGCTTGATACAAACTATTTTAGGAATTACCCTTTCTCCTTAGACTTCCGAATGGATGAACATTTGAAATTTCTTATATTTATGAAGAGAATGTCTTTCTTCTCTAATGTACATTTAACCATAAAAAATTGAATGCCAATTATGTTTACAATATTTAAAAGGAAGTTTTATATCCTTTTGGTATTTCTGCTAATAAAAATGCGAGGGTAAGATTTATCTGAAGAAGAAGACTTGTACTGAGAGATTCACTTGGAACACTGTTGAGTAGAGCTTTTAATGATTGGAATTGAGTCTTTGAGAGTTTGGAGCAAAGTTGTTATGTCAGTTAGGCTGCTCCTGGAATGCTACAGTACTTTCTCATCGCATGAAAAAAAGTGTACTTTGTCATTGTATCGCATGGTAGACGATAACATTGTCTGCCTAGCTGATTACTTGGTGTAGAATTGGGGCTTGGTCTCCAATATATCTTGCTCTTTCTCTTGCTAGCACCCTTTGTAATTATATGTTAGACTCAATTATCGAAAAAATAAAGAGAAAAGTGGATATGGGAAATAAGAATTTTTTTCCCAAGTGGTCACCTCATGCTGATGAATGAGGTTTTGAATATTACTCTGCCTTTCTTTTTTGTCTTTTCTTAAATGTCTTAGCAGAGTAAGTGGGATTGATCTAGAAATTGGGTTCTTGGAAAGAGGTGATCAACTAACATTAATTTGGTTTTCCTCCAATCTTTTCAAGTTATAACATATATAGAAGGGGGTTGTTATACTGAATATAAATGTTGATTGGAAAGACTTTTGAATATGAAACATAGCTAATTTATGTTTTTTTTGGTTTTCAGTTTCCTTTTTCGCTGTTGTTAGGCTTTATATAATCATCTGTTCATGTATCTTTTATCATCTTTTGTCATGGATAAAATTTTTTTTGGGTGAAAGGTTCCATTATATCTTTTAAAGATAATTTTTTTTCTGGTTCTTCCCCTCTCTTCTTTGTATTTTTCTCTTTCTTTTAATATATTTTGTTTCTTAAAAAAAAAAAGAAAAAAAAAAGAATGACCAGAATCGGTGCTGTTGATTAGCTTGATATTTCAGAATATAACTGCAGTGTGATGAAGCTATTATCAAAATTGTTGTCAGTAATAAAACCTTAATATTTATTGGAAGTGATTTATTTTGATCAACCAAAACATTTTTAAATAGTTGTTGGCTGTTGCTATTATATTGCAGGGACAGATCAGATTTGGCTTAAAATTTTCTAGCTTGGCGATATTGAAACAAATTCCAGTGGGGTATTTTTTCACTTTCTTTGTACTAATATAGTGGTCAATTTTATTTTCCTGCTTTCAAGTTTATGCTTTGATGTCCTCAAACTAAAATAAGGACTACTTTGTTAGTATGGTCGGTAGAAGGTTATATTTATTGTCAGATAGCAACTGGATGTACTTTCTGTATTTTTTCAAACTGAAGATGATGTATTTTTGCTTCTGTTTGACAGTATAGTTTAAGAAGGTACACGAGTAACATAAGAATGTACTTAATACGCATTCTATTTCCTAGGAAAGAAAGGAAAATAGAATTAAGATGAGTGGTTGTGAGCAGTGTGTTGGCTGTCTTTCAAATGAGTCTGCAACATTTCTTTAGGAATTCGAATATTGGGACATGGAGCTGCATGAGCATAATTCCTCAAATTAGTTTATGGGAACTAAATACAGCCTTTTTTATACTATGTTCTTCATGTGTGAGTTATGATGACACCTATAGAAATTAGTGTATGGCAGTGTATATCAAAAGTTTAAGCAAACATTGGATACATAAATAAATTATCTACTACTAATTTTAGACATTGAAAATATTTGAAGAATAATAGTCACGCAAATGAACTCGACTTCATTCCTACTAAATGTCTTCATAGGGGTGCAACAAAGTAAAATGTTTAGTTTGTGGAGGTTGTAGAGTTTGGTGAAGATGCATGTTTTTTTTAATAGATTTATGAGTTCATGGAAAGGATGAATCAATTGGATTCTTGACAGTTTAGTGGATGAAAGGGAACTGGCGACATAGTTTGCGAAGAGGAAGACATAGATCGCGAAGAGGAAAACAAAGGGAATGCATTGTCTACAATTTTGACAATGGAAAACTTGGAGACCTAGTGCAGTGAATTTTGTTTGAAATCGAAATGGAAAACAATAGAACATATTAGAGTTTAATTACCTTACTTACTCATTGATAAAAATTATATATACATATATAGAATCTAGTAAAAAAAGAAATAATAATCTAAATTAAAAAATAAAATAAATACACATATATAAATACAATTCTAACTCAACACTCCCCCTCAAGTCGGAGCAAAGATGTCAATCATGCCAAGTTTGATTAGAAGACCTTCAAACACATGCTTGTAGAGCCATTTTGTGAGAATATCTGTTAGTTATTCAGACGTAGGAACTTTTGACATACAAATCTGCCATCTTTCAAGTCTATTTTTGATGAAATGACGATCAACCTCTATATGTTTTGTTCTGTCTTGTTGCACTAGATTATGAGCAATACTGATGGCTGCCTTATTGTCACAGAACAGCTTCATTGGCCCATCAGTCTCGATTTTTAGTTCTTTTATAATACTTCTAAGCCAAATAACTTTATAAACTCGTTGAGTCATTGCTTTGAACTCAGCTTCAGCACCGCTCTTTGCTAACATCTTGCTTTTTACTCCTCTATGTCGCAAGGTTGCCTGATACAAACGTGCAATAGGCTGATGTAAACCTTCTGTCAATTTTTGATTCTGCCCAATCTGCATCTGTCAGCACTTCAGTCTGTCTATTTTTATTTTTCCTGAATATGATGCCTTTACCAGAACTTCTTTTGAGGTAGTCGAGAATTTTATAGACAGCTTTGAGGTGATTTTCAGCTGGACAATGCATAAACTGTCTTACTAAGCCAACAACAAATGCAATCTCAACCTTGTATGAGGTAAATAAATTAATTTTCCAACAAATTTCTGATATATGATTTTGTCCACAGACACTTCATTCTTACTTTGACTGAGCTTCTGATTAGGATCAATAGGTGTTGAGGCAGATTTGCACCCGAGGAGATCTGTCTTTTTGAAGAGATCGAGTACATACTTCCTCTGGGATATCACAATTCTATTATTTGACCTAGCGACTTCCATACTTAGGAAGAACTTGAAATTTCGCAAATCTTTAAGTTCAAACTGACGACCGAGAAGCTTTTTCAATGATGCTAGTTCCATCTCATCATTTCCCGTCACAACTATATCATCCACATACACAATCAGAATAGTAATTTTACCTCTTGCAGTGTGTTTATAGAAAAATGTATGATCCGATTGAGGTTGTGTATAGCCGTGATCTTTTACAGTCCTTGCAAACCTTGCACACCAAGCACGAAGGGATTGCTTGAGGCTATATAAGGACTTCTTTAGTTGGCAGACCTTTCTTGGAACACTCATTGTCAAATCCTGGAGGCCCTTGCATGAACACCTGTTTTTCTTAATAACCATTAAAAAATGCATTATTAACATCAAACTGAAAAAGATATCAATTCAGATTAGCAGCTAGTGAAAGTAACACCCTGACATTATTGAGTTTGGCAACTGGGGCAGATGTTTTCACCTAATCTAGGTCATAGGTTTAAGTAAAGTCTCGAGTTACAAGCCTAACTTTGTATCTTTCTACAGAGCCATTATAGTTATACTTTGATTGTGAAAATCCACTCGCTGCCAAGATGGTGTTTTCCATTTGAAAGCTCTGTCATTTCCCAAGTTTCATTATTTTTCAAAGCTCTCATTTGTTCTAGGACAATCTCCTTTCACTTTGGAATACTTAGCGCTTCTTGTATTGTTTTTGGGATTTCATCATTAGTGATGCTAGTGGTGAAGACTCTAAACTAGGTGAGAGTTTATGATATGACACATGACGAACAATAGGATATTTGGTACATTCACGAACTCTTTTCTTAAGAGCCATGAGTTCAATAAGATCACTTTGGCTTGACTCGGGTTGTAACATGTTTACTGTAGTCAGACTCTAGAGTTGAATCAAAATGAATTAAAGTAGGAGTAATAAAGTTAAGAATACCTGGAGTAATATGTGGTTCAGATGGTGGCATTGGTGGATTTGGCCGTGGATCAATACGTTGCTTTTCTTTCCTTCTTGAGTAAACATGAATTTCAGAGGTGGAAGCCAAAGTACTCACAGTTTCAGATCCTTTTTCTGGTGTCTTGTTTTGGTTATAATTAAGAACAAGTGTTGCCATAACAATTGTTTCCTAAAACTTATCATCACTTGTTTTCCTATTTTTCCCCTGAAGAGAAGTTTTTTAAAGAAAATGTTTGTTTTCGAAGAATGTGACATTCGTGCTAACAAACATTTTACCTGATTTTGTATCAAAATATTTGTATCCTTTTTGAGTAGGTGAGTAACCTAAGAAAATACATTTGATTGCCCTAGAATCTAATTTATTTCGGTTATGATTAGGAATGTGAACAAAAAACTTTAAGTGTTAAGTGAGTGAAATATTTGTTGTGAGGAAAATATGGTTGTAAAGTTTTTAGAGGAGTTTGATAGCTTAGTACTTTGCTTGACATCTTATTAATTAGGTATGTAGCATTACGTATGACCTCGCCATAAAAACTTTTAGGTACGTGGAAAACATGAGAGCTCGAGCTATCTCTAATAGATGTCGATTCTTTCTTTCGGCAATTCCATTTTGTTGGGATGTATTAACACACGAATTATGGTAGATAATGTCTTGTTCTACAAGAAACTTACGAAGAATGTTGTTAAAATATTCTCTTTCATTATCCCTTCTAAAAATTTGAATTTAAAACTGAAATTTAGTTTTAATCATAGAATTAAAATTTTTGAAAGTTTCCGCAGCTTCATATTTTTCTGTAAAGAGATAAATCCATGTATTTCTTGTATGATCATCAATAAAAGTGATAAACCATATAGTGCCAGACAGATTTCTAAATCTAGATAGTCCCCAAATGGTACTATGAATAAGGGAAAAATGTTTAAATGACAGGTATGCTAAAGTAGGATAAACAAATCTCTTAATTGACGGATCTCACGTTGAAAAGAACCAATATCTTTATTTCTGAATAAAACAGGAAATAAATGTTTCAAATAACTAAAGATATGATGACCAAGTTTATAGTGCTATAACATTATTTCATTTTCTAAAGATAAAAAACTAGAGGAATATGGTTTCTGAATTGTTTACTCGAAAGGCTGTCAGAGGCAAAGTAGTAAAGACCACCACGTTCTTTAGCATTGCTAATCATCTTCCCCGAGTATTGGTCATGAAAAACATAGCTAATAAATACAAATTTGATTAGACAGTCAGAATAATTTTTTATTTTGCTAACATAAATTAGGTTACAAAATAAGTTGGGTACATGAAAGACATTGGTTAAGGTAAGAGAAGGTGAGACAATGAAGGACATTGAATCATCTGCAAATTTGATTTTTTGATTGCCCGAACAAAGAAAATAAGTTGGGAAATAGATATAAGATGAACATGTCATATGATCAAAATAGCCCCTCAATCAATGATTCAGGAGTCATATTTTTTTAATGTAACTCAAAAAACTGTTGCACTAGTACTTTTTTATGATAAGAAAGATGATGAATTGGATGAGGGGTTAGCAGATTGATGCGAAATCCATAAACGATACAATTGTTCTAGGTTTTTCTTGTTGAAGAAAAAATTGTCACTGGATGACTGAGATGTTACTAGTTCTTCGTGGGAAACCTAGAAGCCTCCTTTATTGTTATGAGAGAATTTGGTTGGATTGAAATCTGCCGCCTTGCCATGTAGCTTCTAATATTTTGCTTTAATGTGTCCGAGTTTATGACAGAACTCGTAGACTGGTCGATCCGAGCGCTTAGAATACCTCTGAGTGAACTGATCTGACTTAGTGGTCATCAAAGCTGAGTTCTCCACTGTAGGAATGGTTGACTCATGGCCAAGCATCTCTTGTCGACGACTTTCCTCTCTGTGTACTTCAGCAAACACTTCATGAGTGCTTGGAAGATGATCTCGACCTAGTATCCGTAATCGCACTTCATCCAAGTTTTTGTTTAGGCCTATCAAGAAATCGAATACCCTCTCTTTTTCAATTGTGTTCTGAAATAAGACATCGTTCTTTGCAAGTGCTATTTATAATCACAGAATAAATCAAATTTTTGCCTTACAGTTTTGGGATCAGTGAAGTATTGCATTACACTCTTTTCTCATAGTTTGGTTTTTCTTAATTGAGTCTTGATATCAAAGAGTTGTCCTGCATTCTCAAAGTCAGAATATGTCTCCTGTACAAACATCCATATATCATTCGCGCTTGGAAGAAAGAGATATGTCCGAACAATATCTGGTTCCATTGAATTCACCAGCTAGGACATGACTATTGAGTTCTCAGTCTCCTACTTGTAGCTTTCACCTTCATTTTCAGGCTTTACTGCAGAATCCGAGAGATAGCCAAATTTGCCTTTTCCTTAAACGTAGGGTTTGACAGATTGAGACCATTGAAGAAAGTTACCCTCATTTAACCTATGAGAGGTACTAGTGAAATTGTGATTAGAATCATCAGTGAAGTTGGTGCCTAATTACTGTTCTGCCATGAAGAACGAATTGAGAGAATACAGCCATAGAGAAATTGGTGGAGGTAATGTTGGTTCACGTCACTTTCTTTCCACAAAGGAGGTGTGAGTCATCTGTTGTCGACTTTCGATTTGCAAACAAAAGCGGTTGAGAGACCACATAAAGAAATATAGTCCGTCAAGCTGCTGAAGCTTGATGTTGCTATTTGCTGAAGCTATTGCTGGAGTTGACAAAGCCACGCGCGGGAGATGACAGAGGAGGAGTTGCGACTGGAAAAGTCGAACGGGGGCTGTGCGACTGGAGATGGCTCGTCAGAGATGACAGAGCCACGCAACTGTCTCTGGCAGAGAAGTCACAACTGGAGAAGTCGGATGCAGGCAGCGCGACTGAAGATGACTTGTCTGAGAACGTGACTGCCACTGTCGCTGGACTGAACGACAGCTAGGGTTTGCCGGAGGACGCAACTGTCACGTTGCCGGACTGGACGACGACTAGGGTTTGCAGTAAGCGGTTAAAATTCCAGGCTCTGATACCATTTTTGAGCTTAATTACCTTACTTACTCATTGATAAAAAAAATATATACATATATAGAAATTAGTAAGAAAATGAAATAATAACCTAAACTAAGAAATAAAATAAATACACATATAAATACAATTCTAACTCAACAGAACGTATCACAAAATAAATGCTCAAAGATAGGAAATTTATATCATTCAAAGGGTGTTGTAAAGTTCATTGCAAAATACCAAAATTTAACTCATGAAATAATTTACCTTAAAAAAATAAATAATCAAGGAAATAATTAAATTAGAGAAATAATCAACTTCAACTTAATAATTAACTCAAACTCTAATATCTCACGGGTTGGGTTATCAATGTGGGCTGTCCCCTGCAGCATGAACTTAGAGTTGTTAGGTTTTGGGTCTAGTCATGGCTTGAATAGTTGATAGATAACAATTAGCCAATGAGCCAAGGTGAATTAAATATCCAAAGTTGGTGCAGTTGAAAAATTGTTAAAAGAAAAAAAAATAAAGGAATAGCATAGAAATATTTTTCAAACATAAATAAATTGTATTAAATCTCAAAAGAGTTTCTCTAATATTCATCACAACGCTTTTAAATAGAGTTTGAGTGATGATTTGAAGTGTCACATAATGAAAATAAATCTTTAAGAAAGGTTTAAAGAGATAAAATCTAAATACTAAAATAATAGAGAAAATAAAATAATAGTAGATCGCGCTTTATGGACTTGGGTTATGCTACATCAATCTCCTTTGCTTGAAAAAAATTGGTCCTTCAGTTTTGTAACTACAAATAACTCATCTAGGAGAAAATATTTTGTCTTTCAAAGATCAAAGATGGATACCAGAATTATCTTTTTATCAAACCACTAAATCATGAAAGTATTATCTTGTTCTTTATAGGTTGCATCAACGTTATAAAGCCATAGTCGTTTGTTTTAGATATCATAAACATTTATATCCACCACATCACACGTGATTTCATCTTTGTAATGCATTTCGATTGACATTGAAATCTTGAAAATTTCGTGTTCTTGAACGTTATGACATTTTTTAATCCGGTCAACTTGTACAAGAAAGGATGTTTTTTTGTTGGCAAAGTCACTGTTTTTACCAAAGTCTTGGAAACAATATTTTCAATCACACCATTGTCAATGATCACATTACAAACTCTGTTTTGAATGGTGCGTCGCGTTCGAAAAATCTCTTGGCATTGAGGGTTGTTTAGTTCTTTTGAGGTAAACAAAATTTGTTGGAGAATCACAATGTTCCCACTCCTTCTGCGAATTTACATGCATAAATATATTCTTCAAATTGGATTTGTCACGATCATATTCTTTTAAAATAACTTGACACCGGTTCAAGGAATTATTTGAAAAATGGTCCATGTTGATTGCAACAAAAATACTTTTGAGATTAAGATGCATGCAAAAGTTGTTATTGACTTGTTGTTGCTGGTAGAGAAGCATCTTTTTGACTATTAGCGTTGCCATCTATAATTGTGGATCGCTTGGGAATAAGCAAACTCTATAGAGCGTGTTGTCGAAAATTGTTTGGTACACGCACTGAGTTCTGTTGATTTGAACTTCTACTTTCATTTCTAGATTAGCTACCTTGATCACATTCCAAACAATTTGAGGAGCAATCAATTTTGAATAGCTAGTCCGAGTCCTCCAGTGTAGGGAGCTATTAACTGATATCCTGTCTCAGATAAATTCATCTTCTCATTTAATCGATTAAATTCTTCTGTATATTCATTCTCTGTACGATTGTCTTACCAAGAGTTTTGATATCGTTGATATAAAACCTGCTCGTAATTAGGAGGAAGAAACGACCTTTTAACAAACTTTTCATCTTGGGCCAAGTTCTGACGTGTAACTATCCTTGTCATTGTCAATTAAACTGCAGTTATTCCCCCTCTTTAACTTATACAAAATAAGTTTGTCTTGATTTGCTTGTGCAATATCTAGATAGTCGAACATTTTTTCGACTGTGTGAACCCAATCTAAAAAATCTTTAATATAAATGACCATCAAAACTCAGTAAATCGATTTTTATCTTGAACTCCTGAGTGTTTAGCATTCGATTAAAAAATCAGTCTCTACGAAAACAATCTCCTTTGTCAAACGCATAAGTAATTCTTCATGGTTGTTGCGGTCTTAAATCTCCTTGTTGTTGATGCTCGGGATGATCATTAAATTAGTCTAACTTGAAGAAAAACATTCCATTCATTAGGATTTCGAATTGCGCTATTTGAAACCCAAGTCGTTTTGGCCGAGGGTGTCTTTGGCGGCCGTAGGTGAGCGCAAGAGGGGCTAGCCAGCCGATCTAATTTTGCTCCATGGATGGCTGAAGTCTAGAATATCGATTTTGATCTTTGCACTTTGGTCATTTTCCCAATAGAATAAAAAAATTCAGCTTCAACTACTCAAGATGTTGACCAATATTGGTATCTATATATTAAGAAAATATATACTAAGTGATAACTACAACAAAACAACAAATTTAACAAAAAATACATTAGTACAACAAAGAATGGGAACGAGAGTATGGGCTAATGAGAGAAAGTAATTTAATTTTATATGAAAAATATAAATACAAGAACCATTTTATTGTAAGGTAGATATGTAAATAAATTAGTAGGACAAAAAAAGGGTGAGGAGGTAGTCCAAAAAATAGGGGTGAGAGTAATGATTGACATTTTTTTTTGTATTATAAAAATAAATTAGTGTAACAGAAAATAAGGGTGAAAAGGGGACATTTAATTTATTTTAGATTATAAAATAGATTTGTATAACAAGAAATGCATTAGTAGATCACAAAAATAGGAGACGAGAGTAGAAATAGTAAATAGTTAATAGTATACAGATATGAGAAAGATGGTAAATAACATAGAAATATGAGAACAAAAGTAGGGAATTTATTTTAATTTTAGATAAAAAAAATGAAACAAGAATTTTTTTATTGTACGGTAAATATATAAATAAATTAATACTGGAAAATAGGGGTAAGGAGATAATACAGTAAATGACTATTTTATTTATAAAAAATAGATGATCATTTTCTTCTGTTCATTTCATGTTGGACATCTCTTCGCTAATCTAATGCATAGGTTCTATTTATAAAAAGAAATGACCACTATTTTATATAGATAAAATAAGTAAATGAGTACAGTAAAATATGAGTGAGGTGGAAAATAAGGTTGAAGAGAGTAAAAAGGAGAGGTAAATATGAAATAGTATTGAGTTGTAATTTCATTTTGATTTAATTAATGATAACAAGAAATTGGTCATTTATGTAAATACCTACATAGTTGTTGTGCCCCTTTCTCTCTCTTTCCTACTCCCCTGTTTAGTAAACCTTGAAATTAATGTTAGACGTACTATTTTTTGCTTTACATGGATCTTTGGAGTTGATAGTCCGGAGATTAGAATTATGTTCCTTGGAGGGGTTGTAATTCTTTTAATACAACATTTTTTCATAGTGATGGTAAAAAGTCTTAGTTTTTGATGTGCAAGTGTACCCCAATTTGGATTATGTTTTTCAGGTCCTCCAGTGGATGGGTGAGAGGAAGCTATGTTCACAAAATTGTGGAGATTTTAGGCCTTGAAATTTATTGTAGCACAGTCCAAGCATCAGACAAAACGGCTATTGACAGTTCTTGGGACTCAAAATTATGGAACAATGGAAGTTCTCAAAGTAAACACCATGACTCTATCTTGGCACCGTGCAATGTTTCTTTGTCACTTTCGGTATGCATTTCAATTAAAAGTTGATATCTTACTTCCATGTTCCATAGATAGAAACTAAAACTTGTAATGAAATATTTTAGTATGTGTTTAATCAATACTTCTAGGAGAGAAAAAAGAAGATAAAATCAAGCTTTTGTTATGGTTTTCAATTGGAAAAACCAAGAGGTTTATTTACCAGTGATCTAATTGATAAACATTTAAAATCATTTATGATTTGCCTGCCGGAATAAATCAATTTCGTAACAAGTCTTTACCGCATGGTTCATATTAGTTTATTACTTAGAACTATGTTATCCAAGGTCACGTTAACCAAGCCTTGCTTGATTTTGTAGGTTAGCAAAATAGGAAAGCTTGACAACAGTACTCCTCAGTATTCCATCAATGCTGTGTTGACTAACCTGGTTGGTGAAATATATGGTTTTTTATAGTGAAATAAATATATTTTTCGTAATATTATCAAAATTTTAATAACATGCACTTTTCTGTTAGGTAATTTCATTGGACGAGGTTCAGTTGCAGAAGATATTAGTATTGTGGGATAGTTTATACATATGTCGACTTAGAGACAAGTAAGTTAAACCATGTGCCTATGTCCATATGTTAATGTTCAATCAACAACAGGTAGGATTTTTGTTGTATTCACACTACTTTATTCTTCCTTCTTGATTGTATTTGTGGCTGCTGAATTCTAAGCGTTTAAAAACTTGCAATACTTGGATTTTTTATTGGCATGCATTTGCTGCGTATTGTTATCGTTAAGGGTTGGTTTTCGTGAATAAGAGTTAGTCTTCTCAAAACAAGAATTTGGCCTGTTTTCCTTTAATTAGTGGCATTTGTCTGATGGCCTCTTGGGTTCTGTGGAGTATTCACTCAGGCTAAAGATTTCTAATGCTTATTTATCTATTTCATTGTATTTAGGGATATCCCTCATTGGGGAACTTTATTGTAGGATTTGAACCAATCAACTTTTTGTACCCTAAGCGTCTTGGAAGTAACCTTAAATAGTGGGGATAGCTTAATTGTTTTAACTATTGTTAAAACCTTTTGACCCGGCTTACTGTTTCAATTCAGCATCATTCTTCACTCTCTTAAAATTTCTTCCTTTTGAATCTACCACACAATATTTATCGATAGTTTTCATGGAAATTCAGTTTTTGCCGTTGCTTAGGGAATTATGACCTTGAGTTGAATGTTCTTACGCTCAAAATTTGATGCTTATTCTATTTGATATTTCAGCTGAGTTTACAATTTGGTTGATATTGTATTATATGTTTTGATGGTTTTTCCCCTTTGCAATAAAGTTTAATTTCTTAAGAAAAATACTATTTTGGAACCTTAAGTGGTGGAAGAAAATTATAACACTCTCATACTAGAGTAAATGTGGTTTGGGAAAAACCTTTGTTGTTGGGGAGTTACAGAAGAGGAGAAAGTTTTGGTGGTAAGTTTTCGAAGGCCGCTAGTCTTTGTACTTGTTGTCATTCTCTGGGGAGACATTTTTTATGCCATGCATCAAGAACATTTTCTTTCTTTATTATTAGATTGGGAAGAAAATTCACTTTTTTTCATTGAAATGTTTAGATATGGGCCATTTCGACCATGGGTCTGTCCTTTGTCCAAAAAAATGAAAGGCTGGCAAACTTTATGGTGGCACTATGCACAGGAATCTGTTTTATCAGATGTTCGAAAGAAATTAAAAAAAACTTCATGGCGATACCTTGGCCAGCGGCTGTAAGTCTTCTTCGGTAAAAAATACTTCAAAAAGATGCAGATAATTTTCCTTGGTCTCTAAAATCAAGAAGATTATTTTTTCCTCTGATTTTGGTCTATTTGCACATTTCTTTTGACTCTGAATTTAGTTTTTAGTTTTTAACATTACGCTCATTTATCTCTGTTGTCATTTTTAGGCTAATTAATTTTTTCTTTATTTGCAGTACTTATCGCCGGCGTTATATAACTTTGTACAAAAACAAACTTGAGCTTCTTCGACAAGACCAGGTGACTGTCTCTTCTTTGATGTGCATGTTATGGTGTGAAAATTTGTTAACTACTTTGAGCATTTTGAAAACATTTAGACAAGACCTTTCCGTCAAATATCCTCTTTAATATGGTTTTGAATACCAATTCTTTTCTGCATGCACATATAAGTTATCTATAACTTTTGAAGAGCTTGATTTATGGGTTCTCTCTCGCATTTGTAATTCATTTTAGACTCCATCCTACATTGCTTTTTACCTCAGCGTGCTTTTTGTTATGACTGTGTGTATTGTATATGATCATTGTTTTAAAATAGTATTTTTTGTACCAAAAAAATTAATATTTGCATAAATAGAAATTGTTGGTACAAATTCTTACAAGGATTTAAGCTTCCCGTAGTTATTTTTAATATCTAGTTAGTAATTGTTGAGATATGCTAATAACTCAGAATTAAATAAATAAATTATAGTTGTTAAGTATCTCTAATTGATTTGATTTTGTTTGTACGTGTGTAATTTATTTTATTCCTTAAATTAGTTTATTTGATTCTAATTTGTAGGCATTAATTTAGATTTGTACTTCACTATATATTTTACAATAATGAATAGTAAAAAACGATATTTTCCAATATCATTTACCAACATGGTATTAGAGTTCTTCTCTGCGAAGAAGAACAAAGGCGAGTGCCTAGCTGCCGTCAGACAAAGGAGAATGCTGTGCTTGCACAAAAGCGTCGGCCGTAGGATCTCTGTCATCTTTTTGGTGTGACATCTCCCAGTCACGCACCCTTTTCAGTCTGCTGCATATTGCGCGACTGCGATTCTCCGTCTGGTCGAGTAGAAGCCGTCGGCCGCAGGAAAGTCATCCACGACAGACCATCTTATCACGCCTCATACCGCTGTTGTTCGTCGCTCCTGTTTGTCGCCTCCACCATTGGTCGTCATCTCTGTTCATCGCGCCTCAGACCGTTGCTTCGGTTGTACTTGTCGGTCGAGTTTTTTTTTTTCCTCGTTTGCCCTATTGAGCAAACTGTCAGCCATTCTTTGAAATCTCTTGTCGAAGTCCAGCATTCTTTGTTTGAACTCTTGTTCCTTCGAGTTCGAATGCCTCTGCCCTGTGCTCTGCCTCAACTTGGTGAAGCATTTGCGATTGATCCAAAAGGTCATAAACGGGAAGTTTTAGGTCTCTCTGGACATATGTTTTTAAAAGCTCTCACAAACTCACGGCTCAAGAAGTCCTGTCAACATGATAGAACAAACTCTACGTACTAGTACTAATGATGATTTTACTCAAAACTTCACTAATACCTCTCGTTAACAAGAGTAACTTTCTTCAATAACAATAAAGCGTCAAGCTCTTTGTTCAACAAAAAGACAAGTTTGAGTATCTCTCTGGGTATGCAGTGAAACCTGAAGATGAAGGTGAAAGATACGACAGATGGGAGGCTGAAAACTCAATGGTCATGTCCTGACTGGTAAATTCAATGTAGTCAGATATTGTTCGGATTTATTTCATTCTTTCAACTGTGAATGAGATATGAGAAGCCGTGAAAAAGACTTACTCAGATTTTGGAAATACTAGACAATTCTTTGAGATCAAAACTCAATTAAGGAAGGTCAAACAAAGAGAAAAAAGTGTAACTCAATTCTACAGTGACCTTAAAATTATATGGCAAGAGCTTGATTTGTTCTGTGATTACCAGTGCAACTGTGCAAAGGATAATGCCTTATTTAAGAAAATAGTCGAGAACGAAAGAGTTTTCGATTTCCTGGTTGGCTTGAACAAAGAGTTGGATGAGGAACAAGGACGGATGCTTAGTCGAGATCCTATTCCAAGTACTTGTGAGGTGTTTGCTGAAATACGCAGAGAAGAAAGTCGTCGACAAGTGATGGTTGGCTGTGAGTCAACCATTCCTATAGCAGAGACTTCAGCTTTGATGACCTTTAAGCCAGATCAGACTACTCAGAGGTATCCTAAGCACTCAGATCAACCAGTCTGCGGGTTCTGTCATAAACTCGGGCACATTCAATCCAGCCAAATTTTCTCGTAACAACAAGGGAGGCTTCCAGGTTTCCTGCGAAGAACCAACATCTCAATAATTTAGTGACAATTTTTTCTTCAACAAGGAAAGGCTAGAATAATTGTATCGTTTATGGATTTCACATCAGTTTGCTAATACTACATCCAATCGATCATCTTTCTTATCACAAAAAGGTATTCATGCAACAATTTTTTGTGTTACATTAAAAAAATCTGACTCTTGGATCATTAATTTAAGGGGCCACTGATCATATGACATTTTCATCTTATATGTGTTTAGCCTATTTTTCTTGTACTGGTAATCAAAAAGTCAAAATTGCAGATGATTTACTGTTTGAAATTGCTAGAAAAGCAACGTATTAATCCACTGCCAACTCCAACCATGCCACCGTCTGAACCACGTATTGATCCAGGTATTTTCAACTATATTACTTCTATTTCATTTACTCTTGATTCAACTCTAGAGTCTGACCACAGTAAACATATTACAACCTCCGAGAAAAGCCAAAGTGATCTTAGTGAACCTATTGCTTTTAGAAAGGGAGTTCGCGAGTGTACCAAACATTCTATTGCTAATCATGTGCCATATTATAAACTCTCACATAATTTTAGAACCTTCACCACTAGCATCATCCCGAAAACAATACAAGAAACACTAAATATTCTAAAGTGGAGGGAGACTGTCCTAAAAGAAATAAGAGCTTTGAAGAAAAATGAAACTTAAGAGATGACAGAGTTTCTAAAAAGAAAACATCTCGTAGGCAGCAAGTGGATTTTCACAATCAAGTATAACTCTGATGACTCAATAGAAAAATATAAAGTTAGCCTTGTAGCTTGAGGGCTTACTTAAACCTATGACTTAGATTATGACGAAACTTTTACCCTAGTTGCCAAACTCAACACTGTCAGAGTCTTACTTTCATTAGCTGCTAATATGGATTGGTCTTTTTTACAGTTTGATGTTAAGAATGCATTTTTTAACAGTGATTTAGAAGAAAATGTGTTTATGCAAGTCCCTTTAGGTTTTGATAATGCTATTGTAGCAAGAAAGGTCTGCAGACCAAAGAAGTCCTTATACGACCTCAAGCAATCCCCTCGTGCATGGCTTGCGAGGTTTACAAGGACCGTCAAGGAGCATGGCTATTCACAATCTAAATCGGATCATACAATATTTTATACACACACTACATGAGGTAAAATTGCTATTCTGATTGTGTATGTGAATGATATAGTAATGACAAGAAATGATGAGATGGAGCTAGCTATATTGAAGAAGCTTCTAGCTTATCAGTTTGAGCTTAAGGATTTGGAAAATTTATAGTACTTTCTAGTTATGGAAGTAGATAGATCAAAGAATGAGATTGTTATATCTCAGAGGAAATATGTATTTGATCTCCTCAAAGCGAAAGGTCTCCTCCGATATAAGTCTGCCTCAACACCTCAATAGAAGTAAGAATGAGGTGCATGTGGAAAAAGTGAAATATCAGGAACTAGTGGGAAAACTAATGTACTTAGCTTATACTCGGCTTGATATAATCTTTGTTGTGGGCTTAGTAAGGCAGTTTATGCATTGTCCAGCTAAAGATCACTTCCATGCTGTCTACATAATTCTACATCACCTCAAAGGAAATTCGGGCAAGGACATTATATTCAGCAAAAGTCAAAACAGACAGGTTGAAGTTTTTACAGATGCTGATTGGGCAGGATTTGAAACAGATAGGAGATCTACATCATCCTATTGCACGTTTGTATGTGGCAACCTTGTGACATGGAGGAGCAACAAGTAAGATGTTGTGGCAAATAGCAGTGTAGAAGCTGGATTTAGAGCAATTACTCAAGGAATTTGTGAAGGTATTTGGCTTAAAAGTATACTAAAAGAACTAAAGATCGAGTCTGATAAGCCAATAAAGCTGTTTTGTGACAACAAGTCAGCCATCAACATTGCACATAATCCAGTACAACACGACAAAATAAAACATGTGGAGATTGATCGTCATTTTATCGAAGAAAAACTTGAAAGAAGAGAAATTTGTATACTATATGTTCCAACATCTGAACAAGTAGATGTTTTCACAAAAAAGGTCTACAATCAAGTGTTTTAAAAGTATCTATTTAAGCTTGACATGACGGACATCTTTGCTCCAATGTGAAAGAGAGTGTTGAGATATGCTAATAACTCCGAATTAAATAAATAAATTAATGACGGACATCTTTGCTTCAATGTGAAAGGGAGTGTTGAGATATGCTAATAACTCTGAATTAAATAAATAAATAAAAGTTGTTAGACATCTTTAATTTATAGGGATTTGATTTTTTTTATACATGTGTAATTTATTTTATTTCTTACATTAGTTTATTTAATTTTAATTTCTAGGCATTGATTTAAATTTATACTACTCTATATATTTGACAATAATGAATAATAAATAGTATTATGCTCCAATATCATTTACTAACCGTAGTAATTACTCAAATAAGATAATTTAGTATCTTTAGTGGATTAACAATAAAACTTTTAGAAAAGAAATGGGTTTATTGGATTATTTGAAAAAGATATATACAATTAAAATTAGGTCCGAGTCATTGAAAAAGTATCTAAACATTTAGTTAATAGAGAATTTCAGCTGGTGAAGTGTATGGAAGAACATTTATTGTAATGACCATGGTGAAGCCTGAAAATGCATATTATCGAGAACCATATGAAAAAGAAGATTGCGTTGATGGATTTTTAGTTGGGAAAGATGCAACCGACGTTACATTGTTTGAAATATGAGTAGGGATGGACCATTCTCAATGTAGTCCGGATCTAAAAAGTTGTTACTCAAAATTGTCGTGCTCCTAGTGTTGTGTTCTTGATGTGTCTAGCGTCTCGAGGTCCTTTTACCTTAGATGATCTGAAAATAAGATGCTTTTCTTGATGAAATAGGTTCTTTGTTTTTGAATGAAGAAGGTGATGCGAATCATCTTCTCTTGCACTGTGAGGCTGCTTATGCAGTGTGGTATTGGGTAAAAATGGAATTGGGTTGGTCCAGTGGTGATAAATTACTTTGCGCAGATGGATGTAGATTTTAGGAGGGAGGATATGATTAAGTTTCTATGCTTGTTTTTCATCGATTGTTTTTGCGTATTTGGAACAAAAGGAATAAAGTGATTTTCGTATTTGGTTTTGTAATTCCTTTGTTATAATGGAGTAAAATTTTTGCTTTAGAGGTTTGACCTTTGATCTTTTCATTTTGTCGCTCTTTCTTCGTCTTTGTAGAGTTTTTTCTTTTTTGACATTGTTCAATAGTTCTATTTGCAATAAAAAAATATTTATAATTATATTTAGTTGATGTTAAAAGATATAAATATTAGGATTTATATTTTTTTATTCGAAAGGGATTTGATTTTGTAAAGCATTAGAAAAACAAATTAAAGAAATTTAATTAGTACAGTTTTCTTATTTATATTTCTAGTTTGTATATAAAGTTATGCAACATATCAATTAGACAGTACGTGGCATAATTCTCTTCAATAGTATTGTTAACATGGTATCAGAAACCGCTGCCTTAGTGAGCTAGAATTTTATAACAATTTTGGTATGGCATGGTGAGCAAGCTGTGGGAGAGATAAAAGTTTTCTTGGCCAAAATTGTTTTGGCGGTTATTTCTATTAAGAAGAAAATGAATGTCGTTGCTAGTGTGCTTCTGTTAGTTGAAGGGTTCGCATTTGTTTGTTGAGGAGTTTGCTTCTGTTCATCAATGGAAACCTGCTATTCTCCC
>CM039530.1:736921-758905 GCA_022433055.1 Begonia peltatifolia
AACCTGCTATTCTCCCAAGCGTTTAAGTCGTTCGCATTTGTTTGTTTGTTCATAGCTGTTCAGAAGAGGTTTACTCCTCTTTCTCGCAATTTTCTGCTAAATTTTTGGCTTTCAGTTCTGTGACATCTCCTTTGTTGTTATCGTCAGAAGCAGTTGACCATTGTTCAAAATCCCTTGTCAAGATCACTCTCTACATCCACAAACCAGCATCTTTGCCAAATTATCTATGCTGGGTTGGATCCGAACTCCTCAATGTTGTTGCATATTTAGTTGTCATTTCCGACAGAATTCATGTGTTGCTTCGGAGGGAGGAAAAGATTAGGTCTTGGTGGGCCTCTTTAGTTGACCCAGATGTGAAGGAAATTCTATTATTGAGTTTCTAACTTATATTTTTAGACCAGCGCATAGACATATTTGGGCTTTTATTTTAAGTATATTTACATGGCAGAAGCTAAACCTTTTTTCTATTCATGATGTGATTTCTGCGATGTCAAAAATCACGGATAATAAACTCAATGATTCTAACTATTTAGATTAGTGTAAGGCAATTTATATCTAATTGAGTAGTATTGCCAAATATAATCCTCTTACTAACGATCTACCTTCTGACGATTCGAAACAAATATAGATGGTGTCACAGGGCCTAGCTTTTTCCTGCCGCTAGCGACTTGTGATGGCACTAAGCACTCGCACTTGGTTAGCCTACTACACTTTCTTAGCGTAGAAACCTCAACCCTCAAACACTTTGCAACGAAATTTATAGAGAACACCGATCAACTTACGGGCATGGCCCAACTTTTGTTTGTATTGACACCCTTCAATAAATTTACAAAAGAAACACCCCAAGTTAACCCACACTTCGCACTGCTGTTGTGCTCTCCGTTCTCTCTCCCTTTCTCGGAAGAGCCCTTTATTTATAAGCATACAAAATGTAGTTAACAACCCTAACTACGTGGGTTCTGTGGATCTTCCTCGATCCTGCCAAGTGTCCGCCCACTCGGCCCATTAGTGTCCTACTCGGCCACTATGTGCTGTGCACAACCGCTGCGCCTAGTTACTTGTGAACTGCCTCGCACAGCTCATCGGTTACTCTTAGTGGTGCTTGATCGTGACCCATGTACGCCCACTTGGTGCATAGTGTTCTCCTCGGCCACTATGTGCTGCGCGCAACCGCTGCGCCCAGTCACTTGCAAACTGCCCACGTTCGACTCCACATGCGCCCGCCATCTGCCCATGTCGTGTGTCACACCCCCAATTCTCGCACCTAGAATTTTTCGCCTTCTCGGTGGGATGTGCGGCGCAAAGTCCTCGACTTGACCAGCCTTCCTCCTCCTTCGGTGCTTGCGGAACGAATTGCACAAGAGACAAGTGTTTACGGGAGCAAAACCTCCCAACCCTCTTTTCTATTCCAAATAAAAAGACTAGGACACTCACTCAAGGCACACCACAATAGTTAAGGAACTCCTTTGTCGGATACCTTTGGCTTGGTGTCTCAAGAGGCTTATATACATCTCATGGCCGAGCCATGTCTTAAATTGGACACTAAATGCCCATCGGATGCCTATCTTCAATGCTGGCCGCGCGCAACATGAATGCCCGCCGCGCGCCTGCTGCGCGCAGCATTGATGCCCGCCGCGCGCCATCAATGCTTGCCGCGTGCGCGCCATCAATGCATGCCGCGTGCGCCAGGGCTCGGTCGCCAGCCTGCCCAGTGCGCCCCATCTGAAGGTAGCATCCTGCGCCCAGCGCCCATCTGTCACGCCGTGTCCGTCCCGCGTGCCTGCCGCGTACCGCGCGCGCTCGTAACGCCCCGCGCCAACGGCTAGCTGCCGAGGTGTAACGCCTCACCAACGGCTATGTCCGCGCGCCAACGGCTATGTCACCTGCCGTAACGCCCCAACTGCTATCGCCAAACCGTGTCCAGTCCGTGTCCGCTCCGTGTGCGCCAACTGCGCCCTGCTGGAGCGTAACGCCCCGGCTGCGCGCACCGCGTGCGGCAGTCGCGCGCCGCGTGCGCCCCGTGTGCACACCGCGTGCTTGTAACTGCCTGCTCACTAAATGTCCTGCCCAACACTTAGCCAATTTAGCACTTACTTGCATAGCTTCACGGATCTGCTCTTTGGCCCATGTCTGCTTCATGGCCTGTGCACCTTGTGCGTCTTTGTGGGCCGCGCGCCCATCTGCCGCGCCCATTGCGGGCCGCGCGCCCCTGTCGCGCGCTTCATGCTGCTGTGCACCCGAGGAGTAGCCCAGCTGCTCCTCTCCGTTGGGCCACTTGGCCCTAGCCTTTAAGCACCATAGAAAATGGGGTGTAACATCGTGCATCAGTTGCATCGGGTCGTGCTGGACTGCCCACATCCAGCAGATCATGCGTGTGCCAACTGCCCACGTCGTGCGCCAACTGCTGACGTCTTGTGCCTACTCCGTGTGTCAGGTAACTACTCTTGTCAGCGTATCACTTGGTCGAGTAGTGCGAGTCGTGCGTGCAGTAGCCGCCCACGCCCGCACGACGCTGCCAGCGTGCCCGCCTGCTAGGCTGCCTTTCTCGCCTGCTTGTCTCGTTGCCTTGTCCGAGGCTTTACATGTCGCCGCACCACGAAGTGCTGATCGTGAATGAGGTGGTCGCCCACGATCCAGCACATCAGTTGCGCCCAATAGTACTGCTCCCAGCACACCCACATTCAGCCACATCTATGAGATAACCGTCCGTGACCGCCGCCCCTTGCTCGGCCATGATGCACTGAACTACCCACGTCCAGTGCCTAGTTAAGCTTGACTAGGTCCAACATTGCCTGGATTGAACTTGACGCGCCATTCATCCCACGTCTGGTATTTATGGTGTGGCCAACCCCACTTTTGGCGCCTCATATCACCACACGACCCTTGTCTGCTTAACCGAATAGCTTGTCTCCAAAACTCTTGGCGCCTGAAGCATGCTGCTTGTGCGTTCCTGCCAAAAGCCAGCCCTCTACTCCGCCCAAGTCCTTCCGAATCACTAGCTTCTCTTGACACGGGTCTCTCTCATGCCATTTTCTCGCTACACTCGCATAGTGGCCCGATTGTTTGAGTGAATGAAACCACCAGCTTGAATTGCTTCGGTCAATGGGCTATGCCGGACCCAATGACACGGCGCTCTTCGCCTATGGCACTTCAATGGTCTAACAGATGGGGAGGATGCTCGTCGTTTCTTGCAAATATGAAATTCCATTAGGAATGGGGGTAATGAGTTTAATTAGTATTGCCAAATATAATCCTCTCACTAACGATTCACCTTCTGATGATTCGAAACAAACATGGATGGTGAGGATGTTCGTCGTTTCTTGCAAATTTGAAATTCCATCAGGAATGGGGTAATGGGTTTAATTACTCATTGTGAATTTGTTAAAAAATTCATGGAGTATTTAGAATTTTTGTCTTGTGGAAAAGCAGACGTTTCTCGAATTTATGAAATTTCTGAAATCTTTTATGGAACTAAAGTACAAGACTAGTTTGTTACGATCTACTTTATGGATTTCAAGAAGACCTGTTGAAGAACTAAATAGTTTGTTACCTTTTAGTTTTGATGTAAAAGTTCAGCAAGCCCAGCGAGAACAAATGACAGTTATGAGCTTTCTAACTGGTTTTCGTAGTGAGTTTGAAACTGCTAAATCTCAGATATACTCTAGTTCTGGTATTTCTTTGCTAAAAAAAACTTTTACCAGAGTTTGAAGTGCACAATCTCTTCAATCTTGCAGTGCCGTTGTTACTTAAAATAGTGTATATGACAATGGAGGTAATAATAAAGGTGGAGGACCAAATCATCGTGCTCGAACTTGCAATAAGCAAAATAAAAATGGAATTATATGTTATTATTACCGTGAACCGGGCTATACAAAGCGCACTCGTAGGAAATTGCAAAATAAAGGACATAAAAATTAGTTTGTTCATATTGCCACTTCAAATCCCACATTGGAGCCGTCTTTTCTCGTTTTTGTTGATGAATTTGTTAAGTTTTCACAATACTAAGAGTCATTAAAGTCTTCATCTTTTTCAATTACGGCACTGGCTGAGTCAAGTAATTCAAATACATGTATTCTTTACTACTCAAACTAGATAATTGATTTTGGTGCCACAAATCATATGCAAGGAACTTTAATCTCTTTGTTGCTTGACACTCATAAATGCCCTATTCTAAAGTTACTCTAGTTGATGACTCAATTTCTTGTGTTCTTGGATTTGGTACAATTAAACTCACTCCATTCATCTTTTTGTTGTGTGTATTTAACCTGCTTCAATTCTCTTGAAATTAATCTGTGTGAGTAAACTAACTCGTGCTCTTAATTATTGTCTTATTTTTTTTCTGATAATTGCCTATTTGGGGAGCTTATGACGAAAAAGATCATTGGTAAAGAACATGAATCTAGAAGTCTCTACACACGTGACACGCTGTTGCCTCGACCTATTGATTGTACTGCGATAGTAACTCTTTTCAAAGTACATTGTCAATTAGGACATCACTCTCTCCGTGTGTTGAAGGCATTATATCATAAATTTAGTAATTTATCTTCTTTAGATTGTAATATTTGTCAGTTTGCTCAACATCATCATTTGAAATCTTGTTCCAGAATTATTATGCGAGCTAGTCTCCGTTTGAGCTAGTCTATTAAGATGTTTTGGGTCCATGTCTTAATACGTCTCAATCTGGTTTTAAATACTTTGTGACTTTTGTTAATGACTATTCTCGTGTAATCTGACTTTATTTAATGAAATTTTGTTCTGAATTATTTTATTATTTATATGCCTTTTGCGCTGATGTTAAAACTCAATTTAACGTTCCCTTGCATATTTTGAAAAGTAATAATGCTAAGGAATGTCTTTGTAACTTTTTTAAGTTATACATGATTTATAGTGATATCCTTAGTCAAATTTCGTGTCTTGACATGCCATCTCAAAATGACGTGGCAAAGAGAAAAAATAGGCACCTCCTTGAAATAACAGAAGCTGTTTTATTTTAGATGCATAGTCCAAAACAATTTTGTGCAAATGACATTTCCACTCTTGTTTCCTAATTAACCGCATGCTTTCATCTGTTCTTAATGGTGAGATTTCTAATATTATATTTTTATCTACTAAATCTTTATTTCCTATTGAATCTAGAATAATTTTTAGTATGTGCTTTGTTAGCCCCTAGGTTACAAAATTTGATTCTGAATTACTAAAATGTGTTTTTCTTCAGTATTCTCGTCTTCAAAAGGATATAAATATTTTTGTTCTACTCTCAATTGATATTTTGTCTTCGTTGATGTTACATTTTTAGAAAGTAATTCGTTCTTTCCCATATCATTTAATAAAAAAAAGGAAAAGATTAATTCAAACACTGAATTATGAGGTATTTTTCAATTTTAACACTGAATAATTTTTTCAGTCAACTTAAATAACAAACTATGCACTGTTAGCAAATCGAAACATTCTGATAAATGAATGTTAAAACCTAACACGTGATTTGCATATGCTACGGTGCTTATGCTTCGTTTTAGGTATGTTAGAGAAGCTCCAATCTGAGCCAGGTTGTTGATGGTGGTTAAAGTTCCTCCCACTCCACACTCTGGCTAGAGGAAGAGAATCAACATGTCGAGGCTGAAAAGAGCTTGCAGAATCGTGAAATCTTCACCTCTTTTCGGGGGATTGAATGCAGTTTCCAGCATAAAATCTGGGTTGGATTTGTTTTAGAGTTTGTTGTGGGAGAAGAAAGCGCCTGTTTGGACTCCGTTGAAGTCATAATCTTGCTTTGTGATTATTTTTAGGAAGTATAATTTTGATTCAGCTTCCAGTTCCATAACTTTAAACCTTAAATGACTGCAATAGGAAGCAGGAGAAGAGTTGAAGGACCACCATTGAAGCACTTCAACTGTAGTCCACATGAGAAAACCTTTCTGTTCTAAAATAATCATCACCATGGGAAACCCTTCAAGTTTGAGAGAAATAAAAAAAAAATTTATGGAAAATCTTGAGCTCATTTTCTTAATGATCCACCTTCATAACTTGATCCGTTCAAAGAAAAATCAAGGAAACAAGAGAAGGAAGCCAATCAATGAGAAGACTCAATGACTTAGAATCGTCGCCATAGAAAGCGTGGTAGAGCTGTGTAGAATATCTCCGCTCATACCAACATAGCCGTTGAGGATTCCGATGACAACTCCTTGTCTCTTTGGGAGGTTCTTAACACTTAAGTGCAAATCATGTGTTGGGTTTTAATGTTCATTTAACAAAATGGTTCGATTTGCTAACATTGCATAAATTGACGTTTGAATTGATAAAAAAAAAGTATTCAGCATTTTAATTGAAAAACACTCTATAGTTCAGTATTTGAATTAATTTCTTCTCTAACAAAAACTAAGGAGAGAATGATGATACGTTGATCTACATCGTTGTCTCTGCCGCTGTTCCTCCACTACTTACCCTTGCATCACCTACGCTGGTCCAACCTTCAACACTTCAGGATGCTTGTTGTGCACCAAGATCTTATCGTCAAATCTAGTCCCAAATAATGATGATCTTCTAATTGTCCTTTGCAAAGATAAAAAATAAGGAAATTATCATATTTCCTCTTATATATCTTATGGTTATCTCTTGACTTTATCCTCCTCCTTTGCAGCATCTTTTGGTTGTATCTTTATTCTCAAAACCATTACCGAAACCTTATCTCATTTTGACTAGCAAAGTGCTATGCTTGAAAAAATGAATGCTTGAAAAAATGAATGCTTTCGATGCAAATGATATTTTGAACTCGGTAACCTTAATAACAAAGAAGAAAAATATTAGAAATAAATGAGTATTTGCAGTAAAGACAAATCTTAATAGGCCATTGAATAAGCTAAAAGTTCGTCTTGTAGTTTATGAATATGCTTATGAGGTAGATTATTTTGATACATTTTTTCTAGTGGCTAAATTGACTTTTATTAGGTTATTTATATTTATGACAATTACTTATGATTGACCATTATATTCGTTAAGTATGAAAAATGTTTTCTTGCATGGTAATCATCATACATAAGTGTATATGGAACAATCGCTTGGGTTTGTTGCTCAGTGAGAGTATGAGAAAGTATGTTGTCTCCTCAAATCTTTGTATGACTTAAAAATAACTCTAGGAGTTTGGTTCAAAAAATTTAGTTCTGCAATCAAAATATTTGGAATGAAAAATACAAATCGGATCACTTTGTCTTCTATAAATAATCTGCGGTTGACATTATTCTTCTAGTCATATAAGTTGATGATATTGTCATTAATAAAAATAATATTACGAGAATTTTATCTTTTAAATTTTTATTCATACTTAGTTTCGTACTAATGATTTAGAAGTTTTGAAATATTTTTTAGGTGTTAAGGTAGTGAGAAACAAAAAATACATTTTTCTATCTGAAAGAATATATGTTCTTGACTTGTTAACTGAGACTGGAAAGGTGGGAGTTAAACCAATGAGTATATCTATGATTCATAATCTATAACTTACAAAAGACAGTCAATTAATGAAATATCCCGAGAGATATAAAAAACTAGTGGGAAAATTGAATTATCTCACTATGACTCGCCCTGATATTACTATTCCTATTAGTATCATTAGTCGATCCATGACTTCTCTAACAGTGAACCACTAAACTGTTTTGGAGCAAATTCTATATTACTTGCTTCTGGTCGTGGTATATTATATAGAAATCATGGACATTCTAATATTGAATGCTTCTCTTATGCAGATTGGATAAGATCAAGTTAGATAGAAGATTAACTATTAGTTATTGTGTGTTTGTCGTAGAAAATCTAGTCTCATGGAAATGTAAGAAGCAAAAGGCTGTGTCCATTTCCATTGCAGAATATGAATACTTTGTTATATCTCAAGCTGCAAGTGAAATTATGTAGATATATCAAGTATTAGAAAAAGTGGGCCTTAAGATTTCATTACCAGCAAAATTATGGTGTGATAATCAAGGTGCGCTTCATATTGCCTCGAATCCTGTATTTCATGAGCGTACTAAACATATTGAATCGATTGTTATTTTGTAAAAAAAAGACAAGAAGGTAAAATTTTTACAGCATATTTGAAATTTGGATAACAAGTTGAAGATTTACTCACAAAAGCTTTGAAGTGAAGTCGAGTGAATTATCTTTTTAATAAGTTGGACATGATTGACATTAATGTTACAATTTAAAGGGGAGTATTAAAATGTGTAAATATTAGAAATGATATTTTCTTAAGTGAAGGGGATTTGATTTTGTACAAAATTAGAAAATCAAATTAGAAGAATTTAATTAGTTTAGTTTACTTATTTATATTTCTAGGTTACGTATGAAAGCATATTAATGAAATAGTACTTAGAATAATTCTCTTTGTTCATGCAGTGAATTTTAGATCAACATTTCCTCCTAACATTGATAGGACAAGATAATTTATAAGTTCAGACGTTAGAGTTTTTTTTTAGCATGATATGGGATGAGAAGAAAAACTGTATGTTGTGCATATATGAATATCGTAAATCAAATTATTTTTCTGAATTCTCATTCACATCTTTGACATATTTATACACAAGATGAGAAATCTAAACAAGAAAATTAGCTTAATTTATTCCCGCTTTTTGTAATAGTCTTATTTTCCTATTCCTATAATTTAGCTCGAAATTTAATCTTCTAATGTAGCTCGAGATGAAGCACAATATCAAATTCCTTTAATTGAGTGAAATATCCAGTCCTAATTAAATATTTACAACCCTTATTGCTCTTCCTTAAGTTGGAATATTAAGGTTCATTGCTCCATCCACTCAGGTTCTATTTAGAGTTTTTGTGAGCAACATTTTGCCCTAAACACCCAGTTGTTGGTATTCCATTTATCTTTGAACCTAACCAATTTGCAAATGAGAAACTTTCAATGTTTATGTGCCCATTATTTTGTACAATATGCCACACACGATAACTAATTTTAAATAATACAAAATTTATTCTAACGTGGTCAACGGTTTACGGTTAGAGAGAACATTGGCTGACAATAGAGACATGACATGCAGTATACGAGTCATAGTAAGATAAATCAATTTTCTCACAAACCTTCAATATGTCTCAAGATCTTTTAATAGGTCATGTTTTGTGAGCTGCCAATTAGAATCATTGACATTCTTTGGTTTATCTAGTTTTCCCGTTAATAACTCGAGTACACATTTTGTTTGAGATAGAAAAATGTTCCTACTTCTTGTTGTCTCAATGCTCAAATAAACTTCAATTTTTTTAAATTTTTAGTATGAAATTGAGTATGCAGAAAAAGTTTAAAAGATGAAATTTTCATAATATCTCTCAAAAAATAACAATATTATCAATATATACAAGTAAAAGAATGATGTCAACTTCAGATTGTTTATAGAAGACAAAGTATCGATTTCTTTTCTCTAATCCAAACTTTTAAATTGCCTTATTTAATTTTGTAGACTAAGTTTGTGAACTCTATTTCAAACCATGTAGAGACACGAGAGATAAAGAACTTTTTTGTTCTCTCCCAAGTGGTCGATTCATAAAATGTTTTCTCGAAGTTCACCATGAAGAAGACTTTTTTAATGTCTAAATGATGTGAAAGCCAAGTATGAGTAGTTGCCATAGATATGATAACCTTATATAAGTTAAGTGACTTACAAGAGAGAAAGTGTCAGTATAATTCGCTCCATAGGTTTGAGCATATCGTTTAACAACAAGACGAACTTTTTGTTTATTTAATGACACCATCAAGATTTACCTTATTTGCATCAAATAGCTTTCTTTTATGGGGGCAAGTTTACCAAATCTCGAGTACAATTTTCATTTAAAGACTTCATTTCCTCTATTATTTGGCTTCTTTAGCAAGTGTCAAATAAAACTTCATTAATAGTTTTGGAAGCGTGGAGAGAGTCAAAAAATACAACAAAGGAACAAAATGAAGTTGATATGATTATAAGACTCAAATGAAGAATTGAGTAAGTGTATTTTCTTTTATCTTTGCGACAAACCATTGGAGTATTATCATTTAAGACTATAGTTGGAATCATTGAGTTTATGATCTAACACCAAAACAATCATGTTTGGAACTAGGAGAATCCTCCTTTAATCGTAATTTTTCTTTCTACTTAATACGACGCGTTTTGGGATAATTCCAAAAATAAATTCGTTTTGCTGGCATAAAGCAGATAATATTGTACTATTAGCACTAGAAGACGTTACAGAGAATGACTCAATTATTTGTTATTAGCTAGATGATTGGGTCTTTAAATAGGCCTGGTTACAAAATGTTATCCGGATCATACCATTGGTTTTCTTAAGACACCCTAGGGACTTGATTACAAACACAAAAGGCTTGGTGGAAAAGGAATCAAACACGACTGGGCTGGAAACAATATTTCGCCAAGGAATAATCACATTAGGGACGACACTGGATGACATTGCAGAGGATGACCCAATTATTTGTCCTTAGCTAGATGATTAGGTCTTTAAATAGGCTTGATTAAAATGAATTATCGTGAACCTCAGTGCACTGGTTTTCTTAAGAAACCTTAGGGGCTTGATTACAAACACAAAATGGAATCAAACACCTCCGAGCTGGAAACAATGTTCTGCCAAGAAATAATCACATTTGCGAAGACAATGGAGAGCTAAAGCTGAGCCAATCGTCAAATAGACTCTGTTTTAGATGTCAGTTCTGCTATACCCAGTTTGAAGATCTGATTTGCGACGTACTAAGGTCGAAATCTTCCCTAGGTGGAAAAAAAAATTATGTTAGGCTCAATAGTCGGAAAGAACATGGACAGACAAGAAATCCAAGCAGAAAACTGATCAATATGTGGGTTTGATTTCTTGCAGCACTTGTAAATAGTGGGTTCCCTTTTTTAATTAAACGTGTAACATAAACTCAGATTCAAACCATCTTTCTAAAGGGGTGAACAAAAAAATTTCCAAACACTGCTCACTGGGGGAAAAAAAAATTCAGAATTCTAGAATTCTGAAAAATTTTCAAAGCTTAGATACCACGCAAATCTTTGAAGAAAAGATAAATATTTTACTTAATTTAAATTTATTGTGGTTGACATATTTATGTACTTGATTAGAAATCTAAACAAGGAAATTAGTCTAATCAAATCCTTCTAATTTAACTCTTAGTAAAACGTCAAATTCTAATTAAATATTTAGAGTTTTTGACATATGAATATCATTGAGTGCCACTTCTTTTTTTTTTCTCTTTCTTTTTTCTTGGAATGACAAAGGCGAAAATTTGTGTGTTATATTTTGTATTAGATCTTTAATACACTAATGTACGCCTAAAATTTGTTTCCTTCTTGACTTTAATCTTAACTGCATTATCTCTTTTATCAGTCAATTGATGAACATATTCTTCAAGAATTGGAGCTGATGGAGAAAGAATCAGATATAGATGATATCTTGAGTTATAGGTCCCTTGCTGAGAGCCAGATACAGGTAATGTTGGTATTATTTGAACAGAAGAACATTCTTGTTTATTGATTGCTTTCGCTCATTGTGGGGTACATAGTTGTACGTGATTCTAATCTGGACAGAACAAATAAATCCTAATTTAATGCAGAAAATACAGAAAAATGTACAAGTTGTTAATGAACAATTGTTTTTTCCATTTATGGTTTGAGTTTTTTTTTTTTTTTTTTTTTTTTTTTTTTTCTGAAATTGAAGAAGGAACTATCGTGGAAGGATTCTTATCAAGTATTGCTTTCTCGAATGTGAAATAGATTGAAATATTGTTATTGTTTGCCCTTTTCTAAAATTTTCAACTACCTGTGGATTCTGTTGAGAATCAAAGTGCATTATAGAAACCAATGCTGTGTACATGTTATATCGTTTCGGTATTTATATATGTACCACATTCGTTTGTATTCAGACATTGGCTACAAATATGTGAGAAACCATTAACTAGGTAGAACCTGTACTAGTTAAATGTCTACGCCCGTGCAAGCAAAATTTTTTTGTGTTTGCATGTATCATACAAATGAGTTAATCTTGTTTAATATGCCTGGAATGTTTAGTACCTGTTTAACTCTACAACATTTGGCATGGGAGGGGCACAACTAGTGACTGTGGAAAAGTCTAGAATTGATGAGCATACAACTGGAAAAAGTCGTGGATGGTTGAATTGGTTGTCCCGTGGTATGCTTGGCGCCGGAGGTACAGATGATTCTAGTCAATTTTCTGGTGTTGTTTCAGATGAAGTTATTAAGGTACTTTTAATTTATTAGTTCACTACCAGCTACTCTTTTTCTCTGAATTTTCTCACTAGTGTTATCCGCAGGATATATGTGAGGCGACCAAATTTCATCCGACCGTTTCGTCAAATGTGGTGGCTATTGGAGGGGGTAAAATCTGCTTATGTGCAGTCAAGTTTGACATTCATTATATTTCAGCAAAACTGTGGAGCAGGTATGCTTGTAATTTCTGTGCTTTTCTCAAATCTCTTAGAAATGTACCTTAGAGGAACGTGGATTTGACAGGAATATCCATGTTTTTTTAATATTCCAAATATGATGTTGACTTTTGTATTTAGTGGCTTTTATTGGTTGTATTCAAATATATAGATGAGTTGCTCAAAGTCAAATTTGAGAAATTATTAGTGAGTTCTATATAAGTTTTCACTTGGTAAGTCATTTATAACTTTTGCGATTAATTTATATTTACTTTTATGCATTTATAAAATTATCATTATTTTATATTTTATATAAATAAATTAGTAGAGTAAATTAAGGATGAAAAGAATATGAAATAGGATTGAGATGGAGTGAATTTGTAATTTTATTTTGATTTAATTAATGAACACATTAAAATAGTAATTTGTTTTTTCAATGTAATGTAAATATTTTCAAGTTATTTTTTTGGCTCGACACGATTGTGGCCTAAGTCCATATGTCTATAATTTTATAATATTTGCAATTTTTTTAATATCTTTTTTTATCTATTATTTTTCGTGTTTGATTTTATTTATTTTAACTTTTTAAATAGATTTTATCTTATTAGAGATTTCAAATCATAAACCGAATTCTAGATGAAGGGGTTATGGTGAATATTTGATGAAATTTTTTTTGAAACTTTTGAAAATTAATACAATTTTCTCTACTTTGAAAGTTATTACTCGTGTTATTCTATTTTTTCTGGTTCGATTACAAAACAAAAATTTCGTTACACCAAACTAGTATCTGCGCAAGAATTTGACCCCAATCTGATGTCTAATGAAGATTCCAATTGCGAACAAATCAACGACAACGAACGATGATTGGAGATCCTCAAATGACTTGACGTCATCGATCAATGATTTGAAAAAAAAGGTTTGATGGAATTTATAAAACAAAGGACAATCTTACGAGATGATCATTGTGATGGCTGTTGAGGAGTGACAAAATTGAGTAGCTTAAAGATTTGATTTTACGAATCCTACGACAGCCGAGAAAACAATGAATTATAGAGAAGAACGCTAGAAAAATTTCATCGTTAAACCCTAACGTGGTTGTGGAAGAAAATCTTTAGTCCAATCAATCACCCAGAGTTAGGCCGGGCGGCTGGTTGGCTGCCAACTATGACTAGACCAGTCGACCTCGACCACCAGAGGCGTCGAACAACCATAGGCGACCTCCCTTTGGACCAGAACATGACTGCGTAGATGCGAATCTTGCACCCCCAGCTATGGTTTGTGGCATTCTACGTTGCCTGCGCGGCTTGCCTTGGGCAACCTATGACTTAGGCCTCATAGAAAGCACCAATTTGGGTCGCACGCGGGACTCTCTAGGGCAACTAGCGACTTCGGCATGGCATAAACGAAATTGTTAGATTTCACAATTACCAGCTTCGACACCTTTTGATTCACGACCGACCAAGTACCTCCAGAGACTTGCGAAGACTTCTAGTTGGTGACAGAACCGACCCTGCAATAATCTTTCCAGTGAAACAACTAGGGCTTCAAACATTTCAACTTAAAACGCTATCAAACTGATTGTTTTTTTTACCGTTTAATCGACTTAATAATTATCCCTGTCCTCAACAACTTGAAGATTCATGATGAGGCAATCACAGAGAATATATTATTCATCGGATGAAGAAGATAAGTTTTTTGTGTGCTAAATTTCTAATTGAAGATTAAATACTCACGAATTAAAGGTAAAGATGGATTTGTCTAGTATTTATCGTCAATGAAAAAATTATTGCGATTTGCTTTGGAATTGACTTATTGTTGCACGCAGCCAAAATAACAAACTATCATCTCCAATATGTGACGATGATTGACGACAACGATTGTCAAACCTAAACGACACTCTTCCAACAACCTATGGACCTTACACATTATCGATTCCTATGGTTCTAGAATTGAATCATGAATTCAAATTCTATTGGGCAATTTTGATTCTTAAAGACCTTTAAATTTGATGATCATTGTCTCCAACAAGAGCTTTTAACATATGACATGTTAAATTTGAAAAAGGCGAATCTGAGATCGATTGTAATTTGTAGAACAAAATAATTAGTGAGTGGGCGAAACCACTGATATATTTGACAATCATGATGAACTGGTCTCACCTCAAGAGCATATGGTTTTTCAACAACAAAATATTATAGACGATGAATGTGGCAAAACAGAATTAAAGTTGTTTGAGCAATTTCAAAAATTAATTTTTATTATTGTATTCGACATGTGCAAACAATTTGAAGTTACTAATGCAGTTTCCATCGAAGTTCAAAAAAGGGCAGGTATTCATCAAATTGAGTATTTGAAGCAACAAACACCTAATTTGTATTCGATCTAGGAGGAATTATTTGGTGCTACAAAACTTGAGGATGAATTTTCTTCCAGAAAAGGAAATTGATGCAGGACAGTTGTGGCCCATGCCCATACACCTATGATATTTTAATATTTGTAATCTTTCAATATTTTATTTTATGTATTATTTTTTATTTGATTTTTTTTTTTAACTTCTAAGATAATTTTATATTTTTAAAGGTTTTTGTACAAGATTTACTTAATCTTATTATAGATGTCAAATTATAGGTCAAACTCTATTTAACTTGGTTGTGTGAATATTAGAGAGAGACTTTTGATAATTAATGCAATTTTTATTATTTTGAGAGTTATTTGTTTGATGTTATTCAATTTCTCTGTTTCTATTACGAACTAAAACTTTCGTTGCACGAGCTTATTTGCTCCTTAGTAATGATATTCTATTTGAGGAAAAATTGCTTTTTTAATAAGAAGTAACGTGGATTATGATAAAGAAATTAGAAGACAAGAGAGAGGAAGAATGCAAATTGAAAAAGTGCAAAGTTACATTTAGTTTATGGCAATTTTCCTTCTATTAGAGTGAATCAAATCAAAATGATAATTCCTAAAATACTTATATTGTTGACCCATTTAATAATAGTAAAATTAATGTTGTCTAAAAGATCAATAAATTGGATAATAGAGTCTTGATTCGCTTCTGGGAGGACTGATCGATGAGGTATGCCCACCTATGTGTTAGATTTCTAGACATTTATTATCTTTTTCGTGTTAAAATCAATCTATTGTTTTTCTCTATGATACGACTCAATCACACCGTGATTGTTGAATGTAGACCTTTCTAAGAAATATGATCAAGCATGATGTTATACTACCATGCTAATTGACTCTCAATTCTTTTCTCCCAAGAGAGAATGATCTTGATTCTTGTTGGAATTTAGAGCCTTCTGCAAGTTTCTCATCTTGATCAATATTTTCTAAGCTCATTTTTGCCTCGTCTATCAACTTCATTTTCTACAAGTTCATATGGAAGCTTCTAAGATTCTATCAACTTCACTTTCTACAAGTTCGTATGGAAGCTTCTAAGATTCGTTGTATACAAGTAATCTAATGCAGAAGAAGAATCCTTTTAGAGTATTAATATCCACATTGTTGTCCACTCTATTAGGCCAAGAGTAAAATTAAAAACCACGTCATGATCTATATTGAGGTGGCTAGACAATTGTGGGTGGAGTTTTTTTATCTTTCAATTGGTCAATGAGAGTCCATTTTGATATTGGGAGTATTATCAAGATATGAGAAGAGAAATTTAATTTTGGGAGTCAATATTAAGTATCTATTGGACTATTTGGATTTATCGCAATAAATATTTGAAGATTGATTTATGAAATAACATTTAATTTTTTTTTACCAAGTGAGATTATAGCTCTGACTATTTAACTTATCTTTTTAACGTAATACTTTACATTTTGAGAGAAATTATTTTTCACTATTTTTAGATTTTATTTGAGTTTTTCGACTCGAAAAGAATCACATTGAAATATTGACACAAGAAGAAATTAACTTTCTTATTGATAAGTAGGTTTACAATTTGAAGTATTTTAGGATCTATTTTATCGTTTGGTTTCTCTGCAATTGGAGAAAAAATTGTTTCTAAATAAGTTGTGTTGTTTGTTTTTGCTAAGGCAGGGTTCTTTTCCTCCCATTTCCTAGTACAGTCTTATTTGTTAGTACAATTTGTTACTCGCAGACGCAATATGTGACATATTCATGAAATTTATATCAGAGTTGATGGTTCTCAAGTGTCTCATCAATTGTTTTCCATTGTTCTTTCATTTTTTCCTGTTACAATTAGTTTTTTTTTTTTTTATTGATTATAAAACTGTTCAGGAAGCAGGTTCAAGTCATGGAGATCTTTTTCACGGGGACCATTATTGATTGTAGATTTATGGAAGAATCTGGATCTGCTAATTTCCTGATCAACTCTGCCAAGATAGTTAATCCTAGTAACCAGAATGTTATTCTGCTGATTAGAAAGGTTTGCATATATTGTATTGTCTCTTTAGGTTGTGTTTTATACTACTCAATCTAGTTTTTTTTTTGAGATAGTAAACAAATTCATTGATTAAGAGAAAATATAAAACAGAGAAGGGAACAACCTCTTAAAAAAAAACAATCTCTCTTCAAATAGAGAGAACAATAGTAAAAAAATAAATCTTGAAAAATTCTGAACTATAAATCCAATTAACAATAATAAAATTAATATTTTTTTCAAAATATGTAATTGATATTTTATTATAAAAGATAACGGCACAGCGATGAAGCCAAATAGTAAAAAAATAGCCGACATTCCTTGTCAAAATATTAACTTGGAGTGAAAATCAATTTAGTTAAAACCAAAAATGACTTGATCTGAAAATCTGGGTTTGGCTCAGTTTCATATTTGGGAAATTGATTTTGGAACTGAACCGAGTTTTGGTTCTCAGTTCTTTCTTTCAGAATTGATCAAATTGAATCTAACTGAATTTATAATATTTATATAATTTTTAAAATTTTTGATATTGGAAATTACAAATTATAGAATTAAACGGATCAAAACCGGCTTAAATCGAGCTTTAACCGTACAAAACCGAGTTAAAATAAAAAAATTAAAAAAAAAATCGTACCAAGAAAAACTGAATATATTGGTCTGTTTCAAGTTTGGTTCCAAAGGTCGATCGGTTCAGTTTCGATTGTGGGGCAGAGTCAAATCGAACTAGATTGATTCCACCACTAATATTACGTTTCACTTTTTAGATCTTTCTTCCCTATTAAAGATGTCAAGAAGGGAGCTTTGAATGTCGAGTGCACCTTTATAGTCCAATTGAAAAAATAAAGTAATTGCCTTCAAATGCCTAGAGCAAACTCATAATTAATCATAACGTGAGTATTAGTTTCATCACGCGTCTTATAAAAAGGACAACAATCCGGAGACAGAACTAACAAATTGTTTTTTTTCTGAATCTGATAACAAGTATACAATTTTTTATATATAAGAATTCAACAAAAGCTTGAATTTTGGGTAAGACTCATTTTTTTCCAAACAAATTAAACAAAAAAGAGAAAAAAAGATCTGGAAGAATCGTTTGTAGAGAGGTCAAAAAGCCATCTTCTGGTGTCCTGCAATACTCATTCTTGGAGAGGGAAAAAATTAGTACCATGAAAAGCATAAAACTTAATAATCTTGTCGAAATAACTTTAAACTTGTAACTTTGAAGACAATACTTATGACAGAACAAGGACTTAGTGCTGTTACTAGAGGTCCTATTTAAAAAAAAACGAAAAATTATGAGATAATTTTCAGTCAGGATGGGTAGGTCTTTGTTCTAAAGAAACAAATTCTTTAAGTTTTTAGAAAACATTTCAAAATGGGAAAGACAACGTTTTATATTATCAAAGCAAAATCATAAGAAATTTTGGCATCTTAAGGCTTGGATCAAGTGGATTGCTTCATGACCCATCTCTTGGCATTCTAAGGTGGTGCAATGGAAGTTTTGTTTCGTAATTAAAACAAAAAAATTAAATAATACCAGATAAATAATTCTCAAAATAAGAAAAATTATATTGATTATCCAAAATCTTCTTAACTATTACAAAAAAACTTTTTGATAGAGATTTTCAATATTAACATAAAAGGAAATAATCGTTAAAAAATATAATAATCTAGTTAAGTAGAAAACTAATTAATTAGAAACTTAAAGAAATAGAAAATCTAACATGGTTTGTCCTACATCAATCTCCTCTGCTTAAACATCCTCAAGTTCTGTAGATGTAAAAAAATTACTCTCGGATCGAATACAAATTTGGTTTTTGTCGTTCAAAAGTTAAGTTTGGTGAATATCATAACATTCTTTTTGAGCCTTCAAGAGCTTAATATTTGCTTCAAATTGATTGCAAACCTCGTGCAAAATAATAAAGTTGATTATTGAAATTGCTCAAATGATTCTATTGTTGTTTCGACACTGTTGTCGTCTGTGATGCTTTGTTGTTGAAAAAATTATTTTTTTGAGATGGGACAAGCGCATTATGTTTGTTGAAAATAGTAGTTGGCTCAACCAACACCTTAACTGTCATGTTTTCATATTGATCAGTCTTAGATTTAATATCGTCATAGACTAAAAGCTCTTGCTGGAGACAACGATTGCCAAATTGAAAGGCGTATTAAGAATTAGAATCGCCTTTTAGAATTTGAATCTCAACTCATCTCTGAAGTCATAGTAATCGATGACGTGTAAGGTCTATTAGTGGCTTGATAAATGCCTTTTAAGCTAAATGATGGTTGTTGTTGATCTCTGTTACAAGTCGTAGATGATGGTTTTTCGTTTGAACTGTAGGTAATGGTTGACCAATCGTCGTTACAGGTCGCGAATCACAATATCTTTCTATTAACTATCGACACTTGATAAAATCCTCTTCATCTTGATTTCGTATGTATTTAGTTTTCGATTAGAAACTCGACCAACAAAAAAAACATGCTCTTTATCCGATGAATAATATATTCTTTGTGCCTTCATAAAAAATCTTCAATTTCATCATTATCAATGTAACGTCTTTGATCTTCAATTGTTGTTTTACATGTTTGTCTTGCAATTCATTAATCATCGCAATCATTATCGGTGTGGGATTATTGAGGATTTTGTGAATTCCATTGACCTCTCAATTGATTTTTTCAAATTGTTGATCAATGATCTTATATCATTGTTCATAATCGGGGAATTGTTGTCCACTAGATTCTTCTTTGCCATGAATACTAATTTGGTGCAGCAGAAGTTTTTATTTTGTAATTAAAACAGAAAAATAATTCTCATAATAGAAAAAATTATATTGATTATCAAAATTTTTTTTAACTATTACAAATAAACTCTTTAATAGAGTTTTTCAATAATAATATAAAAAGAAATAATCATAATAAAATATAATAAATTAGAAAACTAATTAACTTTAAATTTATGGAAATAGGAAAATTAGATAAAATGGGAGACTAATTAAGCTAGGAAACTAATAAAATAAGAAATAATGATGCAGTAAATCTAGTGGAATCATGGTTTCTCCTACATCATGAGGGCTAAAGGTATGTTCTTTCAATTGGAGAAAAATTAAAAAGAAAGGATTGTCCCTAAATTGTTTAAAATATTTTTCCATTTTTCTTTGAGGAAACAAAGCCATCCCATTCTAGAAGCTAGGCGCTTCAGTTTTACCGAGCTATTTTGACGGACACCAAATTGTGATGTATACAGAAAATTAATTACATCCAGTTATGACATTTAATATTGTGTATTTCTTGCAAAAAAAAAATTTTTGCTGATGAAATGTTATCTATGGTACCATGTCTTTTTCATGAGAACATCCCATTGTCTAGTTTCCTGGACTGCCCATTTACTTGTTCAAGGGATATTTTTTACCTGGAATCTGTTGGAATGACTTATACATGGATTTTTATTTGATGCAGCCAATTATTGAAAAAAGTATTGACGGGGAGGGCTCTTGTAGTTTTCAAGTGGTCTTGTCGCAAAACTATGATGCTGGCTTGTCAGTAAAGGTGCTCTTTCTTTTGTACATCCCTTATCTGAAGGGAATTAATGATCATTTTGATATATTGCTTTTGTCTCGTGCTTATTTTGACGCTTTAAATTCATCACTCTGCTTTCAGGTGATACTTAAACTGGTAGAATTTTCTCATGACAGAGAATTTGTACTTCATGTCATGGAATTTTTTGGTGCACTTAAATCGTACAAGCTTCAACATGACAGGGTATGGAATAACATTTAATGTGTGCATGTTTTGTCTCTTGAAAATTGATTGAAACTTCATGATTTTTTTTTTCAAACAAAAAATTTTGGGAAAATAAATAGTGCAAAAAACTTTCCTAATTTTAAACCAATTAGCTTGTTCACATCCTTGTACAAAACATTGCTAGTTATTTGATTGTTAGAAATGAGAGAGGCCACAACGCGGATTATATTTTTTTATATACAAATGGGGTTTTTAGTTTCGTCATTAGTTATTAAAATGACCACATACCTAGTGATTCATAGTGAAGCATTTGGTTGCAAAGAAGGGTGGGTAATTGGTGCTCAGTAACCGCCTTATTTTTTTTATAAAAAAAACAAGCTATGTTAGGTGGAAAATGAAGAATAAAGAACAGCTGGGAATGGATAATGCAAATGTGTACATAAGCTTAGGAAGCTATAAGAAACTATTAGATGGAGTATTAATAGAAATAGTTAAAGGGCAGTTGATAAAAATCGCATATATATTGAAAATAGTAATCAGGGAATTGGAAGTTAGTGGTGGAGAAAGGAGAGCCAGCTTCTTGAAGTTCTGGAAATTAGTTGTGAAGTGACTATTTCAAGTAATCAAAGTCATCCCTTCCTCATTTGTGGTGTGTTTTGTGGAAATTTCTTGGAGAAAACATCCTAAACATACCTGACAGTTTTCAGTTTTGATTAATTGAGGGCTATGGTTACCCTCTTTTTTCCCTTTTTCGTTTGCTTGGTGGTTGGTGGTGTATATGATGTTATTGCCCAAGGGAGAAGGCTGTTATAATGAGGTCATAATTTTATTTATTCATTTATTTTTTTCCATTATACAATAACATTTTTTTTTTCAAAAAAACAACATTTGCAATAGTTTTTATAATGTGTTGCATTGGCTTCAAATAGCTATCTGAAATTGTTATTGCCCTCCATTTTTTTCCATTTCTTTCTGATTCTGTATAATGGTTTAAGAATACCAAAGATGCATTCAAACTGACAGCAATTTATATCTGTACTGCAGGTTCTTTCATCAATAAATGGGATTGAAAATGACAATGCTCGTCTAGTATCGAAAGTGGAGTATGTTTTGTTTATACTATATATTTCTTTTGGTGCTTTGATACCATATCAATTGATAAACCTTTTTTTGTTGTCTTGTAAATATAGTTATTTCTTTGCTCATATAGGTACGTTTTATCTAGTCATAAGAAAGTGAATTGGGACGTTAGTATCGTCAATATTACCATCAATGTCCCTTGGAGAAATGCTGTTTTTCAGCCTTATAGCTTGGTAATTCCTATTTCTACTGCATTGCACACATTATTGATTGATGCAAGATGATGATTGGCAAAAAAGAATAAACCTTTCCCCGAGCTGAAACAGAAATTAAAAGAGTCATGCAGTGAATTTTGGTTTCTTTA